>VXBW01005306.1:1790566-1904217 GCA_013400375.1 Thinocorus orbignyianus
CCTCTCCTCTCCTCTCCTCTCCTTTTTTTTCCACTACTGCACAGCTTCGCCCACTGTGAGCAATTGGGCCCCTCTCTATCCAGCTACACCAATACTGATTAAATTTCTACTTTTAAATATACAATTTTCCAGGTGTTTGAAAGAAAGTATTTAGCTAACTTGGGAACACTTTAACAGTGTAGTTAGTGAGACCATCAGAATTTTGCTACTTTCGATGGAGCTAATACGTGTATAAACGTGCTTTTTCTTATTCAATTAATTTCAACTTTTATTGGTGTAACTGAACAAAATTAAAAATTACCTCCACAGAGTTATACCAGTGAAACTGTGGTCTCTGCTGGTGTGTACACTGTGGGATGGCATCTATTTTCCCAGCTGTATACACATATCTGTCCAGGCAAATGCACGCAAGGTAGTCCTAATTTCACTCTGCCATAGGTGTGCAAAACACTTCACATAAAACAGGTATTAAGATTAATAGGTGGCATGTCGTTGTGTCCTGATGTTTCTGACATTGCTAGAATGCCTTATAGCATACCCAGTGGAAAGGAAGCAATATAGGGGGGTATGAATTTAGTGGATGCAATGCCTTATTGTCAGCTTGCGCCATTTTTGTTATTTTATAATACAAGTGAAGTATTATCATGGTTCAGAGATATGTGAATCTGGGGGTTAAAGAAAAGCTCAAATAATTTTATTCTGAAAAGACTTCTCTGGTTTTATAATGCATTCATTCTCTCTGGTAAACAGAAAGCTGATGTTACTTCTTTTTATTTTCTCTAAGCCAGAAAGCCTTTCCAGGGTATAGAAACCATTTATCTACTTTAGTCAAGGTGATTTCCTTAGCAAGGCCATTGTCCCTGCAGTGAAACTGTGATTATGTGGAGAGTAATTGTGTGTGTGCATGTCTGTATACTTTTACATTGTTTCCAGATAAAATTAATGAAAAAGCCAACAGTGAATACAACAAAATGCGCTTTGCCTGCCTTTAAGAGCAGCATTAGTATCTACTTCATATTTTAATAAATTGCTGTGCTGTGTGAAAGCTGTACCTGTCCATCGTTTGCTGAGCCAGAACGGTCTTCATTATGCCGCAGACAGTTTGCGTCTGTAAAATGCAACACAGTCTGAAGCACTATCAGCATCAGCAGCAAAATAAAAACTTGTCATGTACCATACTAACGGCAAAATGGAAATGCTTGGAAAAGATGATTATCTATTGAAATATATAGTCCAGAGGGCAAATGTTCATTCAATGTATTGACAGCAAATACGTAGCATCTTTTATGGAGGCTGTCTTTCCAGTTCTTCCTGTGTCTTCAGACATCTCAGCATACACACAGGGCATTATTTCGTCTATTGGCCTGACTCCTGAGCCAGCATCAAGTGCCATTGCCCTGCAGCATTTGTGAACGCAGCCATATGACAGTGATTAACAGCAGTGCCTGGGTTTTGTGTATTGATGGTATAATCTTTAAATCACCAGTCCAAACTTAAACTTAAATTTGCTTAGTTGGTTTGTTTGTTTTTTTCCTAAAAATATGGCCATTAGTGGCCTTTAGTTCTTTTTCTAACATGGACTGGAAAGTTTTTAAACTAACTTTTAAATATAGTAGCATGAAGCCTAGATCAAGAAACTTCGTTCAGCAGCCACTTTTTTTTCTAATGCCTCCACATGTGACTGTGGCAGAAAATTATTAAAACAAAGTGAAACTGTCTGACTTTAAAGTGGGGTTTAATTTCTTTATGAGCTTTGTCTATCATCTGATTCGTAATTATTTTATTTCATACTCTCGTCTTGTGAGAACTTGTCAAAAAGCTTTTGAAATCCTAATAAGTAGGTTCACAGGGTCTTCTTTAGCCACAGTTTTATTAACCTTTTCAAAGAAGACAGAAAGCCTTTAAATTAAGCTGATCTGCAGTCAGCTAATTTTCATCGTGTCAGAAAATCATTGACTTCTGTAGTTTGGGCTATTCTTTCATTTATAAACATTTAAGGAAAAAAACCAACAACACTGAAACGACTTTTAATGCAATCTGGGTTTACTAATATGAACTAATAAAACCACCTAATATTACTTTGTATTGTGTTAATGGGTGCTGCATTATACTGTAGGAATGTTATATTAATTGATGCCATACAGCACTTGCTGTGCAACCCAGAGGAAGAACAATGTTTGATTTGTTAATACAGCAGACTTAGCAAAACTGAAAAAGACTTTGGAGACAAAAAAAATATGAAGGATATATTGAAGAGATTTATTTGCTTCGCTTTTAATTGCATTACATTAATTCGGATTCACCATGCCATGTAAGAGAGGGGTTTGCTACTTCTTTGGGAGATCCAAAATACACTTCCATATATCTCTTAGGAGCAAAATCTACCCTCAGCCTGAGCTATACCTGGCACAGCAGTGAAAAGGTGGGAGTAAAGGTGACTTTCGTCCTTTTCAGTTATATAAATATATACATCTATGTGTATACTATGTGTATAATGTGTGTATGGATGTAAATATAGACGTACAATATTCTGTATGTATATATCATATACATGTGTATACACACATATGTAGAAATGCATATATATACATACAATGTGTATCTAAGCCCAAGTATCATTTAGTCTTGCCAGCTTGGGTGCTGCTAGCAGCATAACTTCTAGAAGCTACATGCTCAGCACAGGCTGAAAAACTCTACAGAAAGGCTGGATAAATACATAGACATCTGCCCCGTTCTTGAGTGATGCTTTTGCAAGTCCTGTGTTATTATTCCCCAAAAGAACTAGTTTAAATTAAGGTGAGATCTACTTCTGCCACCTGCAGTGCATTGAGCGTAGAGATGTCCCATGACTCTATTGATCTTGTCCTCAGATTTGGGGCAATAACAGAAATATACTGAGAGTTTACAATGACTCCCTAACATCCAGTAAAGAGGATTTACTCTTCCTTTGATGAAAAGGAGAGCTGAAAAACAAGGTTCAATTTGAAAATTTCTCAGCAGATGAATTTGATGGCAAGCTGCAGCTGCTTTTACAATGCTACAACCAGAAAGAAGCAAATTGAAGGAATGAAGACCTAGGCCATGTATAAAATTATCTCAAACAGTCATTAGCATAGTCTTCAACCCATCAGACAAAACTTTAGCAGTGCTCCAATTATCTTTACGTAGAAGCTCAGCCAGGACAGATTGAACCTAGGGCAAGAAATGAGTTCTGACTAAGCTTAATAGGAAGGCAATAACCTTGTAACATCATGAGTGTAAAACCAAGAGCTGGAGAAGCAGTAATGGGCCAGGAGGAAGAGGTGACAGTTAGGGTGCCAATGCATGCTTTTGTGCAGAGCTAAAAAGCCAGTGAGGGACAGAGGCGGACCCCAAATGATCACCACCTCCAAATGATTTATCACTGCAAGAATAGCTTAAAAAAAACAACAAAAACTCAAAGAGTGCGGAGGTAGCCTAAATCTGTTCTATAACTCCTGTTGAATTTTGACATTTGTACTGTTTCTGTATTATATTCTGTATTTGTTTCCGTGTCTCCTGTGGATTTTGAGCAAGCGATAGTTAAGTAGGATTTTCTGAAATTCAACATGAGTACAATTTAAATGCATAATTCTGTTGAACAAGGTTTGAGAGCTCCTGAAAAACCTACGGTGGCAATGATGTAACCTGACCTATTACCTTAATAATTTCATCTGCCCCACTATGCAATTTATGCACGGAATCACTAGCAACAATTATGGGAGCATCGGGTGAGATATGAAATGCTGCAATGTGACAGCTAAATGGTAGTTTTGTTTGTTTATTATCTTGAAGAGTCTTTATTGAAAAAACAGGCTTTCCACTTTTATTCTGCATGGAGCCATTGTGACACCCAGCATCCACTTGGATCCACGCTTTGACCTGGATCTTTAGCTGTGTAGTGGCTGCCTGACATGTTTGACATACTCAAAATGGGCATTGGTTTTACTCAGTTGTTCTAATGGTAATACTTTGCTGTAGTGACACCACTTTAGTTCATAGATAGTTTTACTGAGTGGCTTCCCACTAAATGTTTAATCTTATGTCAATATTATCAAGAGATATCTGGGTGTACATTTCATTGATTAACTTCTCAACTGCTTAGTATTCTCCTATTATTCTGTCTAAGTATTTCAAGAAAAGGAATAGTACAAAATCTTGCCAACTTTTACTCCTGTGTATTGTCTTCTAGAGCATTTAATCAAGATTTGTATTTTATTTCAGCTCACAGACAAACTCCACTACTCTTTTACCACCACTTTCTGTGGTCCCAGAATGTCATTGAGCTTGAAAGACACACGGGCTTCTCAGCTCCAGATGCCTACATGAAATACGACAAATGTATTTTTGTTGAGTTTCCTGTATGTCCCTGAGTACAACAAGCCAAACATTTCTGGGAGCTGTCAGGCTTACCGCTCTTGTAACACCAAGTTGTCTGCACAGGTGCATTAATTTTAGCAAGCCTGCAGGGTGACAGGCTTACCACACCACATGGTAGAAACACTAAGTCTGATATTTCTTGGAAGTGCCCAGCTTGCTGGAGAGGCATAGCAGGGTGGCCTCCCACAGTTGAGACCTCTGAATAGCCAGCAGTCCAGGGTGAATGACTGTTCTGACCAAGCTGATGGACAGCTGTATGAAACCTTCCAACTCTAACACCACAAATATTCAAAGTCAAAAATAAGCACCACGGCCATGAAGCCCATCTCTGTGATAGTGCTGAACTGCACGGCACAGCCCTTACATAAATTAAAAGCCATAGGTCTGTATTTTGGGATATGAAAACATTTCAGGCACTTTGAATAAGCACAAATTCCTACACCCTGGAATACCATTATTAGAAAAATATCTCCAAATATCCACTATTAATTTTAAATTACTTCGATTTCTCCTCCCCTTTTGGCAAGAACTCAGTAGCACAGTGTTAGCAGATAAGGATTTGGCATCTCCAGTGATAAAACACAGACCTCTTCTAATTCTGTTCAGCTTTATATTATATGGTGAAGAATAAATTAATTTTGCAGCTCCAGATCAGAGATCAGATGGACGGCAATAAGACGACCACAGAATCTTTAGATCAAGAAATTCTTTTTCTTTAAATATGAACTCTCTGAAAAAATACAAACACTGCCCTCAGAACAGTGATTCATACTTCTCCAGATGTCCTTATCTGCATCAGAAAATATGACTGTCCTTCAAGCACTCATACTAGCTATTTACTCTGTGTGTTTTGTGACCTGGGTCCTGGGACTGGAACTGTTTTGGAGTGGAGAGATGAAGTAGCTCATGGGCAAGCAGTCTGATTAATTTGCATTAAGCAACAGGATGGAGCTTGAAATTCTCCAGGCCCATCAGTGTCCATCAATAAACGTTGTTTCTCTGGTGTGAATGTGTGTGTTCAATTTGGATGTTAAATATCCTCAGCATCAACAATATTTCTTCTAACAAACAAGATTAGGTGGGAAACAAAATTAGCCTTTAAGTTTGTAGATATCATGGTTGTCTTCATGGGTCATACAAGAAAGCAAGGAAAAAATTGCAGCCACTACATGAATAGATAACAATAAGAAGATTTACCAGATAATAGCTGATTAATAAGCAGAGGGATTTATGCTGCAGCTGTTATGTATATGCAGCTTCAGTGAGTATCAATGAGAACTGCATGCATGAAGCTGTTGCAGCGTTGTGGGCAGCAGAGCTACCACTCTCCAGGGCTGGTAGTCCTTCCAGACTGCTAACACAAATGTTTATCCCTCCAAAAGATACATTTTCTTTAGCTCTCTCAATCATAAGTTCAAGACACACATTGCTCAATCTCCCTTCCAGAAAATATTAATTCCAAAGTGTTTTGGTTTGTTTCTTTTTTTATGAAAAAAAAAAAAAAGGAACAGGAGACAATTTTTTTGGCTGTGGACCAATGAGAGCCAGTGAGCTAAATTAATTTGAGAAACAAATTGTATTAAGGGGGGGGAGCTGATAGATAAGCAGTCATGGGAAATCTATCTAGAGGGAGGACAAACGAGCACAACTTGACTTTCATGTAACCCTTAATCTATTTATAGGAGGAAGAATCGGGAAATGAAGTACCTCTCAACAGCAGTTTAAGTCAACAACTAAAATTAATTGCCTTCACTTTCAAACTACAGTACTTGTGCAGGCTGAACATGAACAGCCAATTTCACACTCCTAGACTCTGGCAAAACGTTGACAAAACAGCCTCCTCTCCAAAAGGGAGAAAAAGTCAGGTCTGCCTTCCCTAGCTTTTAATAAGCCTTGTGTTTGTCAAAGGGTGCAGAGAGTGATCTTGCACTGCAGAGACAGGAGACCATCATTAAGATCTACACAGTTTCGCCTCTGCAACTCGAGGATATAAAGTGCAAATATTTGCTCGTTTCAGTTTGCCTAGAAGGTCGTGTTAGCTTGTATGACGGTATAAGGCTGCACACCTTGCACCTGAGAAGCCCAGCAATGCTGAAGGAGTGGTTGAGCACATAACCTGGACCTGGTCCATCATGAAACAGCTCTTTCGAATAAGGACAAATGTGGGTCCCGTCCCACTTTTCTGCCCTCCGGTGGGGTGTTGATGTCCAGGACCACCCCACCTCTGGATCAAATGCTAACGCTGCAGACCTTGGCTGGCACCGGTGCAATCACTCCTGTCTGTGGAGCTCCAGTTCTTTGGCTTTGGGACATGGTGCCTGTGTCAGACTCTGGTCTGTCCTGCAGTAAGCGCTGAGCTGTGCCTGGAGCCATGCCACTGGCAAGGTTGCTTCACCTGAGCTTGCCCACCTCGGGGCAAGTGGCAGCCCCTCCATCACCTACCCAACACCTCAGTTCACCTGGGCACTGAGCTACCGGGCAAAGCACAGCGTACCATAACTAGTTTAAGAACTTGAATCAATCAGTTAGTCGGTGGACCTAATTTAATAAAAACAGGTTTGCACTATAGACCCCTCATTGTTGATATTGGTTTTTATTTTTACTTTGGTCTGAAGGTTGGGACAGTCATTAACTTTTTGGATTTTTCTCCCTTTGCATAGCTTGATGCCGTACCCACTCTCTGAATGCTCAGCCTGCTGCTGTTGTGGTTATTTTGTGTTCACAGGGATATTTCTCTCTTTAAATGTATTAGGTAACAGATGAGCTGAAAGCCAAGCAGTCAGCAGACCGGGCCCTTGGTGCTACCACTTACCTTCTGCCTCCCCTTGGCCAGGTCACTTGAAAGCTCTGTGCTTCATTTACCACACATGAAGACAGAGGCTTGGTCATGTGGCTGCTCCTGAGCCCAATTTTTACACCGCGTGTGTTTATTTCTGCAGGCTGAGGGAACACAAGTTGGGTGTAAAATAAGATCTTTTCCATTTGGCTGTTAAATGATATCTTTTTGATGCACCCACAATCTGCAACGGGAAGAAAAAGCTTGTCTGTCAGCCTTAGCCTACCTCAGATCTACTAAGTAACTCTTAAAATAAATGGTAGTAAACATGGGGTATGTATACACTTATTTATATGCTGTGTTTATGAGAAGTTTTGAATTCCATCCCATTGTTTGTAAATATTCTATATTACTCATCTGTTTTTATGTATTAATTTGTATGTGTTCATTTATTTTTGGTAACAACCTGTTTTATGGAAATATTTTAATAAAAATCTGTGAACATGAGGAAAAGTAGAGTACAATACAGATGCACAAACAAACACTCGCTGCATGACTCTGAGGAAAAAAAAAGTGTACATGGAATTCACACATCATCTAGAGAGAGAAACGTATAAAATAAAAATGCAGAATGAACCAAGCATGTAAATAAAGGCTAAACAGGACCACCGGCAGTCCCGCTTTCCTGCTGGCCTGTCCACCACACCACAGAAGGGAAGGGTGAAGACAGAGGCACTTGGGTATCCTGATGGTCCCTGGTAAATGCCTGGGGGATGCAATTAGAACCACAGGCAGCCGAGCACCAGCACTGGTCCAGCACCCAGACTTGTCAGAGGGTAACGCTGGACGGCGGGAGGCTTTCCCACGAGCCATGGTGGGGGGGTTGTGGAGGTGATACCCTGGCAGCACGCTAGCGCGACGTGACAGCATCGCTGCTGCGCCAGTGCCGATCCAGCGTGCCTTGATTTATCAGTTTGGCTGGGTTTAATATGGCTGTCACAATATTTCCAGACTCACTGGGCGTCATGTGTCTTTATTAAAGTTTGCTGAGCATTTTGAGATCCTCTGACGAACTGTGCTAAATGCCAGGTGTTATTTTCACTTTTCCCCAGTCGTAGTTAATACAGTTGTCTGCTGTTTTGCTGATTGCTACAGTTACTGTGGATATAAAGACGTGCTAAGTAATAAGGCTATCAATCAACCAATGCATGGAAAAGCTCAAGGAGTGCTTCAAAAACTACCAAAGACTGTTTTAATCTTGATGTGACTTGACCTAATGCGTGGGGAGAGAGCAGGTAGGAACTGCCTTCCCACCGCGCTGCAAGTAAGCAGCATGCAAAGCTTGCAGGAGGGGGATTTACCCCACCACACGGTGTCCTGCCCTTAGCCTTGGACCTTGGCTTCAGATAAGGCTGGCTCTGCCCCGGTGGGTTTTGCAGGACTCATGCCTCCTCTTTGTCTCTGCCTGTCCCTCACACTCACCAGGTCCCTCACAGGGCTCTCTGGAAAGACTTGAAGGAGAAGGAAGGGCCATCTGACCCAAAAGCGGCCTTTGCCCTTTTTTTGGTTCCTATTCAGCAGTGAGATGTGGAAATCCCGCTCCGGATTTCCTCGAATGAAGCCCTGTTGCCAAACTGTAAATCCGGGTGTGATTTCTGAAACGCTGACTCCTGTGGTTTCGACATCTTTCTTTCCTGGCTGGGGCGCGACAGAGGAGGCTCCACCTGGAGCCGAAACAGTTACAGGGGGAAGACAGGAGTGACCTCGAAGTTTATAGTAAGGAGTGTTTTGGAACACAATGGTGAATTTTGTAATGAAATGCCAGAGCTGTTTACACTTCAGAGAGGATTTTTGACCAAGTTCCACATCCAAGGTTAATTATAATGTTTCGGGCGCAGGAGTCATGGAATAAGTAAAAAGTTGGCTCAGAAATTAATGATGAAGAATGGGAAAACAAAGAAAAGAAGCGATATGAAATGAATTATAACAGAAGGAACTGTAAACTAGACCAGAAACTAATACATGAAGATACAGAAGATTGCAATCACATCAAGGCTAATAGATAAATAGAATATGAGTCCTTCAGCATGCTTGTTTGACATTATTCTCTGTGTGCCATGAAACACCGGGGGTGGGGGAGGAAAAGAAACCGTTCAGTCAAGACTAAGGTTTTGGTCGGTATAAGTGTATATCTGTTAAAAAAAAAATCTATTTGAACGTTTGCCCAGAACTTAGAATGAACCCATATGCAACATTTATGAGTTTCGTGCAGTTAGGTAATATTTTTGTTTTGTTTTTCAATTCCTGGGTGATAACAGGGGTGATAAATGAAGTGGTCTACATCACTTACGAAGAGGACCACTCTGGCTGCTGGCATTAACTGGAAGAGCTGGAAGAGGAGAGGGATTGCCCAGCCTCTGCGGCAGGCCTTGAGCAATTCTGGGTCACATCATTTTTTCCCCAGATGGTGTGCAATACCACACTGGGTCAGCTGAGTGTTTCTACCTCCCCTGAAGCCACCAGCTGTGGACACCTACACACCTCTCCAAGTCTGGCCATTGGTATTCCTCTCACTACGTTTCAGGTCTCCCCTGAAAACAGAGTGAAAGCTCTTCTGTCCTGTGCTGACATTCTGAGATAACGCAGTGCAAGCAGACATGAAAGTTCTTTGTGTGGAGAGAGAGAACTGGATGTGCCCACACACTTGCGTGTGTGTACGGGTGCACAAGCACACACAGAAGCATGTAAATTCCTTTGCTGGACCAGAATGAAGTCTCCAAAAGATCGACGCTGTTCACCTACAGCAGTTCCCTGTGGTGGTGGTGGTTTCCAGTTTTCCCTCACCAAGAGCCGCACAACCTTCAGCTAAAACCTGCGTGTGCTGGCTTTGCTGGCCGGGTACAGGAAAGGTAGATCCTCCCATGCAACTGTCCCGGTTCAGCAGCACTAGCTCCACTGTTTTTAGAAAGCCTTAGCAAAAGCAGTAAGTTAAAGCTTGGAGGAGGTGATCATCCAACTAACCCAGTAGTTGTGAAAAATTATTTTTAAAAAATTAGCATTAAAAGGTAGCATAAGCAGATGGTTGAAAACAGAATCCCCGTTTAAAAAAATAAATAAATAAAAAAAAATCTAGAAAAAAAAAATCTAGAATTATTAACTAAATCCCTAAGAATTTAAAAGAAAAAAGGCATAACTGAGAACTTAAAAACTTTGTTTGCCATTACTTGGTAAATATTTCTTGCCTAGGTGGTCCTAGATTTGCTATGTCTTTTTATTAATTAACTTCAATCTCTGCAAGCTGAGACATATATTCCATAGTAGTTGTCCAATTCAATGTGGTATTGGGAACTTGGACAACATCAATCACGAAGGCATAAAATGGTTAAAAGAATAAAACCAAATTTCTTTTTCCACCAAGATGCTCAGGCCAGATGAACCGAGCCACTCCTATGTGTTGCCGAGTTATGGTAACTCATGGAGCAACATGATTTTTGTTGTTGTTGTTGAAAAACCTTGTGGAAAGATATTTCTTTTTAATGTAGAAATAACCTTTTGGAAGGTCTCTGTTGGAAGGGCTGAATCTGATATGCAGGGAATTGTACATTTTGAATCTACATTCTTTTTTTCTTCTTTTTTTCTTTCTTTCTTTTTTTTTTTTTCATTGTTCTTTTGTTTGGTCTTTTTTCAGAAGAGTGCCTTGCAACGCACGGTTACCTTTCAGCCAGCTTTCACTTGGGAAGGAAAATAACATGGCCTGCAGCATGTATCACTTACAGCAAGGTTAATCAGGAGTTACTCCACTGACATTAGTACTTACATTGGTGTAAATCCCATGTAAGTGAGGCCAAGGTGATTTCAGAGTAACAAAGAATGTGACAACAGCAGCTTTCAGCCGGTGCCTACTGGTGGCCCCTACCACATGGGTTTTCAAGAATCAAAGCCCAGTGTGTTTGAACCCGTGTCGACTCAGACAGTAAAATAAAGCAGCCTTTCTAGTCTGCTTCTCAGCATGATAATGCTACTACAGTATTACTCCAAGGTCTTCTGAGTAGCTGCATTTAATAATGCTTTACAGTAAGGTTCCATTTATAAACACTTCATTATTAATAAAGCATGGCAATTTGTAGCATGCATAAAAATTATTTATATTCATGTGCTAACCAAGCCCATAGATTTAATAATATTGACGTCTTATAACACGCGTTGTAACAGCTTGTCACAGCATCATCTGTTAAGCATTTCTTACTAATGCATTTCATACCATGCCTTATAATAATTTGTTAAAGGATGCAGCTGCATCTATTAAGCCTTTCATAAATATGAATAGCACATTTTCTAAAATGGCACCATATATTAAATTATTACTGGATATTCTAACTGGAAACAGAATTTCTCTTTCTCGCTTTCCCTCTTTCCATATTTCCTTCTTTCCTTTCCTCTTCTCTCTCTGTTTCCCCACCCCAGTCTATCCGTCTGTCCCTCTGTCTCGTTCTAATTCAGGTAAACCCCCAGCTTTCTCCTTATGTGTGGTGGGGACTTGTTTCAGCTTAGTAGATTTTCCTGGTCTGGTGTACCACATAATTTGGGCACCTCGGTTTGAAAGCAGCTTCAATAAACAGTAAAGTTGATGGGTCCAACTAGAGATCCAGCTGGGAAAGGAGGAGATGAACAACCTTGAGTTCCTCACAGGCATGGGCTCATGGCCTGCTCCTCATCTAAGAAGCAAAATAGGTTTTCATGGTTCCTCTTGGCAGTGTTCAGCCACAGAATACTTTCTTTTCATGCGGAAAGTAAAAATTTAAAATGGATATAATTATAAACCATCTTCTTGTCACGAAGGTCCAAATCCAAAGGATCCAAAGTGTCAGCAAGAATACAGGTGCGCATGCCAGAGGAGTAGTAGTACCTCGTGTGGCTGCTCAGGGTAGTTAGGTTTATGAAAATACTTCTTTGCTTGCAGAGGTACGTGGCGTTTCAAACACTGTGAGCACAGGTTGGATATCAAACCCTCACATCTACTGTGAGGCCCACATGTGCTCCGGAGATCTGCCAGTCATCTTGCTCCTGAGTTGGCACTGCGGTCCTTCAGTGACTTTATGCTGATCTATGAAAAAAATATGTTCCCTGATGACTCCTAGATAGAAACTTTCACCTGAGTGAGAGCTCTTTACCCCAGCTCTGACTTTGGTCTGTTGCTTTTTGTGCCTGATGAAACATCGTTGAATGCTGCTACACAGCACTTGCTTATATTGCTATGCACACCTGTGCAAAACGCCTTTGCAGCAGTTCACTTTTGCACTTTTCTTCTTGTTCAGGTAATATCTCTTTTTTATTTTTCTTTTTTTTTTTCTTTTTTCCTTCTGTGATATAATCTAAAAACGTGGCACCCTGCAATGTTATTAGAGATTAAATTCTTAATTATGAATTTCCTTGCTTTTGTGAGTTTGCCTCAGATCCTTAACATTTTAAATGTCATTTTTATGCGAATTTCCATGCTATTTTAATTCATTAGTCATGGGCTATCATTTTTCGATGTAATTACTGTAATTTCATCAAGTGACATAATTACAGTAAATACTTTGAGTAATTACTATTCATATGGAAAAAGATATCTGGAGGTGTAATAATGTCATATAATAAAATATTTATGGTGTGTAAAGACAAATTATGATGACATATTTACATCACGTAATGGCATGACAGCATTCCATATTTACCTTGGGTGAGGATAATGACATAAAAATAAGTTTCAGTGACATCATCTGTTGGTAATGATTACAAAGAGTTGTGCAGCATCCAGGTACAGCAAATTCAATAATTCTCGCCTTTCAAAAAATAAATAATCTCCTCCCCACCCCCAGAAATGCCACAAAAAGCCAGTGGGGAAGATCTATTGCCAGTTGAGGTCAAAGGAAGGATTTACGCTGCCACTGACATCAGATGGCACTGTACTGGGCTGGGACATTTTGCCATGGGAGACTAGGTGCCCACCACTTCCAGCAATTGCAGGTAGAAGGGAGACATTTTGAGCAAAGAACAAAACTAGCAAGAAACACAAGTTTAGAAAACATTCAGAGAGTGGGAGGAGGGTGTGTAGATATTTGTGAGCATGTATGAGAGGATGGATAGGTAGCAACGTTAAGATGTACCAATGAAGCTTGCAAGGTCAAGCCTTCTGAAGTTGGGGAGTGCCAAGTTTTATCACTAAAGGTTCAACGCACCATTTCACCCACAGCCCCTGTGGAGGTTGGGCAGGATGGCATCTTGTTTCACTGCAGCGGACCCTGCCTTGCTGACTCCATCTGAGTGGGAACCAAGCAAAGAAGGAGTTGCTGTTCAGCGATACTTCTGCCTCCCCTGTTGCAGAGCATGGTCATGGTGGGGTGTAAGAACCAAAGACTTCAGTGGGGGAAAGAATGAAGAAATGGATGCGTCCATTCTCCACCTGCTGTTCTTGACAAATGCATCGTAGTTTGCCACTGGTTGTAGAGCCCTCATTTTTTGTGGCTTAGTCTGCCTCATGGAAAGGCTCGGTGCTTGGGGCAGCGGCTGAAGGCCAGAGAAACCAGGCTGGCACCCACATCTTCACTGCCCATCAACAAAAGCAATTCTGACCCTTTGACCTTCCAGAGATCTGGTGAAGGCAGCAAGCAGTTGAGAGGAATGCCAAAATCAGTCCCAGCAGCCAGACTCAAGGAGATGTTGACTTCAGGTCTACAGTGAAGTATCTTTTTCTCTGTGTTAAGCCACGGCTGCAAGAAGGAAAAAAGAAAAGGCAAGTAATTGTGTAGCTGCAGGATAGAACTTAATGCATATGCCCAAGGAGGCCAGCAGAAATTTGCACAGATTGGCCAATCTTTGAAGCTCTGCACTGTGAGGCCTATCCTCACAGTGAAGTTAGGGACATTAGATATTAGGGATATTATATATTTGGGACATTATACACACTTGCTCACAGAGGTTTTGGGAGCAGAGTAACTCTTCAGGGAATCAGATGGAAATAACACCACTGCTGAGCTGTAGGCATTTGGGATTTGCCAGGTGCTAGCATCAGGTGCCAGAAGTGTCATTCCCTTTCAGAGGAGAGAAGCACAGGAGCTGGACACTGAGACCAAAACAAAAACAAACCCCACTTTAAAAAAAATAATACATAAATCTGGGGATCTGTTAGACTTTTAGAGTCTGCTAGATTCTATCTTTCTGTGGTTGTAGTTCTTAAAGCCACCATTTTGACATACAGCAAATACTTAATATCACATAAATTAAGTATATGTGTGTCATCCATATGCATGTGTGTCATAAATATATGCCATTTGTGTTTATATATATTAACAAAACCAGGCCCTTATTATTTCTGTTAGAACAAACCACTGCTTGATTTATAAACTTACAGAGGTTTTGAAAGGTGTTAATAAACTTCAGTGTGCTGTAGACAATGTTAAATTTCTTGCCAAAGCCTCAGGCTAAGTTGGTCTTGTAAAGCTTAAACCAGAGCCTTGGAGCTTGCAGACAAATCCAAAGACAAAAAAAAAAATTAAAAAATTTAAAAAATTAGAAATCAGATGCTCAAGAGAGAATATTCTTGCCAGTAACATGACAGAGTCAAGTTAATTCAAAGTGATTCAAACGAGAAAGATTTTTGGGTTTTTTTTAGGATATTGCTGGCCAGTTCTGCATCCTGAATCTGATTGACATATGATACTACTAGGCTGAATGAAGACATTTTGCACATGTTTTTACTTTAAAGAGCAATTGCTAGGGGTAACACTGGTTAGTTACAACATGGAGACATGCCAAGCTATTCTGAATGAGAGTGGATTGCTGGCTATCTTGTGCTTCAAGGTTTGTAGGGCTGGGTGGATAATTAAACATTCCTGACATCGCCATGCAGTCACGTAAAGTCAGAGGGTTGGAGAAATTCATACCCGGTTCTGATCGGGTATGCTGTCCAGTTCTGGAAATGGGGATTTCCACCACAAGAAGTTGAATGAACTCTACAGTAGACTTTATGGGAATATGTTGAACTATTTATTGAAATTTCACCACAAAAATTAATGT
Source organism: Thinocorus orbignyianus (assembly GCA_013400375.1). Classification (NCBI taxonomy): domain Eukaryota; kingdom Metazoa; phylum Chordata; class Aves; order Ciconiiformes; family Thinocoridae; genus Thinocorus; species Thinocorus orbignyianus. The sequence goes on from VXBW01005306.1 coordinate 1,805,799, forward strand.
TTTGACATAATTTTTGGACATGGTTTTTTTTTTGCCTTTTTTTAAATAAACACATATTTTCAATACAGCGTTTAAATTAATTCACCAACTTTGCCACAGAGATTTATTATTTTTTGTCAATCTATAGTTTTCAGAATGTAGTTTCCAGATTCGTAATTTTTTGGAAAGATTTTTTCTGAATGAAAGCTTTTCTGTCCCACAAGGTGTTGATACATTATTGAGAGCAACAGCAAATTAGCTCATTAATTTTTAACAGCAGTCTGAGCCTGCTGAGGCAAGCTTGGGTGGGAAAAGTCCTTAAATCTCTGTCAGTATTTAAGCTCTTTTTTTTTGTTTGCTTGGTTTTCAGCCACCATGGTTGATCCTCCTGTTAGAGTGCCTGTTCACACTTTTGAGAAGCTTTAGTTTTCATCAGCCTGTATATTTTGCATCAGATAGTTCATCAACAAAGCAATTCCCAAGTTCTGTTTTTTTTAAAAAAAAAAAAAAAACAACAATCAAACCCGAGATGATTCTATTTGAATTTCTGACCTATTAGTGTATATCATATGTTCCTTCCCAATTGAGAAAGAAGATGAGTTTCTGAACTGGCTCCTTTCCTGAGGATTACATGGCATTAGCACAGGGAGGGAGTGAGAGAAAACCACAGAAACTAAAACAGCTGGCTTGAACTTCACCTGGCAAAACCACTAATATCCGAGACTGGTTAATCTAAGTTTCCAGTGTTCAGAATGGAAATTTTCTAGCCCTCGTGCTGACCTTTACCAGCCACCAATTATACCTTATATTGAACAACTATAAGCTCTATTTGAGTTATGAAACCACGTTTTCAGCATGGGGTCTTCAGCTTTATGCTGCTGTTTGGGTCCACATTACTTTTTGGTCACTCTGTGCGTTCATGTGTGTTAGTGCTGCCTCGATTTTTTTTTTGTCAGACGGAGTAAATGGAAAGATTCCCCTGTGCGCCTGAAATCAGGCCGCAACCCAACATCTCCAAGGGATGATTCGCATCAGCGTACGCAATGTGTCAAAGCATCATGCCTTAATCCGGTGAACGCAGTGACAGGGCTTATGATGTGACAAGGCAGATCAGTCGATGCTGTAGATGTCTTGCCAGTAGCGGAAAACAGGGGTAAGAAATGTGGGTTGGTGAAAGATAAAAACAAAATGGTGCACAGAGAAATGGAGGTGCTGCTCCACCTCCTCCGCTAGTGCTGACTTGTGTCCACAGATTGGGTACTGCTAAGCAGCTTGGAAATACATCCACATCTTCACAGGAGACAGTGCCCACCAGGCCATTAACACCTTTTTCTAGTCTTTTCCAAATTGCAGCTGGTTAACTAGCAACCAGAACTTAAAGTAAAAATGTCTTAATATCTATAACTGAAGTAAGTCAGCCGGTTGTTTCAATAAACTTGAAAGTGGCTTTGCAAGTTTTTTTGTATTGTCTTTCGTGAAGGCATTTGCTTCCAGCCTGTATTAAGAAAATATGTTGTTTGACAGATATCATCTCAGCAGACAGGTTGCCTAATCTGTTTTATTGACAAATTGACTTATTATTTGATCAACTTGAATATAGTCTTCAAGATATATTTCTATTATAAAAAAGTAGATGGAACAGAGAATAATGTGTTTAGTCCATCATCGTCTTTCAGCTGTCATTTAAACACTGGTGTGTCTGTAAGAAAAGAAAAGAAAAGTTATACAGTTGTTTTGATCATGCTGTCAGAATTGTCTTTATTGTCTGTGGGGGAATCGCCTATGTAATTTCTTCTTCCTTGATACGATAATATATTGACCTCCCTCATTCAGTCAGAAGAAAGCAGGTTATGACGGCTCTACCCACCACCTACATGAAGTTTCATATTCTATCAGAAGAGAAACAAAGCATTTCTGGGAGCCAGAATCACTTATACTTCACTTCCCTGTGTTCTCTTTCAATGGGACCTGGAAACAAAGTTAAAAGGTTTTCCTCACCAAACACAGAAAGCTTTAAAAAAAACCAAAAATAAATTTCTAAGCTGTTATGTTACAGTCTTTTCAATCAAGGTGAAGGAGGGGAGGGGTTTGTTATATTTTTTTAAAGTCAGTACATTGTACTTGAAAAGTTTCAAAGAAAATACAGAGAACATAAAAACCTTAAAACCTGGATCAATTTGGTTAACAAGGTAAATGTGACAGCTTTAAGACTGCTGAATTAAAAAACTGTAAGTAGTCAATACAAGGTGATATTATTTTCTCCTTCTTGTTAATTCAGTGGGGAAGTATGTTTTTAGAGAGAGGTTGTATACACTTTTGAGTCATAAATTAGAGATTTTTCATAAAAAGAAAGAAGCCCAAAATTGAAACAGTTAACATTTGTGATCTGAGAGCTCTAGGAGTGAGAGCAAAACCAGAACTTGAGCTCTACCCCTGACCTTGGTTTAGCAAAGCGCAGATCTGACTAATGGAAACCTGGCCACAGGAAAAAAAAGTAATACCCAAAACACCCACAATTTGCCCATCTTTGGGGCTTTTTTTCCTTCCTATTTTTTTAAACCACAGACATTTAATGCCATGCTTGCCTGAGAGCTTTTTCCTGTAGCTAATAATACTTTGCACTGCTGTAGTGCCTTTAATCCAAAGATCTCAAAGTGCTTTGCAGGCATTAATGAATTAAGCCTCATAACACCCCTTTGAAGTAGGTATTATTATAGCAGTCTTAGAGATGGGCTGAGTAATTTTCCTGAAGTTGTAGAGCAAGTCTCTGACAGAGTCAGGAATAGCCTGCCGAAGTCCCACGTCTATGTGGCTTCTCTAACACCCCGCCATTCTCCAAGACTAAGACTCTTAAATCATTTTAATTTTAAATAATTACTTTGATTTACTTACTGTATTTAAGTCATATCTCTGTTAAATACAAGGGGAGGCATTGATTTATCCTTGGTGGGTTCGGCATTCACTGCCTGTGAAAGTTGTGCTGATAACGTGAAGTTAAACCGACACAAATCCCTGTGTGGTGATGCTCTTGTGGGGGGATAGGAGGGGCTTTTCGGGGCTTAGTTTGAGCCCCTGTCTTCAGGCACGCACACTCAGTCCTGTATGGCTTCATCAGCGTGGTTGACACCTATAGCTGCTTGTGATTACCAAATTACTGTTTTCTATAGGCAATTATCTGTAGTGTAAATGGCCCTTCATGCAGTTAGAACTGCACCTACGCGAGTGGCCTTCATTACATGTGATATACCAGCCGTGTTTCCTCCTTCCTGACATTGTTAACTAAGACTAAATGAATAGCCAGGATCCGAAACAAGCCTAACTTCGTTCAAAAAGCCATTTGAACTGCAGCTTGAACTGCCACACAGCACTGGCAGAGTTTTAGCTAAAACTTTAATTCATGCTTTTAACTATATTGTCAATTATATATTAAGTGCCATGAAGACCTAGATGTACAGAAAGGCTCTCTGCCTGAAGTATTTTAGATTTTGTGGAGGGGTATATCTTGGTGTGATTTTACCCTCTTCTGAATTTCTGGGGCAAGCCTGACTTTTGGGTACAGTAACTTTCTGTAGCTTTGTCTGGCGGCAATTTTAGAAGCATCCAAAAAGGTAAATTGGTGTAAGCCTGCAAAGATGCAAACCCATACTCAGTAAATTTGTAATCTCGTGCCAAGCATAGAATCATAAAATCATGGAACGGTTAGAGTTGGAAGGGACCTTAAAGACCGTCAAGTTCCAAACCCACCTGCCATGGGCAGGGACACCTCCCACCAGACCAGGTTGCTCAAAGCCCCATCCAGCCTGGCCTTCAACACTTCCAGGGATGGGGCAGCCACAACTTCTCTGGGCAAAGGGAAGTTTGTTTTGCTTAGGTCAGTGGGTCAGGCATGACCATTCCTGGGTAGTGCTGTCACACGCCTCTCAGCCACGCAGTGCTGGCATGGTGGTGACAGTGGTGCTCCCTGGACATACAGTGTTATGAGATGAATTAGGTCCAAGACAGAGGAGGACTCTGGCTGAGCTCTGGGTGCTCGCCCTTCTCCCTGGGTGTGCCCAGACAAGGCTGCTCTGCCAGCAACAAACAAAAAAAAAAACCACCCCAAAGCAACAAGGACTGGCTAATCCCTCAAAATGGTAGATGCAGACGGCGGGTTTCTACTGAGCTTTTTTCTGAGTAGGTGTGCCAGGCGTGGTGCAGAGGGAGTGAGGGTGGGTGGGTAAGACTGTGTCCATGTGCTTGGTGGCACGCTGGTGTGTGGGGAGGCTGTGACCTGTCTGAACCACTGGCTCCACTGCTACTGGGAGCTTAACACATGATGAGAACCTATGGAGAATCAATGCTACAAACGATAACCAGGGAATCTGTAGGGTCTGTTTTGTGATACCTTGCAGATCAGATGATTTACTTATGGGAGAAAAACCCTCATGGTGTTTGCTGTCAGTCTTGCAAATACAGCCCGGAACGTGGAAGCGTGGCTGCCAGCCCTCTGCCTTGGGCAGCCTTGTTAGCGGAGAAGGTTTTGCTGCTAGGGCTCACAGCGCTGCCGACACCACTAGCCAGCCTGAATCAGGGCAATGATGCTACAGTGTGTTTTTCTTTTTCCTGTCCTCGGTGTTAGCTTGCAAGCAACCCCTGATTTCAGTGTATGGCCATCAGTGCTACCGTAATAACAGACATGAGCGTAAGCAGCCCAGGGACTGAAATTGGTTACCCCAGCTATCTTGAGCCCACCAGTCCCAAGCACTAGATTACTTTGATAAACATGTTCCAAAGACTTTCTAGACCTTTCCACTATGCACTTTCCACCAGCTGGCCTGACAGCCAATGCCTGTTCTTCTCCCACATTGCTTTTCTACAGTATTGATGAATATTTATTAACTGAAAGTTTATTGACAAGCCCCTGTGCGCTCTTTCTCACTGATGCCGAAGTCACAGTGCTGCGATTCCTCGTGAGGCACGTACGCTTTCCATAACCTTTCATGGCTTCTGTGGGGGGTCTTTTCACTTTCCTACACATATATAGCTCTGCATGTTACTTTCTTGGTAGGAATGCGCTAATTGTCACACGTCTTTCTTTTTAAAATAGATTAATGTCATAATTATCCTCATTTTCTTCCTTCCTGCTACAGGCAATTGCTGGAATGCTTTAGCATTTTTCAAAAAGAAAAAAAAAAAAAAAAGGAAAAAAACTAAGAACTCCCACTCCGTCCTCCTACTTGTCTAGGGAAAGAATTGTTGCCTCTCCCAAGACTAGGCCACGGTATCACTTACGCACTCTTGAAATTTTTTTTATTTTACTTAAGCTGCACACTTTGGGTTAAACTGGTTTTCATTCCCGTATCTGTTTGCAAAGCTCAGCCTTGTCCACTCATATTACAATTTAGATATACCTGTTGTGTTCTCCTACACATTTTTTCCTCACTGGTTTAGAAAACATGATTGGCCTGGTTAGGTACCAGCCCAGCCCCACAAAAGAAAGAAGAAGTCATGTGTCCCTCCATCTCCATGTAGGGTGGTGAGAAGGCTTCAAGTGTGTGTACCATGCCAGCAAAGGCATAAGTAAGACAGTGGGGACCTTGGCAGTGGTATTCCTTGATTTATGGTCATATTTGTTAAAAGGGCAAAAGAGCAAAGTGTTTGCCTTGGCTCAAACTGCAGGTGAGGTTTCAGCCAGACTGAATACAAACTACACCACAATTTGACAGCCACACTGCCCAACATGGTCGTTTGCTCCTCCGGCTTTTTGAGTGGACAGGTGGTCCCCTCATCACATGCTGATAACGGTAATGGATAACGGGATTTTTAAGAGGTTAAAAGATGCTGACACTTATTGGCCTGAGCCTTGCATTTATGTGGTTCTACTCAGGTTCATTTCCACTGCCGGTGGAGAGGTGCTGTATAGGTGCTATCACGAAGCTGCCAAAACAGACCTCTGATTTGCTGATGCAATGTTCCTCCCTGCCCCCAGGAAGAGGACAGAGGGTAACCCAGCAAGCAAGAGAAGAGCAGGCAGGTTTGTAGGACCTCCACCAGCTACCTCCTGCTTTGCCAAATATTGCCTTTTCCCTTTAGGAAATCTGGAACCATAGAATGGCATCTGTCAAGCCGTAGGCACTTGAGAGTAAGCACCCATCAGAATAACTTACTGTCAAAAACAGGTACAAATTCATTTCATCCCACTTTGTGCCATATGCTGCTGTCAAAACTTCATGAACTGTTTAGGCAGCATGTTGGGACATTTTGACTAACTATGAGCAGAGCTATTTTTTTCATAGCTTTGTGTCATCGATGTTTATAATTGGGTATTTCCCTGAATTTGCTCTGGGCTCAATACAACAAGCCTGTAGAAAGTGAACGTGACCTGGGTAGGTGGGCACCAGCCAAACCTCTGGATGCAGTCATCCCCATTCATGGGCGCCCCAACTCTGAACTTGAAATTGCACTGTATGACATTGTTCAGGAACCAAATTTTTCTTCTGTTTTAATGCTGATCTTTTAAAGATGGGGTGAATTTTTTTCCCGTGACTTGATAAAAACCTTGACTTTTAGAGCAGACGTAAGCTGATGCTAAATCTCATTTTCTGCTCCTTTCTGCCCAGCTGTTTTGTTCTCCTGGCAAGCAAATTAACTAGCACATCCTGTGCTGTAATAAGTGGGAAACAGACCACAGGATAGGTAAAGAACACATTTGCTGTTTTATTGGTGCCTTGCAGGGCAATAATACTGAAAAAGGGGAATGCAAAAGAAACCAAAAACCAAAAACCAAAACCAAAAACCCAGGATGGTGGCAACCCACATTGTATTTTTTTTAAAGAGTACATCAACTCCTGGTTTTTTTATTTATTGTGGCATGAATGATAACATAAAACCAAAACATGAAAATATACAACTTATATTACACTATGTGTTATGAACAAAATATAAATCTATAACTCTATGTTATATTTACATAATTATTTCTTTTATTAAATTTCAAGTGAGATGGTAGGTTGCACATACTTTGTTTTAAGCTCCAGGCATTTGATTGTCTCTATTTCTTTTCTATTTTCATTTCACTTGTAAAATCCAAAACGTTAGAAGGAGTAAGAGCTTTAGAGCCAATGGAGCTATATAAATACTGTTTCAGCAAACCAGTGACAAAAACACTGGGGAGTAGAGAAATCAGTCAGTAGAAAAAACGAACGTGACATGTTCTTCAATCTGGGAAACTGACAAGTTAAGATAAAGTTGAAAAAATGTAAATATAAACCAAACTAAACAGCCAGCCCATGCCCTGTGAATTGAGGATACACTTGAATCCATATCTAGTGAATTACACGAAGTTCTTTGCAAAATTGAAGGTAGGATTCTATCAAGAAGTGGGCAGATAAAAATACTTCCTATCCGATACAACATGCCCTTAAACGTATGAGATATCATATAGTTGCCATTCATTCTAGAAGATGAATTCTTGCTAAGCAAGGTCTATGTTTCCACGGAGTATAATTATTTTTGATGTTATGAACGTGATGTCAGAGGCTTCTTCGGGGACAATAACAGCTCATCTCTTTGGATTAAACAGAAAAAGCTCTGAAAATGTGCTGTAAAAAGGTTAAAGACAATTTACTTTCTAAAAAATGATTTAATTAAAGAGAGAGTCTACTGCAGTAACCAAATCTTTGAAATAATGTCTTCGAAGAAAGAATTTCTTCCATATGCATTCGTAATAAGAGGATTTGGTTACAAAACTAATTAAATGCTATAATAATAGCTAGTGTTCTTTTCTGGGGGCCTGATTAATATAGCGGAACGGTTAAATAAAGATGTTAAATGCACTTAAAAATCCTATTTTACTAATATAAGGCATGAATAAATTGAAAAAGGATATACTCTGTGTTATTTAATTGAGCTTAGAAGCAAGTGCCTCAGTTTTTTTTACTTTTTTTTCTTTTTCCTCTTTCTTTTCCCCTTTCCCACACTGCTGGTGTTCTTTTGCAAGCTTGCGAGACGCAGGGCCTAAGCGACTCCCCAGATTTAGGAGGAGGAGGAGGAGGTGGTCTTTATGCACCCCCACCTCCCAGCCCCAGCAGCTCCCCAAAATCATCCCGGCTCGCCAGGTTCCCAGGGAAGAGAGGAACGAAGCCTGCCTCGGCTTTAGGGCCTCAACGCGCTTTTAGGTTAATACCATCCTAATCTCTTCTAACCTGTTTTTTTTTTTTTTCTACATGCTCCAGGGCACAGAACCCAGGGGAAAAAAAAAAAAAAAGAAAAAAAAAGAAACAAGACAAGAAGATCTTTTTATAAATGTATGTTTTGCTTTGTTTGGGGGGTTTTGTCTAAGAAATTAAAGAGGGACAAACAGGGCCTCATCTTCTAATCTGGTCTTCAACTGCTGAAGGATGCATGGGCGCTCATCCTTGCACCAGCAAAACATTAGCACGGGCGTTAAGTATTTTGCTGGTTTGGGACCCCAGAGCCTATTTTTTTTAATTCTTTTTTAATTTTTTTTTTCCCTTTTTTCAACATCACTGCATCGGTTTCAACATCCAAATGCAGACCGTGGCTAGTCGGCTTAAGCTACCCATTCCAAAAGCCTGACGGAACCCCAGGCTGTAGCGCAGTCTCTCAGAAATGTGGAAATTCAAAAATAGAAATGTGTACGGTAACAAAACTGGCGTTCATCTAAACCCTAGCCCTGGCCAAGGCGGGCAGCAAAGCAGAGCACTCCCACAGAAAGAAGGGGCTCTGTTGCACCATCCACGGCCTAGAGTGGAGCTTGGTCCCATGGCCCTGGTCCTCCGGCGTGGGACCCAGCCTGCCCAAGGAGATGGGGCTGCCTCCAGGAGCACCTCCTGCGGTGCAGCCCCTGCTTTTGGGGCTGAAATTTGGTCCCGCTGAAGTCAAAGGGTCTTTTTCCCGTTGGCTTCCCCGAGGCCGGCCTTCCAGCCCAGGCGTCCTAAGACTTGCTCCAATCACGCCTGCCGCAGTGGCACCTACCTGGAGCTAAAACAAAGTATTCTGGTAGCCCAAAGTGACACAATTAAACCAGAGAGTCTCTATAAGGTGGTGGAAATCAAGCATCCAGCAAATGTGAGGTGAACCCACAAGAGTCAGAAGTAATTTGTTCACAAAGACAGGGAACAAATTTAAAAGTTTTTTCTTTTTAAAAAAAAGGAGCAAATATCTGTTTTCACATTGTACATAATAATGATATAAAAACAATTGTCTATTATTTTTTTTTTCCTTCTTATCCGAACAGAGTGCTTCAAAAAAATTGGCTCTAGATGACTGGTGTAATTAAATAACTAAAACGAGTGACGAGAGAGCAGAAGTTAATTAAGATTGAAAACAACACTCCCATTAATTCACTCCATCATAATAAACATCAGAAGTTGACATGGCTGGGGCCAAAATTAAAATAAAAGAAAGTGGAATGGTGTGAGCAGAAGAAGAAGCGATTTGTTTTCATATGTATATATATATATTTATATATATATAAAAAGGCAAGGTGGGGAGGGGTATCCATTTTAAATAGCCTAACAGCTTCATTTGCTGTACTGCCAAATTAGAACAGAATAAAATAAAGTTAAAAAAGGGGGGGGATAAAATAAATTATACATAATTTACTAATCTGGGAACAGCTGACCATTATTATTATTATTATTATAACCATTACAACACTAGCAAGAAGAGGCAGTTCAACTGAAAAAAAAAAAAAAAAAAAAACCCAAAAACCAACAGTGATAAAATACAAACAAAAAGAACCCTCTCTGACATGGAGGATTTGATCAGCTACTCCAAGCATAACTTCAGAGCAAATCTTCTGAGAGAGAGAAAATAGAAAAGAATTTTTTTGAGGCAGAGGTGGAAAACAAAAAAGGGAAAAGAGGAAAAAAATAAAACAGATGTTGTGGGGTAAAACTATCACACGTCCAAACCGCTCGTCGGAGTATTGTCCTAAGTCTTCAATGGTATTTGCTTGTTTGCTTTGCACGAGGTCTGCAGAGGTCAAGTTACACTTCAAGTGGGATCTCAAGAGGCAAAGAAAGACCTCCCGTATCTCCTTCCCAGCCCCTCCTCCGACATGCCCCTTTCATCCTGCACCTGGACTGCAATGACTGACTGCACCAAGGGCTGAATTTGCCTGACTGAGGGACTATTTCCAAAATCAGTGTTGCCAAGTACTGAAGACCATGGTTGTGGTGAATGCTTGGGCTGGGATCTCACTGGTACTAACATGCACAAGACTACTTCTATAAGTTAAAAGTGGTGACGGTAGCAATGAGTCTCTCTGTCGGGGCTGGGATTTACCAGGGAGCAACTAGAATATCAAGGCGGCATCCTCAGTTAGAAACCTGACTCAGGGGAAGGCTTTTGCCTCGGTACAATCCTAAGACTTTGCTTCCCAGGTCAGAAAGAAGCTCCTAAACAGCTGCTGTTTGAAACTAGAGGTAGCCTTTTTGGTTGGTTGGCTGGTTTAGATCTAATGCTTCTGTCTTGCTACACAACCCTGGGTCCTCTCCTTCTACAGGAATGTCAGAGTGAGAAGATGAAAAGAGGCACCGATTCACATGTATTTACATTATTTGTGGTGTGAAATAAAGGGCAACCTTCAGTTACCTTACTGGAAACACAAGAGGCTAACTTCGGCTCAGGATTACAGTTATGGAAATCCACCTTCCTCATCTGGTTGCTGGTGCCCAAGGAAGGCAAAACTGTCCAAGCAACATAACTTAGGGCTCTAGAACAATACCCAAGAGAACTATTTTTCACCTGTGAGAGACAGATGCTGAGGAAATCCAGCACTGCAAAAAGTCTGGATTCTTACATGTCAACTTCGAATACGTAAATCTCTTCATAGCTATTAGCCTTCCTGCCTACACGAACACCCCACTGATAAAAATGCATTTCTTCAAGTGTGAAGGAAAAAAAAGTCAAGTTTAAAAAAAATCACCTTTTGGACCAGAGATCAGTACTCAGCCACCCTGAAGGCAGAAGTTCATTAAAACTGGACATCACAGTAACCTAATTATGCTCAGTGAGGAGGTAACATTTCCAGTTGCCCTGTCCTGTGCTTAAAAATGTCGTATTTTGGATAAACCTTTTTTATGTTGTTTATGCTGCCACTTGAAGTGTAAATTAAAAGCAAAGGCTCGTTACAGACCAAGTCATTTGGAGGGTGCGGGACTTCATTCTGGAACATGTTTTTTGCTCACGATAGTCCAATATTATTCTTATTAGTACCATAAACACGCACACATGAAAATCCAAGATCATAAAATATTTTTTTCTCTAAATTTCTTATGTCTCTCTCTCTCTCTCTCTCTCTTTTTTGACCTGAGAACGGCACCTACAGTTTCCTTTAAAAAGCAAAAGCAAAACCAAAAATATATGTCTAATCTCACCAGCTGCTGGTATATCAGGTTCTTCAAGGGATTGTCTAAGATACAACACTGTCCTAACTTAAGACAGAGCAGGAAGCAAAAGAAAAGCAAAAAAAACCAAAACAAAAACCAAATCAAAAACAAAACAAGAAGAGACCAACCAACAAAAATAACAAAAAACCAAAAAGCAAAATAAAAAAAGCAAATTGGACTAGTTCAGCGCTTTAGTACGAATTTGGCACTTGCTCAAAGACTCAGTATGGTGTGCAACTGATGAAGAGAAGTCCTCTCTTGAAAGGAAATAATTGCTTGTTGGGGTTAACAGAAACAGGCTCCCCACTTCCTTCCTTGCCAGCCACGCGCACAGGCACGCACGCACACACACACACACACTTCTGACCCAGATTTGCCAGGGAGGAGAAGGAGGAAGAGGAGGAGGAGAAGGAGACAGAAGGGGTCAAAGGAATTTTATCTTTTTTCTTTCCTGTCAGGTGCATTACCAAAAAAAAAAAAAATAAAAAAAAATTATTTCTCTTTAAACTGTAGCACAAAACAACAAAACACATTCACAAGCCACTTGTTGGCACTGTGTACCTGAGTGAGAATTTCTAGAACATTGTAGAACAAACAGCCATAAAGTTTATTTGAAAAAAAAATAATAATAATAAAAGGTCGACGGGTAAGACTTCAGTGCTTGGGTATAGCAGCTGAATTACTGGCATTATTTTACCCATAGCTTATATCATTCTGTTGTTGTTGTCGTTGTTGTCTTTGTTTCCTTTCTTCTGAGCCTTTTTTCTTCTGATGCAGGCTGATGTCTATTAGTCAGCTGATGTCCCAACTAGTTAAGACTAACAGTTAAAGTAACAGTCAGTGTATGAGAAAGTTAATGTGCTTGGCCACTGGCAAGGATAAACCAGATGGGGCTTTATTTATTTTTTTCTTTTCTCCTTGAAGTCCTGTAGGTCACGAGATATTTGGACCCTGATCAGTTGGCTTGCCCCGCAATGTGATTTTCACTGTCACTGCCATAGTCCGCATCGGGGTCATCCTCTTCCTCATCATACTCATCGTAGATTTCTCCATTGACGTCATCGGTCTGCATCTCTTCCTTGATATGAGGCTCCTCGCCTTTGATGCCGTAAGTGCTCTGGATGACAGGCATCCCGGGCTCCGGGCTGCTGGACACGCTCGAGTGCTCGGAGGGCAGATGTGGGGAAGGCATTCCTGCCATGGCGATGGCTCCTGGGTAAACTACGCCCGCGGTGGCAATGGGGATCTGTGCTTGTTGCCTGCCGTGGAGAAAAAGTAAAAGGACGTTTGAATTCTGGAAGGAGTGAAGGGAAGGCAAGCACAACAGATCTTTGACAAGCCCATAGCCTATGCTCTTGTGGATGGCCCATACAAGACAACCCTTACATCAATATTCCAAACTCACCAGCTGATGTTCCCGAAATGAACTTCAAGCCCTACCTAACTTCATTGATAAGGAAACCCCATCTCTGTAGCTGTGCCTGAACCACACAGCTTCGGCTTGCCTGCTTGTGATGCAAGCCTCTTTAACTGGGTAAACTGGATGTCCCATGAGCTGCCAGCCAAAAATAAAAACTTTTCAATTGTGGTCCGACTTAAAAACCATGGATTTCAAAAAACCTCCCTTTTAAATAATCCAAACTGCTGGCAGGACTAGACATAAAAGTGGCCTTGCACACTGCCAACAGGAGAGATGCAGTGTTTGCACAGGACTGGGGAGGTGCCATAGGGAAGTACCAACAGACGAGCAGAAAGCAAGGCAGGTCTCTCCAAAGAGACCCTCCACGTTCACTCAGGTACCTGGCCGTTATTAGGGAGAGGAACAGTGGACTTTCCAGGGGCAACATGGGTTTGCAGGATGATCACTAAGGGCCTCCCACTGGAAGGTGATAGTTTCCACAGTGAGCGGCACTTGTGAAAAGCAGAACCTTTGAAGGAAGCTGGATAAAATTGGAAAAAGGCAGACTTAAAACGGAAGCATGCATTATTTAAAAATAAATAAAAAGCAAGCAAGCAACATGAGCATTTGAGAAAATCCTCTACAGGATGCCTTTATACGGCATCTAAGCCTTGGAAACCTGTCTGCAGTAATGAAAGAAGAATTATTCCAGGCCATAGAAATTCCCTTTGCATCAAGAACACTAGCTGTGTTATACCAGTGTTTGTTTCCCTGAGAAGCTTCAGGGTCCCAACAAGCCTAGAGGTTTAAAATTCATGCTCCTTTTGTTTCCTTGCTGCATGAAGTAATTCCATTGCAGTAATACTCTTCAGTACATGCTGCACATTGTAATGTCATCAGCGGTGTGTCCATCTGCACTGGAAAGCCTTGCCACAGGAGACAGGGCAGAGTCTCTTGAGATGAACATTCTTAATTAAGAATGAAACCCTCCCCTGTTCCCCTGCCTGCCTGTGCCCTGGCTGTACAGTAAGCCTTGCACAGTACAGTGATCCTGAAAGACTCTCCTCTGCCAAACAGCTTTACATTTGTTTGGAATTGCTTGCTGCATTTTCAGATACTTCCTGCCTGCCGTTCGAGCGAGGCCTCCCTCCACACAGTCCTGATTTCCATGTTTCTGAAACAAGCAGAAGTTGTCTCAGCTGAAGATACAGCCCTTCAAGTATGGAGCGGATCTAATTTGCATTTTGTTCTTAATTCAATAGGAAGGCTTTTGTTTTATGGAGTCAGCATTTCTGTAACAAGATTCAGCACACTTAAATTGCTCTTAATATTTAACAATAGGAACGCTTTGCACTTAAATGGTGCTTTTCAGAGTGCTTTTCAAATATTAAATAATGTAAGAATAGTATTTTTCCACTTCTATAGGATGTCCACTCCAGAGGATCTCAAAGCAGTCCTCAGATACTAATGTATTAGGGCTCTCAGCAGCCCAGTGAGGTGAGCTTACCCTACCACCGTTAAAGATGAGGACAGGGAGATACAGAAGAATTAGGTACAAGAGTCACAGAAACCTGCCCAGTCCTTCCCTTTGTGATGCCTTCAGACAGGCTTTCAGCGTGTCCCAGCAGCTGGCACAGCCACAGCTCCTGTAAACCCCGTCACATGTTTTGGTGCCCAGGCAAGAGCTGGACCAGTGTTTAGAAGTTTAGCCCTAAATGACCTGCACCAGGTGATGCAGCAGATGGGGAACTAAAACCAGGAAGGCATCTGTGGTGCTGTGCCTGCCAGCATCAAACACTGACCCCGCTGCAGTCATCGGCTGCTTTGTCAGTAACTCCCGTAAAGATTTCACCCCAGGTTCTGTGCTCTAGTGCCCCAGTGCAAATTATCTCCTGAAATGTCTTGATTTCAATGTCAGCCTTGTTTGGAAAGCTAAATTATATGCAGAATGTTACAAGGTTAATTTTTTTTTCCCATGATGAAGCATGCATGTTAACCAGATAAGCAGTGTTTGGGGGACTCTGTTGCCACCTATTCTTTTTCCAGTAGACCCCCCCTCCTTTTTTTTTTAATCTCTTGATGCCAAATGTTGGCTGACTTCCCTGTGTTTGTTTGAGTGCTTACCATTGGGATCACTGGACCTGCCAGCGCCACAGGGTTAAGCAGCTCAAATTTCTCTGCTGAGCGGCTTATTATAACAATGCACACTGTAGCTGTTTAAAACACAGTCTGATGACACTTAACAGTTGCTGGACAGATATTCTCTCCTTTATTGCTCCTTCTAGTCATTAACTAGAGGGATGTGCAACTCAGTTAATATTAAAAAGATTCCAAATTTAGACGAGATAGAACCCAAATTCCAGTATGTCTGAGGGTCACTCTTGTTACTGGGTTTGCTTTTTTTTAAGACCACTATGTTGCTTTCAATTTCCTGGAGTGAATACAGAAATATTGTGGAATATTTGATTATTTCCGATTTTTTTAATCCACCGTAACCAAAACCAAGGAATCTTTGCAGAAGGAGAATACATCCCGGTTTTCTAGGCAGATTTTAATCTAATCATACCAAGCTGATCTATTATCTGTTTATCAGAACCAGTCTTCTTGAAAATTATGCTCAGCACAGAGCATTTAGCTTACTGTACTGGAAGACACTCCCTAGTATGACAAATGCTGTCACGATGATCAATGCAGACAACTTCATGCCTGATAGAAATTAGCTGAGCCAACTTCCTATTCCAGCTCAGGTTCAGAATATTCAGCAGTCCTTTTGCAGACCACTTCTTACAGATCATACTGAATGCAAACTTGTATTTTTGGCTTTTGGATCGTGAGGCACTACCACAGATTCATTCAGATATACTCTCTGAGGCCTCATAATAAAGTAATACTTACAAGGCTTTATTAGAAGACTTATGTTTCATTGGAAAATGTTAGGCTTTTTTTTTTTTTTTTTGCATGATCAGAGTGGAAATGAGACAGTTGGCCAAAGCTGTAAGATGAGTATATAGCAGAGCCAACAAAAAAATCCCTAACTGCTAACTTCCTCCTGGAAAACATTGTTTTAAAGCACAAGCTTCGTATTCTGTTAGCAATGTATAATGTTCTTGCCAATAAAATATAACATTTACCACACCAAATTAAGAATTCTCCCTGATTTTTTTTCTTTTTTTTTTTTCTGAAACGAGAGGTAGTTTTTAAAGGTCCCATACCCAACATTAAAATACTGCCTCATCTCCTGGCGTCTGTTGCGCATGATAGCCTTGTACTCGCCAATGCGTAATTTTTTGCCATCTACAAGGCAGGTACGCTTCGGCCTTGGCTTGTATTTGTAGTCTGGGTATTTCTCCAGGTGCTGCTTGCTGAGTCGCGCCTGTTCCTCATAGTATGGCTGCTTCTCTAGGTTTGTCATAGCTTTCCAGCGAGATCCTGTCAAGCAAATAAAAAAAAATAATAAAAAAAATAAAATAGAAAGAATGAGAAATGAGACTCTACTCTTCCACAAACACTGAAAGGCAGAGAAACAAGTAGGTCACTCAGAACAAGATACCTACGGTCATAATGCTCTGGGCTGGGAATCTGTCAGAGCTTCTAGACAGAGGTCAGGTCTTGTTTATATTTGACTGGTAAACCTCTTGGCTATGACCAAGAGGCAGAGAAAGAGAGGATACTGGAAGTTTTGACTCAATATTTTATGGAAACTTATCTACATTATAATGTTTTTCAGGTGGGAAGTAAAACCATCATCTGCACAATGAGAAATTGCTTTGTTTTAGAAAATGAGGCAGTGTTTTTAAATGGAATGGCTAAAGAGCCCCTAGATACACAGAGTCTGCTCTGCTAATTCCCCCCACTTCTCTTTGGCCACGGGTTCACTTTCACCTCCTGTTCTGGAGGAGGCACCAATTCCATATGCTGCAACCTAGTCGCTGTGCTCCACCATGGTTAGATCGAGGCATAAACTCTGGATACGCACGTCTACAGCTTAGTCTTTCATGACAAACAACGTATCTTTGTAGCTTCCACATTTGTGAGATGCAGAATATGAACTGATCATAAACACTGCTGGGTACAGGAGCCTGCAAAGACCCTGAAGCAATGCCTCTAAGAGCTATAAACTGTCCCTAAGTCTCAGTGGGGTTTTAACTGCAAGACCAAATCCTGGTGAACACTGCCAGCTCAAACTTAAAGAATTTAGTATGTGTCATGAAAGGAAGAGCACTGGGATACTGGGATACCTCTCCATGGAGCTGCACTATGGCTTCACTGTTGGCAGTCCTGCTTCTGACACTGCCTATGTTAGTGTCTATATTTGAGCTAGGGAAATAACGGAGACTTTACAATTGTTTTCAAATGCCTCCCAAAAATTACTAACTAGTATTTCTTAAAAGCATATAATATGGGAGCAGAAAGTAAAATTTCTTAAATCAGTTATCCTATTTTATTTTTCCATGAACTACAGCAGTGCTTCAGGGTAAGATGTATTTCAAATAACAGGAATGGTCCAAGCTGTGAAACGTGCAGCCTAGAAGGAAAACTTTATTGGAAAATAGTCAATTTTCCCATTGGAAAAAAAGTTTGAATAGTTTCTCAATTTAATAGGTTCATAATGTCATATGTCATACTTGACTTCCTCTTGTTCTTCATTTTTTATGGTTACTCATACCATGCTTAGCTCACGCTATTACTCAGGCTGGTCTTAGCTCACTGTGCCCCTAAGACTTGCAATATAAAGAGTGCAGTTACCCTTCCCAGGAAAGAAAACAGTTTGGTTCCCTCTAAAAAGGCTCCTTCTGATCATTGACACCATTTCCTTCATTGCTCTTTTGAATCTTCATTCCAAGCTACAGTTTGGGCTCCTGGAGAGAAGGGCTAAAAGGCTGGTACAGCCTGAGCTCACACCTAGAGACAACCAATTCGTAAATAACCATACCTTTTTTTCTGAAAAGGAGCAACAGACATCCCTTTCACAGCAAACATTACTTTGCTTAAAAAAAACTTAACTTTTCATGATTTTTACAAGATGTCACATGCAGAGATCCTCCAGCTAGTTCTGGAATGGGAGACAGTTTAATTATGTTGTTATTAGCTTAGGTGCAGCACTGTATTAGTGTGACTAGATGGTTTCTAGGATTTGAACTAAACTGCACGGCACTTCGTATGTTATACAGATGTGGTAGCTGTGCACAAGGATTTGTGGCACGGCCCTGTGTTACACGGGGCAACAAATCTCTGTGGCCGGAATCCTGGTCAGCAGCTTCGTCTCCTGAGGAGAAATTATTCCAAGCTTTTTCTGGCAGAGAAAGTGACACCGACTTTTTTTTTTGGGCTAAATGACACAGTGATAAACATGTGGAGACTGCCAAAACACTGAACACCTACTAATGCTGAGTAAGATGGAAACATAGACATTGCCTGTGTTGAACAACGTTAAGAATTTAGGGTAAAGCCTGTGAGCTGGACAGGAAGATGCCCAGATGTAGGTCTACCTTCAAATTCTACCTCAGAGACACTGGCACACTGGTGCTTTATCATATGAAGACAATCATAAAGGTTAGTCTAAATACAGAGTCTTCTAATCGCAGGCCTGCTGTGACTGGCATAGCAGAACAATCCCAGTCCCATTTCCTGCTGATGAATCAGTTTTTATTTATGAATAATAAAATCGAAACCCTCAGTCTTTAAGCAAGTCTTGGCAACTGCTTTAGATGCTGTGAGTGATCCTGCAATGTAGGACCTCAGAAATAATTTTAGACAGATGGACAAACAGAAAGGTAAGAATTAAAATCAGTTGTTTTAAAATTGCCATGCAAATGTTCTATCCCAGTGCAATTCCTTTTCCACTGTGCTAGCTCACTTGCTGCGATCCTATAGTCAGATCTGGGCAGGTAGATTCCTACCCCCTCATGTGAAAACATCTGTAAATAGTGGGTGAAGTTAGACAAAGACATAAGTCTCTGCAGAATCAGGGCCATAAAACCTGAAATTTTGATGCATAATATTTGTACATACAGTTACACATACAATATTTATACATAAATGTCATTTGTTATGTTTTTCCTTCTTAAGCTGCAAATTCAATACAACAAAAATCCTGGCAGTCTCACCTCTCTTCCTAGCAAATTTTTAATAGCTGCCTTCTGCAGTGATACCTCCTCTTACTATGACTTTACTGTTTTTACAAAATATACCAAATATAATTTACCAGTATGTTTTGAAGTATCATAAATAATTAAACAAACAATGCTGTCAAAATAAATTTTGAAAAAGGGCACATTTTCTGATGATAAACCCTTGCCTTTTACATTTCATTATTTTGACTTATTTTCTTAGTAATATACAAAATCCAATCCACTCTCTGATTGGTCTTAATCCGGAATTTTGAAAGTTTGAAGAATACTTGACTGTGACCTTTGAATTTGCACCCACAGGCAAGCTAAGCTATGGATGAGTATTGTCAATCAACATACTAAAACTGGTTGAAAATGCCCAGAGTTTGGACAAAATGTATTTCATAGAATCATAGAATGGTTAGCATTGGAAGGGACCTTCAAGATCATCGAGTTCCAACCCCCCTGCCATGGGCAGGGACACCTCCCACCACACCAGATTGCTCAAAGCCCCATCCTGCCTGGCCTTCAACACTCCCAGGGATGGGGCAGCCACAACTTCCTTGGGCAACCCGTTCCAGTGTCTCGCCACCCTCACAGTAAAGAATTTCTTTGTAATACCTTTATCTGCCATTGTTTTACGTGTCTATAAACACACACGGGCAGGCATAGGCAACAAACCCAACCCCAAACAAGGTGTCACTAAAGAATCCTGAAAAATACTTCTTTTTAAAGGGAGATTTACACTCTTGGGTGACCTTTCTACTCACCATCTGTGTTAGAAAGCTCTGAATGGGTCAAGTATGCGAGCCTTTTCTCCTTGACTATGAAAACAAGAGCCCATTCCCCTCCCTGGATGCATACATAATGACAAACAGGATTCTCGCACAACTCTCCCTCGCCTGGTGGCTGAAGCATTTAGAAACAAATGAGAACATTCTAAGACTATGCAGCGCCCAATACAGCTCCTAGCCCCAAACTGAGCTGGGGCAGTTAGAGCAGTGCCTACATGATGACTGTGAGGATGGCTGTAGATGCCAGCTACGTAAGTCCAGGGCAGAAAAAGAGATGTTCCCATGTAGTGCCCTGGCACTTGTGCTCGGGCACACAAACGTGTGCACTAGGTGGGGTTAGGAGCTCTGCTTATCACTGATTTTAAGTCAAGTTTCTCTGATAAGAATTTTCAGTTGTTTATAATGACTTCTAGTCCATTAGACTGACATTTTTCAGTCTGAATATCTGAATCGGGCTGGGTTTATGTTTACAAAACACCCTCACGTACACAAACAGTTGTATTATACATAGGTTTGTATTTACACCCCCATCCACGAGAGAGTTTCTGCAGGTAGTATCCAACTTCATCTCTTCCTAATCTCTTTATGCAGATTTATCAGTGAAAGCAATTAAAATACTTACAAAAATATCTAAACAATGCATTATTAAATTGATAGGGTCCAGCAGACCCATTTTAGCACTTTTTTAACAATTTACTAAAAAAAAATATCATTATCCACAAGTTTAAGTTGCAATGAACAGATGGATGACAAACGTATGCACAGATGAATTTAGTGACAAATCCATGTATCTAATTTTTATGCTCAAAACATAATACCACTGTGTCAAACATAAGAGAGTTCCAGTGCTGGGAAGGGCACCTCCTCTCATTTTACTATAAAAATGGCCCTTGAGCGATGACAACTCCATCTAAGCTACTCTCTGTGACAACGAGCTCTCTGACCTCAATGTGTAGCAGCGCTGCTAAAAAACTGGTAAGGAAAAATTGTGGCTTTCTAATAAAGAGATCCTAATACCTGGCTGAACTGTAAGCTTCTAGTTGCTCTCCCTACGCCAGTTAACAGAGAGCTCCCTGCTGACTTCAAAAGACTGGCCTTTTGCAATCGAGGGAAGACCTTTGTAACGTTTCTGTCAAGAAAGAAGACATCAGGACATCCCCCTCCATTGCATAGGTGGAGTAAAAAAAATGAAATGTGACGCTGGAAAGAAATAGAAACATCATCTCTTACTGCT
Source organism: Thinocorus orbignyianus (assembly GCA_013400375.1). Lineage (NCBI taxonomy): Eukaryota > Metazoa > Chordata > Aves > Ciconiiformes > Thinocoridae > Thinocorus > Thinocorus orbignyianus. The sequence continues at coordinate 1,826,711 of VXBW01005306.1, forward strand.
TCAGACCTTGCTTTCCCCCATATCTGGCAGCAAAACAGAAAGAGTTTGGAGTCAGCTATACTGTCTGTCACCTCAACAGGATCTGTAATGAATTTGCACATTTTACTCCAACTACTGTATATCTAATCAGAAAAAGATGTCCCCATATCTCCCTGATCTAGCGCCAAATAGTAAAAGGTGATTCCTTATGTTAACAATTTCAGCAGAATGGCTTATTAAAACCAGATTTTAGGGTATTATAAAATGCTTAGAAGCCCTTTAAAATGTCAACCAGGATCCCCAGAGACTGCGTAAAATGTCAGCCCAGCTCAAGCGCCTGTTTTAAGCAGAATGAATTAGCAGCGTGCTGTCGGAGGTTGTTATCCAAAACAATCAGTTAAGAGGGAAAACATCAAGCTCTCTTTGTACTTTCTATATGAAAAGGGCCATTCAGAATGATCTTGTAGATTTCTGAAGCTGATTATTTAAAAACAGGTTTAGGCAGGTCTACTCTCAATTTAGAAACAGACCAAAACTATTACTGCCCTGTCCTCAGCCTAATCACATCATACACCTCTGACCAGTATAATCCCTTTTAACCAGTATAAGGTTATTTTACCATCAACACAACCAATTTAGCCTTCTAATCCTGTTTCCATAACTAATCTAATCATCTCATACCACCCTTTTAATCATGGGTTAATATCGCCCCATCTGCCATCTACAGTCAATACACGCTGCCTCTCCGACCCATTTTACCTCATTTCCACTTGCCCCCTGCTAACTTCTCATAAACCTACTCTCACCAAGATGAACTTCAAACCTCTGACCAGTCTAAACTCAGCATATTCACCAGCCCTGCAGCTGGTTAACACTGCCGTTACGTTTGTGCTACATCTCCCTAGTTGTCCGCAAAACCAGTGAGACCTGCAGTCCCAGTAAACATGTTCCTTGCTTAAGCTTCTTCCCACAGTTGTGAGGGATGCTTAGGTCCTGTAACACAGTTTTTATCAGTAGAAATGCAACACCTCCAATTTGGTTGTGGATTATTGTTTGTTTTTTTCTGCAGAAGAGTAATTAATTAGCCTGAGTGATCCTCATTGTTCACGTTCTGTATCACTCAGTGCGTCACAGAGGAGTAACTTCGGACAGAATGTGGTCCTGGGAATTTGAGCAAGTAGTGAAAAGTATGGCATGAAATTCAGTAGATGATGTTAATGACAAATATTGCTTGGGATGTGAAGAGAGGAGGATATGACAATTAGTTCTGGTGTTTCTTTTTTGATTTCAGAATTCTTTTCAGAATATTCAGAATAAAAGCAGCTTGTGAAAGACATCATATACTAAAGGGAAATCTAATATAACAGGAACATAATAAAAATCCTTTAAAACTGTCAGTGTATAAAGCAAAAGGATGTATTTCAGGATCTTTTCCCTATGGCCATTGATTTGAACGGAAAGTGCCATGGCACAAATCAAGTACTGTGGTGTGCTACCCTAGTCAGACGAAATGTGTGGACCAATAAAGCATAGCAGTCGTTTTGTGCTTGTTCCACAGCCTAATGACAAGAACTGCTTTTGTCTATTCAGTTCATGTTTTCTCACCCAAACCACTACCACAATCTCAGCAATTACAAAGACACAAGAACATGTCAGGTTATGGTTAATGTATACTGTTGGGCAGCAAGGTAGAAGCTCCTACCAATGCCATCCTTGGTGCAATCATTAAGTAGCAAAAAAGACACTCTAGAGACAGCAATTCTTTTGTGCCAAATGCTCAGCTTGCTCTATTCAAAAGGTTTTTTGAGATTTCCTACTGAAAGAATAGTGCTCTATCACTCTTACCTAGTATCTTGCTGATATTGGAGTTGTGCATGTCAGGAAAGGCTTGAAGGATCTTCCTCCGTTCATCTTTAGCCCACACCATGAACGCATTCATTGGGCGCTTGATATGGGGCTCATTGCTACCACGTCCTCTGGATTCCCGATAAATTCTAGACTCTGAAACTCCTGCACTTCCTAAAAAGAAAAAGAAAAATATTCCCAGCTTTTGGTTCATTATGCAGCTTCCTCTGCCATCACTATCTTATGTCAGGTGCTGCACATTCACCAAGTCAGTGTTCACAATAGGTTTATGTTGTTTCTTCTTTTTACTTGAAGCATTAGGAAGTACCATATATTGCATATTGTCAGGTTTTTAGTTATTCTATTGATTCAGTACTACATAGTATAGACTTGATGAAGAGTTCCAATTGTTTTTTTCAACACAAAGGATTAAACAGCTTTTATAAAACCATCTTTTATTCCTTAATAATATAAACGCAAGACTTATCAATGTAGATTTTCTCTTCTCTTCCTTCCTTTCTTGATTACAGAATGTTGGTTGTATTATGTTACATATCTTCTGCCCTTTTTTGTCATGGGAATGGGATGATACATGGCAACATCAAGTGTTTCTTCTTAAACAAGTCTCCAGCTAGCAAACGAACATTTACACATCTGCCTGTTTTTGTGCTTACCTCTCCATAACAACGTAACCAACAGCAGAGAAAGAAATGTTACGCTTACTTCATCAAACCAAGGAATTTCCTACAGATGCGTCATATATGGATGATCAGGCTTATAATTCACGGGCTCACTGTGTGATCTCATTTATCCACACCTATTTGCCTCCTTCATTCCCTTTTACCATAAGAAATACATTCTTGGTCCAGTCTTGAGAAGTGCAGTGTACAAAAGAGAAGGCTAAAAATCACCTCCAGACTTAAATCACCACAATGAATCATTTTATCCTGCCTTGTTTCATAGCCACCTATTGCTAAGCACTCTTATTCCTCACAGGCCTCCAAAGCACTTGGATTCTCCTCCAGATCCCATCGACATGTACACACAACCCTGGAAATAAGGATATGTCATTTGTACTGACCGTCAGAATCCCCACTCATGTTGAAATCCATCATCGCGTGGCTAAACTTCCCGTCTTCACTCTGTTTTACTGCCAGTTGCTGAGTCAGGGTCTCCAGTGTTGTTTTGTCCTATACGGGCAAGATGATGGGATTTGAATCAGGAAAATAATTAAACATTGCAACTGCAAAGTTCATAGGTAATTTAGAAGGTTGACAGTGAAGTTGGATAACAATTCATTCACAACAGTTTACTGAGCCAGGTATTTAAGAATATGTAACAATATTTCTTCTGGACGGGATATGGTTGCAGTCTACCAAGTTCTTTTTAAAACTAGTGATGAGCAAACTTCATAGTGTTGAAAAGATTGGTTTAGTTAGGCATGACAAAATTGGCTGCACATCTGAAGAATACTTCAACTCTCTACATCCCTAGGACTGCAAAGCTGGACTAGAAGTTTAGATGATACATGCTCTTTTGCACTGTATTTATTGTTTTACTCTATTTCCAGCCTGCAACCAAAGTGTAGAGACATGGGTGACTTCGTCTTTTTTCTTTTTTGAAAGGCAGTATTTCAGGAAGTAGCCCACAGGGGGAAAAAAACCCCAAACCCTGTAGCTCAAACTTATTCAGGCCTTGGGAAAGGGTCAGGCTGAATTAGGCATGATACTTGGGCAGCAGTTTGTGTTCTTGTCCAGACTGTTTTGCCCAACCCTACTAACACCCCGTCCGTCATTCATCTAGTCAGAACTATCTGTGAACCCTGGATTGCAACAGGCTAGTGTGTGCTGCCAATTAATCTGTCAGGCTGCAGCGGTGTCTAAAGACATTGCCAGAACAACATGCCAGGGCCATCAATTCCAATGTTCTCTTCAAAACACCTCTCTTCCCCCTGAATTGTTTGACTTTACAAATACAAAGGTGCTCCATTTTCCAACTGTTTTTGTTTTCCCAATGAATTTTACTCATAAACATTCTATCTTCCTGACAATCATATGTTTAAAAATAAATCTTTCAGGAAAGCAATACTAACATTTCAAAATGTTAGGCACTGTGCCTTTTGCAAAGCTAAGAAAATGACATGATATGGAACGATAATAAAGTGGCTCCAGTCGAAAAAATTCTTTTGAGCTTCTTCCTGAAAGAAAGATTGCTGTTTTGTTGCTCTATTCCACTCCTGATGACTGTAAAAGATCAACAAACTAAAAAAACTTTTAGATTTCACATGGCAACCAGAGACTTCACAACTATTCTATGTAGCCTAATAATGTCACTGGGTTGTATTATAGAAGAAAACAGAAAAGAGAACAATACGAATACAGAAACGCTTCCCGCAATGTTATGTCCCTGCATCTGCAATTCAAAGAGCAGTTCAAACTCATGCAAAAGTCATTTTACAAAGATTTTCTTGAGAGAGTTAGAAACAAGGCTAATCTGCCGACTTTGTCCACTTGCACAGAGTAGGGAATGTGAGGTCAACTTTCCTTCCCCTCACATTAATTTTCATTGTGGATTCCTTTTACACTCCTGGTGCTCTGGCTATGAGCAGACCCATCACCACTGGAACTGTGCAAGATGAGTTAGCCTCTCGGTTTTCACAGGAAAAGCTCGTGCAGCGGAGTCAGCCTGTAACGCTTCCAGGCACAGCAGATCCAGAGAGCTTGGAGAAGCTTCCAATAAGCACCTGAACTATTCAGGCATTTAGCTTCCCCAAACCCTTTGATCTACCGGTTTTAACTCAGCTCTCATTTCTAAAGCAGCCTGTCGGCAGACAGAAAGTCAGGAATAAGTTGACTTTGTATTTCTTCCAAATGGATCTCAGATATGTAATGGAAGTTAACAATTTTTCCTCAGAAAAGAAAATGTATTTACTATCAACTTCACAATGATAGAGTTAAAAATTTTTTACGTCAAAAACCATTTTAAAATCCTGCCACCAACTTAAAAAAGATAAAAGAACATCTCCTCTTGTTGGGTGTATTATGGGGGAAGGCAGTTATTCTGCTGCAGACTTTTCTTGAATCATGTATAAACCTCTTAGAGAAACAGAGCTAAGAGCGCAAAGGGCACAGGCTTAACAGCTTTTTCTTTATGCAGTAAATGCAGCTGTTGAAGTCAGAGGCAGTAACATTCAGAACCACACTCTGCTGACATGATCTGACGGAGTCCTAAGGTCAGTGAATACTCCAGCATGCTGTCTGCAACGTTCGTTTACCAGAGTTTGACTTAACAAGCCTACAGATGCTCTGCTGCGAGCCATCCTGGGCAAAGGTCTGCATTTTGAGGAAGAACCACATTGGATGAAGGGAGAGAGCGTGGGCATGGCCGAAGAGCTCAACGCTGCTCAGCCCCAGTGCTCGGAGGGATCTCTCTGGCCAGCTGAAACATGGGTGAGTGAGGAGACCACCCTTTCAACATGGCCACAATTTACTCCCTGCTGCTGAAGCACAGAGAAAGACAATGCGATTCAACTGGCAATGATAAGGTAGCAATTAAAAAGAACTTCTGCACGGTGTTGCTCTTGAAATAGAGGGTGTCAAAACCACCAGCTGTACTCTCCTGTTTAATGCCTAGAAATGTTTAAGTTTAAAAAGTACTCAGAGAAGACTAAGTATAAGGCCTGCTCTTTCCTAAACCTCTGCAACTGCATTAGGAGAGCTGAAAGAGATCAGCAACACCCTGGCAGGACACAGAAGACTGTCTATATGTAAGCAGCATTCTGATTTCCTGTCTTATGCTCTTCCCATTAAACACACGGCAGCTGATTTTCCCCAATCCTGACATACAGAAAAGCTTTTACAATTACAAAATATTCAAAAGGGGCTAAGCAGCATTCCTGTGTTGCTTTGCTTGAAAGCATTCAGTTGATGACTTGCTGTTTTTCATTTGATGGAATCTTCACCCTACCTTTCCTACAGAGTCCTTCAGTTTCATTTATGAAAGCTCCAAAGAAACAAAGGAAAAACTTTTTTCCTTCCCTGACTCCAAATAAACTGCCAAATAGGCTGATGTTGCTAGTCTGGTCGCCTCTCACACAACCTATTTGAGAACTTCTGACAGGAGATCCACAATGGTTTCAAGTTTATACACAGGGAGAATCTATTTATCACCGTTATCTTAATGCAACAGCAAATTACACATTCCTAAAACTGCCACCACTCTGCTCTGCTGGATTAGCTGTGTAAACAGAAGCAAGATGCGGTACCATCCAGTGATAACAGGTGGAGTATGTGCATGTTGGGCTCAGCAGGACACTTTAATGAAGTAGTTGTGATACAGCACTACAACTCAGAAGGCAGTGGTAAATTCCTGCACTCTACACTGGGCCACGCACAAACTTATCATTATATCAAGCTCTACATCCAGTTGGCTTGCTAGGCAGAGAAAGAGACAGGGAACAGAGTTCAACTGATGAAATTGTACATGCTTTCAGGTTTTTAAAGCCACAAGAAAACAACCAGAGTGATAATCCCTCACTTTCAGATTTGCACCATGTCCCCAAGATATAAAATGAGTTTCATCTTATGGCATCAGTTGCAGCCTAGGACCAATACTGCTGGGAAGAACAGGCAAAGTTGGTCCAAACCCAGGAAAATGGTGCAAAGAATTGCCTCTGAGACCTGTGAAAAATCAGATAGCACAAAGCAGTGAAAATCAAAGGTAAGGAACACCTCTGCTTTTGCAGAAGAAACATAGGGATCTTTTGCTAGAGTTGAAGAGATTATTTTTCTTCTGAATTTCATACAAGGCCCCAAAGGGCTAAAATGCATATTATAAACATCTTTTTCCTCTATGAAGAATTTCAGTAGAGGTTGGGAAAAATTCTCTTAATGGTCATTTCTGCTGTTTGTAGGACAGACCTCCGTAGGGGCAGCGAGAGCTCTGTTGTGTGGATAATTTAAAATTTTAATGGGCAAACCAGAGAGCAATCAATCCCACAACAGTCCAATTGTCCAAACATAACCAGAGAGGTTTCACCAATAATCACAATGTGATGAGAAGTTTTTAAAACTTTATTAATAAAAGAAAGTAATCTGCTGGTGAAGATTTGATTTGTACCACAGCTCCTAGCAATGGTCTAATTATATTTAAAAGAACAATGAAAAACACATACACACATGGAATGTGTCATGTAGAAAAAAATATATAAAAAATGACTAAGCACTGCAAGTCAGACTCAGTTTTGTGGTCAGCTGCAAAAGTCACTTGGCTCTCTGTCATGGATAGCTGTCATAGTTTAACAAAACATTGATCTAAAAATGACAAGAACTTGGTTGCAGTCTCTTTCATAGAAGAAACATAAAACAAGAAGAGTCAAAACATATGTAGAACAGCCTGATAGTGATTGCCAAAACTCCTCCCACTATTATACAAATGTGAAACAAAACCTTGGAAGGTTTGAGAAATCAAGACCTTCTGATATATTCCCCTCCTCTCCTCAGACCTTGCTGCTCCTATCTTGTGCTACCAACCTTCAGAGTGCATCTGAGACTCTGCGCACGCCTCCAAGCCTGAAGGACTCCCCAGTTCTTCCAGAATACTGCGAATGCTGGGCATATGGCAACGGATCCCTCCTCCCCCTCTTTGAGACATCCTTTTGGCTAGGGTATTTGGCAAACACTGACAGTACTCTGAACTCTGTTAGAATTGTATTTTGGCAAGAGCTGTTTTTCAGATTGCATAATTCAAGGTTAGCAGTTTTACTGAAGCAGTCCACTCTTCACTTTTCTACTCCCCTAACCCTGCCCCCCATTTCCCCTGATATGAATATTTTTACTCAGTTTGATGCCTGCAGAGATACAGCCAGCGTAGAATACCAGAGGAGGAGTGTTCAGGCACATCTCTTCACATTCCTGCTTTTCTTATTCCAAGTGAACTGAAAGGCCAGGCAAAAAAAAATAAAATAAAAAATCCAGAGTAGCTGGAGAGAGCCAAGCTCAGTTACATATGGACCACAAGGAGAAACTCACTCAACAGTTCTTGCACCTAAGAATTACAAACACACTGATGGACAGAGTGCCTGCTACCTTCGTTCCCTTCAGCGTCAATACGTAAAAAGAAACAGATGGTTGCCTGTTAATTGTCCTTTTTAGAGTTCTATTTTCCCCCCTCCCTCTCCAAGTGCAGTTTGTCCAGCTATTTACCATCCTGCTCTGTGGGAAAAAATCCCTGTATCTAAACTCTAAAGGTGGTATTTTCAGACAGATTGAGTTCTCACAAGCTTGTTTTTATCTGAGATTGTTGAGCAGGGCCTGGGACATCATCTGATGTGCTTTGTGCCGCTAAAGCAGAAGTCTCCTCTCAGCAAGCTCCAGTAAATACCAACCGTTCAGACACGTATCTCGGTCAATATGCACCAAATCTTGAAGTACTAGGCAGATTAGCTGCTAGACTATGATCCCATAATGAAAGTTCACTTCTGTTTATGACAGAAAAACATCTTTAATTATCAGACACATTGGTGGTGCCAGGTGTTATCCATTCATCATTATGATATTTTCCTTAGCTCTCCAAAAAGGTGAAGAGTCTTATCCTACATCTGACAGGAGTGATGATTTTGTGAAAGTAATCTTTCTGTGCAATTCCTCTGCCTCTTGCAATAATAAACATCAGAATAGCTTGCGTTATAAAATTTTCATCCACAGTCTTTCAAAATGTAGAAAACATGAGGTCGGAAGGCATTACAGATGACAAAGAGCTGGAAGAACTTAGAGGAACCACTGGCAATACTGAGAGGGTGTCCAGAGGTTTGCACATGATGGATTATTTGCAGTCTGGACTCTATCCTTGCATATTAATGCCATGGTACTTCAAAACAGGTACTGTGCACACTATCTATGTCTCAGTCCAAAACACATCACAGTCCACATCATGTTACGCCTCTAACTAGGTAAAATTCTCTTAAACCTGTAAGAGAATTTCTGGTTCTTTTCCAAGGGATCTTCTATTTAGTTTTAGTTTTTCTGTGTAACAGATCACATGGCCCACGTGTTCTGCACTCATCAGTGAATTTAGCCACGACATTTCATAAAGAAAGGGATTAACTCTGTCACATATTGACTTCCCAAAGGTCCCTTAGTAAGGCTGGTAAGTTTTAGGAACAGAAACTTGCACTCCTGAATCTTCTCTAAAAATTGTAACCTCAACCTTGTAATTTCTTTGTGAGCGTGGAATTGTGACTGTTGCTGATGGTACATTACTAGGGAAAGCAAAATGAAATAAAAGTAAAAGCAGTTACAGATCCACCATTACAACGGACCTTGCTTAAGTAACGCTTGCAGGGCTGTAAAACCCATAAAAAGCACATGCATCAAATGATAAAACAGAGTGAGACTTTCAAATGTTGACTCAGTAATTGTTAAACCCCTTCTGGCTGCACAATTTTATAGTCTTCTACTGTACTAATGAAAAGAGAAGAAACAACAAAGAAGGGTTTTAGCCTTCCAATTATATAAACTCTGTGGACCACCAAAGAAGATGAAAGATTATTTATAATGTCACAGCAATTTATCATTTGGGAGGGTTTTTTTTTGTTGTTGTTGCATCAAAGTTTAGCATGAAGAAACAATGCATTCGCCACCCCCTCAGCTCTTTCAGTCTTGCTTATCTGAGATCTCTCTTTTTCATGGAACAATCCACCCACAGAACCTAAAAGCAACATTAGAAGCAAGAAAATAAAACAATACTCTTTATTTGTGGTTCTTCCTGATTTTACAGTACTTCTTTCAGGATTATTACATTCAGTCTTAATTGGGGCCCCATCATTCAGTGAAAGAACCACATCTCTTGGTTTAAGGTCTGTATTCAAATCCAGATTGGTCCGATACTGCCTGAAAATCACAGCTTCTGATTTGCAACCTATATAAAGTGCTATACAGACTCAGTAGAGAGGTGTCCAATTAGGTGTTATAGGGGACAAATCAGATGGATCAGGTAGGCCCAGACATTTCCCTACTCTCCCCTTAGGAACAGACACCCAGTCTCAAAGGAAATGCACTGAAATTTCTACAGGTAGATATTTCGTTTCTAAGGGCTCTCAAGTCAGTACTTTTCAAAGGACCAAAGACAAGACAGAATCCACTGAAATAAAAACAGAAACATCCTCAACTTGGTAGCCTTAACTGTCAGGTCCTCAAGATTTAAAAAAAAATAAATTCATTTGCGAAAGAATGACCATCTCATTAATATATATTATTTGACTTGGAAACAAACTGATGGGAAGTAGCAATTCTACAGGAGATGAGGGCACTGGGGTCTTCCTTTTTGGTTATGAGCTTGGAGATTGAATGTAAGTCAGGATCTTTAAATGAATATGCAGGTAGGGCTGGCCCAGTCCATTACTTTAAAGAAGAAATAAAAAAGAAAGCAAAAGCAAAGCAGAATGATGAGAGACCGCTGCTTTCCTACAAAAGTTTTCGCAGTGCAGACATGGGCATTGACCTCAACCAGATCCAGCTGTAATCTGCTGATTGCAAATAGTTTAAGAGTTATATGACCCAGTTTCTCATCTAGACTGCTCTCTGGGCTGACACGCTATGTAACTTTGTGTGAATTGTTCAGTTTCACCAGCTAAGCAGGACGGAGATCACGACATTTTCCCACCATTGTGAAGAGTTTTGAGATCCCTGCATGAAATGTGCCATGTAAATTTTAACGAAGGATTTCACAGTAAGTCAGAAAGAGCTGCTACAATTGATCAGCCAGGAAAAGAAGGGTTAAGAGGAAGAGAGGTGGCACACCAAAACTGAAAAAAGATGAAAATCACAACCCACACAGGATATCCTGGGAAAGAGGGTCTACATGCACACAAAAAGAGAAAGCAAGAACACAATCTCTGCTTTCCTGGCAATTGTTTATTAAACAATGGGTGACTCAACTGCACAGCGGCATTACAGATATATTGACTATTCTTTTCTGGTTTTCCCAAGAAGGTATTAAAATTATGAAGGTTGCTGTACCTTTTCTTATGTTCCTTCTAGCCCTAATGAAGAAGCTCGCACGCTATCTAGGCTGTCTCCTAAGAAAGAAACCACAATGTTCTCCCAGTCACGAAGTATGGCTTAGCTTGTCTGCTCCTCGCCATCAGCATCAATACAATTAAAAGTAAAGTTCTGCACCCCTAAAACATACTAGTGGCTGACTGACACAGAGGTAAGTCAACACCTGTATACTAGGATGGGCAGAAGAGGCCAGGCCAATCGCCCAGGAGACCAAGCAGGTAGAATTCACAGAATTAGTCTCAGCCTCTATTACACTGAAGAGAGGAACCGCACTGATGCGGCCGCCCATGAATGTGCTGAAAGCCCTGGCTATCGGAGGCACGTGATTATGTAAAAATAATAATAACATCTCAGGAAGCAATTAGCTCTCGTGGCTGTAGGGCACAGTTTAGAATTTAAACCCAAAGACTCAAAAAGCTCTAAAGACCTAACAAGAACTCCAAATCAATTGTATGGTTTTTTCTCAGGAGGAAGTCGATCCATCTTTATTGGGCTTAATAAAATTTCCACTAAGGTATAAACAGCTGCAGTCCTCCCTGACCCACACTAGCCTGTGAACATCTCCAGTCTTTGCCCTTTGGAGTGAACAAAGACTTTAATTCTTGTTCTGGCTTCAGCACCTGGAAGAATCCAGGGTTCTTCCCTTGCCTCTTTGCCTGCTCTTCTCCTGGACTTCATTAGGAGTTTCATATACACATCTGTGGGTGCTATTTGTCCCTCCCTCTGCACGTTTCATTTTTTATTAGCTAACCCTACCATAACAAGGTACTAAAGACACACACACATACACGCTTAATTATTCTCTGAAAAATGTATCTGGGCATTTAAATATGATGGTCAGTCAGGGAGGAAAAAAAAAAGGGCATTTTAAAATAAAGAGCTGAAGTCCCTAGGGGAATAATAAAAAATCTTCATTGCAGAATTTCTCCCTCCCATGCGTAGGCACTTGCTAACTGAGAGTAGTGGCACTGTGACAAAAGTAGCAAAACCAAAGGCAGGCTTTACTAAAAGAAAAGGGGGGAGGGGAAGTTTTCCACTGGCCATCTGTGAAAATAAGGCATGTGGCCATTAAATGCAGAGGCTGTAAATATAAATATACACAAGCTCCACAAAGCAAATGGCAAAAAAAAAAATAAAAAAAAAAAAAAAAAAAAAGGGCAGGGGGAGGAAAAGGAAAAAGAAATAAACTTTCAATTAAAGCAAATCAAAATGCTTAATGCTTAGCTACCAGTGCTGGGCAAAACCAGTCATGATCTTTGCAGCGTGCAAACTCGACGCGTGTTTTTAATTAAATCTGAGAAAAGTTTCAGGAGAAATGGCAATGGATACAGTAGCCCTGTTGAACAGGAGACTCCTTGAACATGAATGATCCTGTTGAGCCCGCTGATTGGACTTACTGAAAGGCTGACATACAGGGTGATGGATGGGCGATGACATAATACCTGCTTGCCGCCTTGTCGTGCTTTTCGAAAACTGTCTGCTCTGTGTTGATAGCATTAACAAAGAGGACTGCAACCTGCATACACGAATTTCTGCTGGCAAAGAACCTCAGCAGGACAAAATTAGGAGCAGGATAGGGAAAAGGGTAATAAGAAGGGGACGTAGTTGTTAGGATAACATGTTAACTTTTGTGTTGGGGGACTGCAACAGTCTGTTGCCTGCAAGATCCTCCCTGGCCCTCATATTGTGTAATAATTACTCTAAACCAAAGGATCTCTGCTCACACTGTGAGAAGAAAACAAAAATATTACACTGATCATCCTTCCTAGTGTTTTACAGGCCAGCGAGGAATAGAGTGAGCTACAAATTACAGGACATATATATTAGCAGTCTGCTGAACTTGCAGGGCTAAGTGTGTGTGTATGTGATGCCTGTGGGTCATACAGCCTCTGCTAGTCACTGGGAATGCTAAGGTATTTTTCCAGTAAAATACTACAAAATTCTGAAAATGGGCAGGTTTTAGCTCTGACAAAGTGCTTTGGTTTATGATGTTAGTACTGCATCTCTGGACCTATCTCCAGTGGGTTTCTCCTGTTTGGGAAGCCCAGCTCACACCAGGTCCCTCTCCTCCTAGTTTCAATCATTACAACTTGCTCTAGTCTGACTCGTGGATTGCCAGTGTCTGCAGCAAGTATGGGATCAAACTCTGTTTTACCAACCCTTCTCTTTTCTTCTCCTCCCTGCTCTTCTCTCCATTTTTTTCTCTACTTCCTGGCTCAAATTTAACTATTTGGGGAAGAAAAAAAAATATTATTGAAGTAAAATTCTCTACTGCAAGAGAAATTTAAATCCCATGTGCTAAACCAGCTCCCCTCCTTATGCCTTTAGTAAAGCGAGCTCCAGTGTTTTAGTTCTCAAAGACATCAGGATCGGCAGGTTTGAGATTCTTAATATCCCACTCCTCCCCGAGGGGAGAGCAGGGACAGAATTCATTTCAGCTCAGCAGATCACAGCAGTTTCTTAAGAGTTAACTCTGCTATCCCCATCCATCAGGCAGCCAGCGAGGCATCAGGAAGGAATGATGGATGTAAAATTATTACAGGGCTGCCACCCGATATACTTACTGCCATTTGTAACTAACGCTGGAACTGACACACTTTTTTCATTATTAAACATCCACATTAAGTCAACATTGGTCACTGTCATTTCATGTTTGGCACTCTCTTAAGGGGAAGAGGGAGAGGTGGGGGTGGGAGTGGGGAGGATGGTGGGAGGGAATGGGAGGAAAGGCATCCCGAGCCCAGTGTTCCATAAGCATGAGTAATAAATAGGCTCCTGCTTACAACGCCGGAATAAATATTGTTACAAATAGCTCTTTAGTCACAGCCCAGCAGACAAGTACATGTCACAGCCTTTTAGGAGGACACACTCCAGGTGCTAACAGGGAGAACTTGGATCACAGGTTAAGAAACACTCCATCAGAGGAGGTGTATGTATTTGGAGGCTCTCATCCCAGGGTGTGCTAGGAGTGTGACTGCCTCCGCGCACATCTGGAATGCTTGTGTGGCTGCCACAGCTGCCGGCACCTTTAGCAGCTGGCGCCAGTATTCAGAAGCCAGTACCTGCATTTTTACTAGTGTACACAGACATGTGCTCAAATACTTGCCTGTGTGCCCCCCTTTTTCTTTTTCTTTTTTTTTTACTGTCACCAGGGTACACACACAAATGTTGGAGAGCCTGACTGCAATCAGAAAATCACTGGCTAGCTCGCTGCATGTTTGTGCTGGGTGCTGCTGAAAGACTGCACTGTAGGCTTGTGTGCATGCACACACATGCTGGCTCTTGGTGTGCGTGTACATCTCCTTTGCAGAAGAACAAGCAATTTTGGGGCCAAACAAATAGATCAGAGTCCACTTGCTGATGTTGCCCATTGTGGTGTCCGCACTAGATGGCAATCTGCACTCGAGGCTACATGTATAAAAGGTAACATCGTTTATGTATAGTACATATCAAGCTATAATTAACTGTAGAAGACAATTACAAATAAAACTATGCTCCTGGGTTTCCAAGAAACCAGAAAAACATATACACACACTTCTCATTTATACATGGAAATGTTTCCAAGAAAAGTAATGTAAAAATATGCTTTATTGCATTTGCAATTAAAATAGGTTTTAGTAAAATCCATGTTCATCATGATGCTCATAGTTTTTACTGTAATCCTCTGAAAATCAAATCCCTCAAGATGGTCCAAGTTGGATGCCCATGAAGTGACTCACCCAAATCATCCTAGCAATTTTTAAAAAAATCTTTTCTCATTTATGACTCCTTTTATACAGTGTCTCTCCAATTCCATAAAATTCCTGTCTGACTACTGCCTTACAGCTAGCAGGTCTGGCTGTCCACAGGGATCAGTCCATTGGAGAACATGAGTCAGGTAACAGGTCATGTACATGTGTGGAGAGAAGCCCCAAGAGCTCTACGAAGCGACTCACAAAGGTGATTTCCAGCCCTGATCCTGCCCACCTACCCCTGGCAGATAAATCCCTATCATACCTATCATCCCTAACACACATGTTCAGAACTCTCTAGAGCCTGCCTTCACTTGTAGGCTGCAGCAGCAATTTGTGCAACAAAAAACTGAACAGGTCTGAGAGAATCGTAGGTCTCCGTAACTACATCAGTCACTGCAGCAAAGAAGGGAGGAAAATTTGCAACAGCCCCAGACAAGTGTTTGTTGCCCATGAAGATTGAGATAACTCAACAGAAAAAGAGTCAGTCCTTTGTATATAACTATAGCCATACTGCACATTTATAAGTACAAATATGACCACAGACACATAGCTACACTAGGTAATCCTCTTTTAATTCCATCCCCCATCTCAAAATCTCCCTGTCAGGAAGCAACCAGTGAGCAAATCTACTGTCCCAAAAGTTCAGAGGACAGCTTTTAAGTCCCCTGGTGGGACCTTGAGCTTCTGAAGGGAAACTCTCAGTGGTAACACTACAACACTCTATTTCTCACTACCAACCTTCCTCACTATCTCTTCTTTTTCTCCCTTGGAAACCAGGAAAAACAGAATAAAATTTAATTCAAAATGGCAACATTTGCCTTCCTCACGAACTTTGCTCTTAGTAAGACAGAAAGCTTTAAAGTCCTAGATAAGACACAAAATTTAGAGAACTTGAAGTGTTTGGGTCTGAACTCTACTGCAGGCTAGTCAGTGGATAGAGCATACATCATATAGAAGAACAAGGACCTAAACTTCACCACCTACGTTTTAGCTCTTTTGGGTCAAATGCAAGAGACAGCTTAGGATGCCCTGCAAATTAAAAAGTGCAACTTCTTAACTACTGCTTAGTGGCTTAAGTGGTCACCCCAGCAACTCAAATGCCACTATGGTCCAGGAGAGCTCAGACTTGATTCTGTCCTTTCTCTCTCCACTTCAGAAATAAAATAAAATAAAATAAAATAAAATAAAATAAAATAAAATAAAATAAAATAAAATAAAATAAAATAAAATAAAATAAAATAAAATAAAATAAAATAGTGCACCCATATAAAGTCTTGGCATTTATTGCGTCAAAAACCACAAACCTATGGTTGCTGTAGAAAAATTTTCAACTGAGCAAACAATTTTTTCTTCATGTTACCTTATAAAAGAACTCCTCTCTACCCTCCACGAGCCCACCAGGAGACATGAATTAAAGAGGAAAATAAACTTCAACTAGGGTTGAGGGTGAGAAGTGAAAACAGAAGGGCTAAGGAGAATCCCAACAATAGGAAAGTAACAGAATAAAGTGAATGCAGATGGTTCCACTCCTGCTACTTAATCAAAAGGCTGTGCAGAGTCACTAGAGCCAGCATAAAGTCATGTGTTAGAACAACAGCTGATCTGTATTAAAGAAGATTAACTCGCAATGCCATGGTGGAGGGCCTGGGATTATTTTATGTACTTCCATTGCCGAACAAGCCGTCAGCACAATTACTGCCCTCCGATGTGAATGACTGATCTGTAACCACAGCTAAACAGCATGCTGCTTAGGGGCCTGGGTGCTTCATGAAGATGAATTTCCATACCATCAAAGTGCTTTTAATGGGCTTCCTGATCCAACCACAAGGCCTGCTTTGCAAGTATATAGAACTCAGGATGAAGGCTTCCTGTCCAAAAGGATTTGGTCGGTTGTCACTTGACAATTCCCAGCCAGCACAAGGGAGGAGAGGGGGGAGATAGGTAGAGTTGTCTCTGCTTTGGAGGATTAAAAAAAAAAAAAAAGAAAAAGAAAAAGAAAAAAAAAGGGTACAGATGCTTTCTGAATGCAACCAACTGCTGTATCCACAGCTGAATTCAATGCGCTTAACAAATAACGGCAATTTAGCTATGCTTGCGAGGAATAGCTTGAGTCACTTTGCATTAGCATCTGGCTGAGTGTTAAAGTCATTTCTACATGGGGAGCAGAGAAAAGAAATTTCTGCTCCGAGCATCCTTTCAAGAATGCTTAAATATTTGAATATAAATTCCTTTGTGCTTGTGATCACTTCTTCTTATATCTGACACTCTGCTTTTCCCTTTTCCCTTCTGGTACTCTTCTATGTGAAATGCCGTAAACATGCTCCGTCCCTCTCTTTCTTTCCCTCTCCCCATACCAGTGTTCTTACTCTTCTAAGAGAGATTGTATGTACTGCCAGATACCTATTACACTGACCTCCTTTTTCCTTCCCCTTCCTCTCAAGAAAGTGCGTGAAATTGGAGTCATTTCTACACCACTTACACCCAGGACAGGCTGATGAAAAAAGTACAGTAGTGAGAGACTCACATGTACATTTAACATTCATTACCCAGACTGCTGGCTTCTCACAGCTTATTGATCGAGCTCCATCTAAAAACAGGGAAAATGGAAAGCTATCCAAATTAGCAATCTGCTCATTCTGGACAATATTGTTTGACTCACAAGCTTCCTAGGATGACTGACTTTCAAGTTTCTGCTAAATAGCTGATCATTTTTATTCATTCTATTTATCAGCCTATCTCTGCGATTCACATGAGGACTTACAGTGAAAAGTCACCAGAAACCATTTCAATAAGTATCAGTTTACAACAAATGCAACAATGGTCATCTTCACTGCACTGCACAATGAAGGCTGTATCAACTCAGACAATATTGCAGGGGAAAAGAGGAACTGAGGAAAAAGTCTTGCTAAGCACATGAAGTTGAGATGCACACAAGAGTTTGGATGCGTCTTAGGTGGCAGTATGATAAGGACAGCTCACTGCTAATGTGGCAGCAAGGAGTGGTAGGCCTATTTATCCTCCATAATGCACAGAAAGACACCAGGTATTTCCAGAGAAAAACAGCAAATCATAACCTCTTTGACATACAAGGCGGTTACAGTACATACGAATTTTTCTAAAGAATTTTCTCTTTGTTGGTATTTTGTTATAGCATGGCTTCCTGGGCCAGTTCAAAAGCAGAAAGTGGGAAGGCCCATATGTTCTGCTGCCTCTAAGTTTCACTGCAAATATTTGGTGCAGTTTGTGTTGTCAATTCTCCATTTTTTCAATTTTGTTAAGTCAGCTAACGTGACATGACAGTGCTACATTGCAATGGTCACAAAATATCATATATGACAACCTCACAAGGCTAAACACCCAGAAGCTGAGCCTGAGTATCAGCAAAGCTTATGTTCCTAAAGAAGCTTGAATATTTTCAAATCCAGCTCATCTCACAAACACATGTAAGCATTTCCATATAGCAAGATTTCCACTTAGACCCAGAGATCTCCAAGATCACCTACTCATAATGCACATTGACAGGCTGGAACCGAGAATTAGTAGCATCCAAAGTTCTCGTGAGGGCTTTAACTATCTCCACCTCCTCCCCACTCTCCCCTGAGGGTCCCCAGGTCTCTCTCTCATGTCATCTTTCGGTTGTGTCTTTCATTTTAATTTTCACATTTTATTTTGAAAGAAGCAACTGTTCTGTTTAAAAATGGGGGAAGAAGAAAATAGATCAAGAAAAAGGATGGAGAAAGAGGAGGAAGAACCTATGTATCTGTAGAGAGGGCCAAATGCAATCTTTGATCCTTTGCAGAAGGAGTCTTGGAAACTCACCTTTTCTGTCCTGCAGTTATTGAGACCCAAGCTATTGACAACAGCCACCTTCCCATCCAGCACCTGTTGTTCCCTCCGAAGTTGCTCCTTCATCTGTCGGGCCTCCTGGATTGCCTTGGTAACAGCATCATGGTCATTTAAATAACCTGACGACGTGATAGAAGAAAGGATATCTTAAAAAGAGAAAGTTACAAGAAAACACTTTAGCTTTCATCGATGAAACGCACCAATAGTTTATCATTATTAATGAGAGAGAGTTAAAAGGTAATGCCCAGAAACCCATCCATGCTTTGTAATTCTGTTCTTGTTACGACAGAGCCACCTGGATAAAAAGCATGAGAAACCTCGGTGCCAAAATTATCAGCCTGATATTTGAGCCTATTAGTTTCAATATTTCCCTGACACTGCAGAGGTTAGCCTCGTGGTTTGTATGCAGCAGGATGGAACCGGGTAAGAGTCAGGGGAAGCTTTGATCACACCAGCAATCCCAAACTCTTAAAAATAGACTGTTTCATTCTTCCCCTTCTTAAAACTTGTGAATACATTAAAATAAACCACAGGTGGCGGTGGTTTGCTATAGATATGAAATGCATAATGACTGGGAAGAGAAGCCTCATCCACTGAATGCTCCCCACCACCACCTGTCATTCAGAAATGTATAAGAAACCACAGCTACACGGACCTACATTCCCACTCCTATTCATGCTGCTAATAGTAGGTCAAATGTCCACTGTTTTGCTGCAAATTCACAGCCTAGGGCTTAGCCTTAGTAGTCACTGAATTATTTCCTTTTAAAATGTTACAAGCATCACCGGCACAGCTAATACTATTTAATTTTAAATATGACACTTTGTCGTTTTTTTCCTTTAGCGTACTGTAGATTATACTTATTATGATCTGCATGCGATTTGTAGGATAGAATACTGATGGGAGACTCCAAGCCCCAGTCTATTTTTCAAACATTAAAGGAGAGGCTAATATCTATCAATCTCCCTCCCCCCCGCCACATCCCCATACGCGCGTGCACGCACACACTTCTTTCTGTCTTTTAACTAGGGCATAAAAACGGCATAAAATGAATCTGTAATATGAAATTGCCCAGAAAAGGGACTTCTGTTTGTGACATGAGGCTAAATCTAACCAGATCCATTGGTGAATTGTGACAGATGGAGGGACTGTGAGACAGAAGGCAGGCACTAATCACACACAAAATGACCGGCTTGCCTCAACATGTTCCATGGATTCCAGCAAACTTTACACCCTAATCCATTTTTAGAACAAAAAACATCTGGGCCATAAATCCTCTAATCTGCCAAAACACGCTATTAAATCCCATGATTTGTTGAAAAACACTAAGATTAAAGAAAGGAAATATAAAATGGCTAACTGCCGTGTTAGGAAAGTGTTATTAATACTCTTTCTTTGTCTCAATTATGAATGTTCTGTTCCTAAAGAGCCTTGTCTAATCATGTCAGATTACACATCCTTGTTGTATTGCTAGACTCTTCTATCTGATCCGCTGATTGCCAAAAAACGTAGGACATTGTCTTGCTGCTTAAAACATTTCAGGGGGAAGAAGCTGATGTCAGATTAGTTCAGTGCTGTGTCGCTGTCAGGATTTTAGTTTGGTTTGGGTTTTTATTGTTCTTTTTATAGACAGCAGACAGAATGGGACTGGTATTCCCGTCTTCCTTGGTGCGCGAAAAATAGAAAGAAAAGTTGTTGTGAGGTTTGACTGTTGTTAGTAGTACCAAAAGTTCGCTTTTGGCTAAATATCCAGGAACTCTCTTAAGAGTTTTACATGAAATAACTTGATCCACGTTGCTTTTATCAAATGACCCAGTTCAGTAATTCCCAGCTAATGGAATTCCAGTAATTCCAGCCTTCCCAGCCGAAGGAAGGATACAACTTGCACCAGCACAGTGCTACCACCTGATTTTTATTTTTTAAAAAACCTCCATTTTATCAGCTTGCTTGCTTTCTTCCCCACTTTGCATCTGTTACTGACCAAGCTTGCATGTAGTCAGAATAAATTGAAAAGGAAGCAAACAAACAAACAAACAAACAGTAGTATTAGCGTTGGTTGTGCTCTTGATTAGACTAGGTAGAATACTTTCAATCTGTAATACAGCCGAATTTGCCTAGGAACTGGAATTCATGCCCTTCTCCAGACTATTTGGCTTTTCCTGAATACTGCTATCTTTGAGACAGTTTGGCACATGACAGTGAATAAAAGCAAGCACTCCTTATGTTTTTCAGTAGCTGCCAAGATGCTGGTGTGCAGGGAAATGATTAATATAGAAGTGAGTTGAATGTAAATTATTGTTGTTTAGGGTAGGTGGTGAATTATTGACAGAGAGGGGAACTGCATTACATAAAATGCACTTAGTTACAAGGATTGCCAAACTAGCACAGAGATGTTGAAGATAATGGCAAAGGGCAGAGAGAAGTTGTTTCTGTTTTTAGTACGCGGACATATGCCTGTTCCCAAAAAGAAATTCTTGGATTTAAAGTCATACATGAAGCCACGACATTTGTGACTGCTCAGTCTGTAGCATAATTTATACATGATAAGGATAGCTCTAGAAAAGGACTACATAGCTGTATGCCCAAGTGCGGCTACACTCTTATTCACTGGAGGCTGTAAGTTTACATCCTCCAGAGATAACTGAACAACACACGAGCCTTTCTCCATGTCACGGGAACCAAGCAGCCTGAAGAACAGCTTTCAGAGAACGGTTTTAATCTGAAGTTAGTGGCAGTACAAAGAGACAGCTCAGCCACATCCCAGCAAGGTGGGCTGTGCACACCTAGGACAGACATCTAGTGTCTTGCATGACAGCTCCAGTCATTCAAATGGTGGAAGCAACTGTCTGGGCAAAAGGTTGCATGTTTCCCTGTAGAGGGATTCACCTCTCAAAATAAAAAAGCAATCCAGTTCCTCTAGCATTTTCAGGGACCTTAGTCCCTTGCCTAAAAACCTTATCAAAATTTTTTGTGGCATAGCCCCTACTGGACAGTGACTTCAAACTGCATGCTCTCTTTTTTAAGAAAACCAAATGGTTTCAATATGGTAATGAGTTTTACTTGCTGTAACTTTGGCTGGATCTGACCTAGCAGCTGGCAGAAAAATTCTGTAGGGTGTTCACAAGCCTCTTGTTATCATAGAATCATAGAATGGCTAGAGTTGTGAGGGAGCTTAAAGATCATCAAATTCCAACCCCCCTGCCATGGGCAGGGACACCTCCCACTAGACCAGGTTGCTCAAAGCCCCATCCAGCCTGGCCTTAAACACTCCCAGGGATGGAGCATCCACAGCTTCTCTGGGCAACCTGTTCCAGTGTCTCACCGCCCTCACTGTAAAGAATTTCTTCCTAAGATCTAATCTAAATCTCCCCTCTTCCAATTTAAAACCATTACCCCTTGTCCTATCACTCCACTTCCTGACAAAGAGTCCCTCTCCAGCTCTCCTGTAGCTCCCTTCAGATACTGAAAGGAGTATTCTTGTAGCCCTCCATTAAAGGATAGACCTTTGTTAGAAGTAGGCTGCGTCTGTCCGGTTCCTGCACCACAGCTGAAGACTGCTTTATCTTATATATACAGTATGTACAGTGATACTGTTCAGCAACCTCAAAAAGTCACTTACTATATTTGTAGCTGAGAGATATACAGCAGTGAACTCTATGTCATTAACAATAACTTAAGTATGTTATCTTTTGCTCCACGGTTTTCCATGGTTTATTAATGGTATAACACATTAATTCTTCTTACAAGAGTGACCTTTAAAGCTCCATTCATCCTCACAGCTTTTATCCAATTACATTATAACTCATTACAGGTACAGTGTTTCAAAATCTGCATTTTGTTAAAAGAAGTAAATTGCAG
The DNA here is from genome assembly GCA_013400375.1 of Thinocorus orbignyianus. NCBI lineage: Eukaryota > Metazoa > Chordata > Aves > Ciconiiformes > Thinocoridae > Thinocorus > Thinocorus orbignyianus. The sequence continues at coordinate 1,849,032 of VXBW01005306.1, forward strand.
GGGTCTCAAAACTATGAAAAATATCAGGTGTGTAGGGAAAGAAGATTGGAGAAGAGAGAAAAAGAGATGTCCTGCCACTGAGATGCAGGTCAGATGCTTAACTCCCCATCTAAATGTGATGCTCAGTCTACCAAAGACAAAAAGTTTTACGTGAAAAAACTGTAACTCGATGCAATCTACACAGAGAGCAGTAGAGCCAAGCAAATTAAAGATGAAATGCATTATTACCTACCAAAGTTAAACAGTGTAGGGCTAATAATAATACATGAACCATCAACGTGATATTTGCACAATATTTATACAACTGCAACATGTCATACCAAATAAAATGATTTTCTTTTCTACATGATGTAGGAACATGTATGTAACTCTCATCAACGTTAACAATAATAAATGTATGCACAGTGAGAGCCAGATCTGTTTTGATCTTTGGACATAACTATGGATCTTCCTGGTATCTACATGGGTAGAATATGGACTACAGAGATTTAGGAGAGACCCATAGAGACACAAGAAATTTTTACTACATAGCACTGAGATATCACAGAAACAACTTCTGATGTGTTTGACCTCTGGTTTCTTTTGCTTGTGCCATCTCTGAAAGCGGCCAGCAACAGATGTTTCAGTAGCAACAAGACACGTGGTTGCAAAGGTACAACAATCTAATCTACCACACTTAATCTCCCAAAGACAGTCCGACTTGCATACCGAAATCTTAATTCAGGTTATGCTCAATCACTTCATGGAATAAAATGTCTCAGTTCAAAGGGTGAAGACTGGGGTGTGTACACATTTTTCTTGTACAGCCCCTTTAACGCATCAGACTTGTAAAATCACCACTAGGACTTTTATTATTTAGATGATCTTTAAGCAAAGAGGTAATTTTGACAAGAGGAAGAATTAACACTATTTTTTGGAACAATGTTAAAAACAGTCAGTCAAGAGTTTTTGCAAGATACAACATTATTTTTTTGAGTGAACCTGGTGATTGTGTTGCTTATTAGACCAAGGTAAAACAATATTCCATGCAGCTTTCTATCTGACTATGGATTAAACCTGTGATTTTGCAAAGATGTATTTGCATATGTAAACTTTTAACTTAAAGGGATTTTTTGGGAAGTTTCTACATAACTTTTAGTCAGCATAGTAGAATATCATGTGTCCTTAATGCCCACCATTAGACAGTTTACTGTCTTTAATGTATGCCACTAAACAAACAGCATTTATTAGCTGTTATTGATAAAGCAGGATCTGAAATAACACAGGCTTCTCTTTTCCAAGTCTATAAAAGTTGAGATACTCCTCATAAAATCGTAAGATTCTGGGAGTTTCTTCACTGACATCAACATATAGTATTATGGTCAACACATGACAGCTCACAGACCACTGTCTGGCAACTGGCTGATAAATGTTCATTTGCTGATAACACCTATTAATTGTTATGAGGAGGAACAAATGAAACTGAGCTTACCTATTGTGTTAGCCCTGGCCGAAGGACTAGCTAATGTTGCTGGCACAGAAGATTTTAGTGAACTGGTCCCACTATTTATTCTCAGAGTTGGCATATGAGGAGAGGTGGGTGATGTGGGAGACTTGCCATCAGATGTCTTGGGCTTGGCTGAAAGGTTCAGAGGCTGGGCTACTTCATCCTACAACAAGCAGAAGAGAAAAGAACGTCATTAAAAAACTGCTGTTGGCACAACACCATCCAAGCAAAGACAGTTGTTTTCAGCTCATATGAACTTCTAAACCGGAAAGGTTGTACGATATATCAAGATCAAATGTGATACCATCTTGTCATTCCAGTTTGGAACTGAGATGACAGATAATCTGGAAAATTAGCATGACATGATCAGAGAACTTCCTCCATTTGTACTTTGTATGTAAGAATTGCCTCTGAAGAAACTATTCACCTCAATAAAATATACCCTTCTATGATGAAAATAAAGAGCACTTTTCCACTTATATTTTATTGTTACTTTATTTTAAACTTGATGTGGATAAATTAAAAAAGAAATGAGGAGAATTTTCACTTAAAATTCAACAACCACGACCCAAGTTGGGCAACTTCTTTTTTTTTCCTTTTTTTTTGGGGTGGTGGTGGTTGGGGTTTTTGTTTTGTTTTGTTTTTTTTTAACTTGTGCTTTCTTCTGAACTTTCCACGCTTAGAATTGCAAGCACAAAATTGTCGTAGGAGATAAATACTACTCTTCCGTCACAACGAGAGAGCAGGAAGAACCTGCCTTTTATTTCGACAAAATTTGAAACATTAACCTGGATAATTCCACAAAAGTCTCTAGATTTTTTTCATATTCTGTGGAGCTGGACTTCAGGATTTTGGTCATTATTATTATTATGTGAAAACAGAAAAATTGGGTGACATTTTTTGCAGAGTAACTGGAGTTATTCCTAAACCTGCCTTGACTACACACAGTAACAGACAGCACTACAAAACACATTAAATTCTAAGTCACATATTTTTGTTTGACCAACAATAAGAGGGAGAAAAAACAGGTAAGGGAGAAAAAGCATTTCACCAAGGGGGATATTTTGGAAGTGATTTTAACTGACTTTTTAATAACCAGAACTAATGGATGTGGTGTTAGATCCAACCATCACGTATCAGCTTAGCTTGACTCTCACACTGTGACTTAGAAAAGCCATCCTCTAGCTACTGGAACTGCTACACCACACAACTGGGGTTTGGCACTGGGCACTGAAGAAGCCGATTCTGATCCCCCTAAGTTGTAAGTCTATTCACAGTTATAGAATTATTTCTGACTTACAGCAATAAGTCAGACTCATAACGTTTGAGTGTTTTACCGTTACCACTAAGATATCTGTAACTACTATCATATAAAACTGATTCTTTTCCACAGGAGGTGGTGTGCTGCAGAAAAGAACAAATTTTACAGTTGCCTATCGCTTGTGGAAGCATGATAGAGATGTACATCTCCAAACACAGGACAATTCTGTAAAGCATTGTCATGTAACTTTTCCATGACCTTAAAGAAGCTTTGAGCAAAGCACTTCTGCTATATTTTATTATTTCTACACTTTTGTAATAGTTACAGCTAAAAATAAATTCAATCTTAGCAGACAAACATATTGAGGACATCGTGGACAAAGCTGTCATCCTTAAGTGGTATTTAAGCCATGCTAGATGCAACTTGTACATAAAATAAAGGGGAAAAATCAACGCATAAAATTGACTTAGGCGCCTATATTCTGTATTCTCAGAAGTGACTTAGGCACCTGGAAGGCAGAGTTCTATTAGCCTTTTAGAAGACTTAAGCCTTGGGGTTAAAAATGTCACCCAGTTCAACCAGCATTTGACATTTTCCGAAGGTACTCGTTACTTTACAGAAATATAAACACATCTATATTAGAATAAAATAGATTAACCCACTAGCGAAATGGAAGTGAACTTGCTCTGCTGTTCCACTGATTTCGATTTGAAAGAAAAAAAAAAATAATCTCACAATAGTGCAACTATAATGTTGTAAAATCAGTACTGATTTAGTTGCATAAAAATATAAGTACAAACCAGCCAATGAACCAACCAAACACAGTGACCCTGTGCCAGACAAGGATCCCTGAAGAGCAAAGTCATCTGTTTCGAAGACAGTACCAGAAGCCATGCAAACCTGTCCACATTCTTGTTTCAATTCAACCCAAGAGGGGTTAGTTTCCATGTATATTCAACTCTTGACCTCTGTTGTAAGTCTCAACAAAAGGGGCTGATTAGTTCCAGATATTGTAGCAAAAGCTGCAGTGTGTTCTCTGGCCACTGGAAATCTGACCCAGAGCAGCACTTCAGTTAATAGGGAGCAGCAACCAGTCCCTAATGGGAATGGCTCTTGCTCCCTGCAAAGTCAGGATTCCAACCTGCATCCTTGTTGCTGAAAGGTGTTTTTTCAGTCTTGGTCTTTTTACTCAATCCCTCAGCTATCCCGTCCCTATAAAGTTTACTTCCTTCCCTTCTCTCACTCCCCCCTTTCCTCAGTCACTTTGTTTCACCTTTTTAGCTTGGTGTGAAGGCAAGGTCTTGTGAAAGTCCACTACAGGAGAGTGGTTTTTGGTCTCATTTAATGCAAGTTAGAAATGGGGGAGGCGTTTTTTTCCATCGTAGGCATCCAGCAATGAAGCTGTCTGCACTGTAACTATTCTTGGTAGTAAGAATGCTTTTCTTCATTCAAGTCAGCACAGCCTTCTCTGGAGCCAAGAAGTGTAAGGCCTTGTTGAAATAATAGAAGTCGACAGTTCCAGAGCTGATAAATGTCATTCCAAATTGCCCCTTCATTCACTTTCATTGTGTGTTCAGGCTAATGGTAAATTAATCGGAGGTCACAGAAGCTTGGTTCTCATAAAGGAGGATAAGTAAACAATTTTCAGCTATTATATGTATTTAGAAAATGATATTACTTCACTGTTGGGTCTCATAACATTTTAACTTCTGTTATTTCAAAGAGCATCCTCAAATCCTCAGTGGAAGTCAAATACATTAAAAAATCAGTCAGAGAGTTTAGAAATCCTATGTTGGATCTTGAGTTGATAATAATTTAAGTAATTTCCTTTACCATAGTGGAACTACACCGATTTATTCCATGGGAGTCTAAAACATATCTGGGAGACAGGTAATACTATACAATTGTGTTAAGTGTGAAGATGACTGTTACCATCTTCACTCCTATAGTCAGTGAGTTGTTTTACTCTTTTTCTTATTTGCAGACATAAATTCAAAATTCTCTGCTCTTCCAACTGAAATCAAGAACTGGACTGCCTTCATTATTGATTTGCACCTGTAGAACCATGAGAAGAATCAGATGCTGGCCCACCTTTATTTTTAACCATAAGATCTTCCAGCTAACATTCGGTCATATTGTAGATTAGCAGGCTTCACTCTCAGTTATATCAAGGCTCTGTATAACTGCAGCATGACTGCGAGGGCAAATATGAGTAGTAAAATGAAAAGCATAGATGTAGCATGTTCACTCCAGGTAGATAGTATTTTTCAACAGCCAGGAGATTCTATTTTATACAGTGGGATCACTGAATCTAGACCTACCCCCAGTACTTAGGTTTTATTAGAGAAAGCTCAGTATCGATTGGTCCCTGACATTTTTAACATGCAGCAGTCATCCTAAGAAGCTGTTGATGAGGTGGTTTTTTCTCAAGTCAGTATTTTTAAAGAGTTAAACAAAGTCAAACATTTATTTATATATCGGCCAAAACAATTAATGCTTAGACTAGAGGATATTAAGTCCCTGGAAGGCTTGTATTATTAAGGCTTGTAATAATATAAACACAGATGTGATGAAAGTAAAATACGATCTTGATTAAAGGTTATTAAATGTTTCCTTTAAAGTAGCACATTTGTCTAACAAAACAAAACACACACATACAAAATGTAGAGAATAAAGCATAAGCAAAAACACATGAAGGAGGGCTAATAAAATGAAGTACCCACAGCAAGAGCAAAGTATTGGTAAAGAGGTTCTCATCCCCTGTCTCACAGTAGTGTCAGAATAGCTGCTGGTTTAGGGAGAGCTGGTGGTTTGCCTCCCAGGATTGAAAGACTGTCATTAATCAAAACTTTGGAGCTCAGGGAACTTAAAATGCTTAATTTGCTCTAGACTTTTTTCCCAGCTGATCTCTAAACAGACAAGGGAAGAAAGAAGAACCCTTCATCTACACCAGAATTTGGGTGGTAAACCAAATATTCAAGAGCTGTATTTTGTAGCTTTACTCAACCTGCATTTGTATAACTGATTTGGATTTGGTCACAGTTACACAGTAACGTAGTGGCAGAGTTTTAGACAGACGTGGGAATTGACACTCGTGGTCACCTATGGCGCAAATAGTTGGCTGAAATGGTGTCCTTTCTAATCTCTCAATCATGCTGTCTCTTATTTTCTTCCTCCTGAAACAAAAGGTTAATTTATCTCTACGGAGAACAGATATGGAAAAAGAAGGGAATAAAATCTGATTTTGAGAATCTCTGTAACCGTTTATTACAAATGGCACTATTGCAACATCCAGAGCTGAATAAGACTGATAGTCCAGATGAATGTACCAATCTCAAGAGAAAGAAAAGATCAGGGGTGGTGGGGAAGACCCCAAACGATTCATTTGGATTTCATAATCTCACTTCTCTTCATATATTTTAAAGATTCGTGTACTATTAAAATACAGTTACTGAATCATTTTACTGTCATTTAAATCCGGTGCTGTATCCCACTGTGGCACACACTGAAGGTCCAGGTTGCAGGGTTTATTACAAAATCATGAACTACTCTGTGTATCATCTGACTGGCAATACAAATGTGCTTAAATGACCTGGCATAAGCACAGCCTAGCATGCTCTACTAAAGAGGCTTTTCATGACCTCTGGGAACACATTCGCCACATCTTGCTGCCTATTTAAATGACCTTGACAGTACAAATTACAGCCAAATGAGTTAGATATAAGAAGCCGGAGAGGGGGTTTCTCAAAGAACGCCTCTGCCAACTCATCAGAAACAAAGCCTCATTCCCCCACATTGGTTCTGTTTTGTGGAGATCTTCATTTCATCAGAAATGCAAAATACGGAGCACTTACTGGCATGTCTGGGGCAGAAGACAATGATGCTATTGTTGCCCACTGAACAATGCAGCCAGTCAGCTGCTTATCCATTCAGTCCCGTTCTTATCCTGACATGTCTGACCAATATATATCAGAAACCAAGGTGCAACAGCATAAACACAAAGAAAATCCTTTGGCATCGCTGTCCCTCAAGACTACAGTTGTCCACACACTCACACAAAGATACCAGCAGCTTCCTTCACATCCCCTCCCCTTCCTCTGAAGCCACTCATGGCGAAATTATCAGTAGTGATAATAAGAAGCTGAGAGGTAAAGGCAGTTGTGAAACATGTTGTATAAATGAATCATGCTGCTGATATTATCCTCACTGATGAAATAATTGTATTAAATTAAGCAGGGATGTTCACATGACAGGATGGGTGAATTAGATAATACTCATCTGCAGCTGTACCTCCTCCTGCCACATTCTCAAGTTTTGATTAAGAATAATGTGTCCCTTCCTGCAAAGGTAGAAATTTCTCTTACATAGAAAAAGAGATGGAAATGTATAAACAGGCATCTTAGTTATGATATGATAATAAACACAATATAATCATTCTTCATGTTCAGAGAAGTCACTTTATTCTACTCTTACCCACGTGTTTCAGTGCCAAAAGAAGAAGGTACATCTAGACTTTTCTCAAAAAGGAAAAGAAAAGGTACCAAAGATAAGACAGAGGGCAAGTATTAGAAGAACTGTCATCTTTCTTTCTGATCCTGCAAAGTACATAGACTTTTCTTTCTGTGATAGCTGCAGAAACATCTCAGCTTGGACTTAGCTGTCTATACCTAGAGCAGCATTTTTTTACGGTATTGCTTTGCTGAGTATCTTTTCCTGAATATGTTGTTCTCAGTAGTCAGACATTTCTTGGACTCAGCACGTTATCCAACCAAAGTTAGTACTTTCAGTCTTTACTTGGCAGCACCCAAATACTCTTATTCATGGGACTCAAGACAAAGAGGGGTGGGGGTGGGGGGATCTGAGCTGCCCTGTATTTGTGACAAATACTCTTTTTGTTATCTCATCTGCTTCTTTAGGGGAATACTCAAAGAGTAAGCTATTTCCAAATGCACTGGGAGTACTCTTGCACAGTCTCCATTCCTGCTCATGGGTAAAAGTGGTGCATGAAAACACCAATTTCATCTGTTTTGTAGCACCGGGGACAGACAGGATTTTTTCCCCATGCTTTTTTACAATGCTAGGGTCTCTCAGTGAGGATACTCTCTGGGGACTTTGTCCTCTCAGGAAGATCCCTAACATCTTCCCCTTTCATTTTTCTTTACAGGAAGCCCAGCTGCCAGAAAAGAAGTCTGCAGTTACAAACACTAATTTGCTGCCCTGGAAACCCCAAGCTTTGATTTTGTCTAGTCCACATGTTGTCACAGTAAAATAAGAGAGCTGCTGGGTGGTTTTGCCTTTGTATTTAGCACTGTTGTTTCCCAAAGTCGTACACAGGATTCACAAACAGATACATGAAGAACAAAAGAGGGGCATGCAAAATGACCTGTCTATAAACATGGAAGGCCCTAGGAATTGGATGCCCTCCCCTCTTCCCTACAGCCTTTTTATCCTATGCACATTGCTAACTCTGTAGTATCAGTCTATTCTACAAGCAAGAGAATACAGACGCTGAAATAACAGAGGACCAAATGCCAAATAAGCCTAGGATCATTTTAGTCCTCCAGCTAGCTCAGGCATGGAAGGAAGAGTGTGGGCTGTTTCATCCTCAGGGCAGCCTAAAAGCAGTGTCAGTGGGGAGAGCTATGTAACTCCTCCTCAAAGTCTACATCCAACGATGTCCTGGGGCAAAGGTCTTAATTTTTGTTAGCAACTGGTCAGAACTCTGCACACAGAATCCTAAAAGCAACTCTTTAAAAGTCTTCAGGAAAGACAAGTGCTGCACTGGGACTGATCCCTTTTGGTTCTTGCAGAGCTCAGGGTAGGCTGTTTGGCCAACAGAATACAGCAGGGCATGCAGCTTAGCAAAATGAGCAGAATGGCACATGTTTATTCAAAATTCACTCATTTAGTCTCAAAAATCCTCACAGATGCATCCTCCAAACCATACTTGCAGCTTCTGGCTGGCTTTGGACTGCCAAAATGACCATCATCCTTGTGAAGTCTCTTGGTAATCTCCACAGACAAAGAGCACGATGTCTTTGATGAAAGCAGGTGATACTAGATTTCTAGACTATTTTTGCTTGATCATGAGTTTTCAGCCACACATCAACCTCTAGGGAAACCAGATGACTTATAGATGCTTATCCCAACTCAGATCCAAACTTCAAACATTCGTTTCCATCCATACAAAAGTAACCGACTTACTTATATTTGCCATTATTCTGCTGTTTGCTGTTTGTTAGACTGAAATAAGCAGAAGTGAGAACTGCTCACTGCATTGCTTAGGACCCAGTGCATGGATTTCCAGTACAGCATGAAGCAAAATCACAGGAACAAAGAGCTTTTAGCATTTGCTTGCACCTCATAATGAAAAAGCTCCCTCTCATTCTGCATCTCCGAGTGAGTGAAAATTTAACTCAGTAACCCCATTTACAAAAAAACCCCCAACCTTCGGTGAAGCTTATTCTGAGCAAATCCTGCCAGGTTTGGCCTGAAATTAGAAGGGTTTGTGTTGAGTAAAGATACAACACGAGTCAGTGCTGGTCCATGCTTCGTGCCAAACTTGGGTCCTGTTGTTAGCTTTCTGCTTCTAGTAATTATTGTTCAGTTGTACTTCTCACATTACTGCTGTACCTATTTATTTGGCATAATGCTATTAATGAAGCGCTTCTCTAAGAAGGCTCAAATCAGCAGCTAAGCAGGAAGAGTGACTTAGGCACAGGACAGCAGGGATTGACTCAGATACTGCAAATCTGATTTTTCACTGGACAACAACTGATTTTTCATGCAAATCACCATGCAAATCACTTTACAAGAGGTACAAATCATTAGCGGGGATCACAAAATTGTGGGGGACAGGAGGGGAAAGGAGTCTTTCTTCTTCCAAACTGTCCCCACTGAACTATACTGAGGGTTGTACCGTACAAGATGGAAAAAAATCACTTCTTCAGTGAACCACAGGAACACTAATTAATTAAAGTTCATAATTACTCTGATAGTTTTTGCCTTATTTTACAAATGGGAAGAACAAGGCACAAAGTGGCTAAATGGTATGTCTAATCTCACACAGTGAGTAAACAGCTGACTCAAGGAAGAGCAGAGCAAATGCAACCCTTACTCAGACCAACATTTTGGTTTTTTTTTTATACTGCACTGAACTTCCAAAAATGTCCAGCTGCTTCAAAAAAAGTTGCAAGAAAAACTAGATAGCTGTAAGACAATTTCATCTATGGTATGCATTCCCAAATTGTGCTGGGTAGAAACCGGAGTGGCTCATGCCCTGAAACGTGATGCCTTGCAGCTTGGTTCTTGGTTAGATTATTTTTTTTTAAATTCTTGCTACATAATTCTGTCCCAAATAAAACCCAGAAGTCTAAACATGTGGTGTTATGTCCTTAATCATGCACTCTCTCACCCATACAAGGCTGTTTAAAAAATGGAAATACACATTAGATTGGATTTTGTTTGCTGCCTAAATTGAACTTGGAGTCACCACCTTCCAACAACTAATCCCCAGTAAATGTTAAGCAGAATGAACAGCAGTGAAAACAACAAAACCTGAAAGGACGGGGAAGGACTTGGAAGGAAATAAAACAAGGACCTGCAAAGCCAAACAGCATTACAAACCGGTACATTTTAAATGAACAACAAGAAAACAGAAGCCACACTGATCAAAGCCTCCCACCTCCTCTCTGTGGTGGATGACACCTTCGCTGGGAGCACACCACCACCTCTAACCCCACACCTGCAAAAGGAATTAATTTCAAAAAGAATACAGACCAAAGCGTACCGTATCAAAACAATTTAGCAACAGACCCCTCCTCCTGCTGTGGTCAGGCAGGAGAAGCAAAGATGCTGCCTGGATTCTAAGATTCAGGGAGGAAAAAAGACAAAACAAAACAAAACAACAACAACAAAAGACCCTAGCTGTTGAAAACTTTAGAAGAAAAAAGTCAAAATACCTTGAAAGAAAAGAAAATTCAAACAGCTTCGACAACCGGCAGTGGGCTAAGATATTCCTTTTCAAAAACCACCTGTGCTTTCTCTGACTTTGGATATCTCTATGTAGTCAAGGTAGATTTTTCAGTAGGAGAGGCAGTACCACATACCGCACTACAAGTAAGTGGTGCAAAGATAACATGCACTGCTTTTATTTATACACATGTAGAACTGTAAGAAAAGTGTCAAAATATGCTTTGTAACTGTAGATATGACCTGCCTGAAAATTTGGCTTTTCAAGTACTAGCTTTTCAAAGGGAAACTATCAGCACAAAACTCATCCGTCCTTAATGCTTGCGTGATATTAACAACATCGTAGATCACTAAAATCAAAATGATTTTGCAACTCTGTCTTACTTGGTATTTTTTCATTTCACGTCCTTTTAATAGTTAGATGAAATCTCATCAGCAGTTCCAGAAACTGGAGGGAGTTTAATGTACTGTAGGGAATGTTCAAAGCAAACACACACTCCACCACCGAATACTGCACTCAAAGAAGAAGAATTTGTTTAATATTTATACCCCATCCATATTCACATACATGAGGTTAACTACTTGAGAGTACACCTGCTGGGAAGGGTCGTTCCTTCTCCTCTATCACAGTCATGCCCTTTTTTATTGCTGATTTCTCATGCTCAGTTCCTGACTTTCCAACAAACTTTCTCTGAGAACTCGACTGAGTTACTCGTTATCTGTTACATACGGTCACTGACATCTTTGCAAAGCTATGATAAAATATTAGCAAATACAATTTTTAGTGTTTTACAGAAAGTAAAGGGCCATCTCTTTTGTCTCGATTCTCAACTTACAAAATTGGAGGAAATATATATGAAAAGGGTTACTTTTATGCAAACTGGGCATACATCATATATACATTTATCTAACTGCATGGGGACACCACCATTTACAATCCTTTAGGATTAATAAGCACTATTGATATTATATAATTATCCTAATGAACATATTAATCAACCCTAATAATCATAATTAAAATCAAAATATATTGTGGTTTCTTTATTTTATTTGCTGCTGTCAGTACTGAATGCAGATTACAAGCAGAACTGTGTTGAAGTATTCAGACCCCCTTGGTGAATAGACTTCAGATCCTATTCCTGATTCCCACTAGCAAAAATGAAATCACCATCAGGACCGGTATCGGGGCCAAATTGCTGGCAGGCACAATGAACCACTAATTGCTGGATTCATTAGTAAGACTCATAGTTTGTCCCCATGAGATGCTGAACACTTTCAGCTCCTTTTAAAACCTAGCATCTCAGAAATTAAAATTAACAACTGCAAACTAGTATTTCTGTTATACTGTAGAAACTCAGCATGAATTTGAAGTCAGATCACAAGAATGCCAAAAAATCTATTATGCAAAATTAGGCAGATTTTTATCTACCATTTTCCTGTTAATTCTCTAGAACACGCATGCATCCATGCACAATAGATATTCCATGCTGTTTCTCAAGCCTAAACAATTGGTTAAAATAGTTTTTGTAAAGCTGAAAGAAGACAACTGCCTTAAAAAATACCTTTCAAATAGCCCCAGCATCACACTGTTAAGATTGGCCTATTCTTTTCAGACATAAAACAAATGTCTATTTAAGAACACATCCAAATGCATTTCCGTCACTCAGCCAGAACACATTCACCTCCCAGAAGCTAACACTGCAAGAGACGGAAAGAGAGAGGGAGAGAGAGAGGAGACCTTTAGTCCACCTACTGGCTTCACTAAAGGCAATAATCCAGCCCTAGCTCATTTCAAGTAGGTTCAATTGTGTCAAAGGTTACCCACAAGCTATTTCTTGATGATTTATAGCTGATGTCTACAGATCTCCTTTTATTTTAATGATGACTTCAATACAGACGTTAAGACATTCTTTGTCTTCGCAGAAGTATATGAGAGGGAAGTTGACATCTTAAAAAAAAATTCCAAGAGGCTGATTCGCTATTTCTGAACAGGGCCAGCTCTGGGCAGTTTTTATATCTTATCCAGAAGGAAAAGGGGAGGGAAAAAAGCCCCCTTCATCCTTTTCTCCCATACTGAAGCTGCTATGTTTTTGTGACTTATTCTGGGCACAAATCCTAGAGCACTGACTCAACGTGTATATCACCAGTTAATTATGATCAAGACAAGACACTAGGATACTTGGTAAGCATAAGATAATTTTATCGCTTTGCCAGTAATAACATGTATTTATATAGCATTATTTTGCTCTGTTTGAGCCCAGAGCAATTTACAATGTGAGTCCCAAATGATACTATCATGGGAATCCTTCCACCCAGCACTGAACTGTAATCATTTGGGGCTGGAGAACAGCAGCACAGGAAAAGCAGTAGCAAGACATACTGCATCCATTTGAAATTTAAGATGCTGTGCCAGTAAAACCCCCGAGAGTTGTCCAAATATGAGATTCTTTTTAGCTGCAAAATTAGCCTGAGTGTGTACATGTGTGAGTGTGCACGTAAGGCCTGTGTGCATGTGTGCATGTCTGGCCATCTTCATCTCTACAGACATTTTGAGCACACCAGCCAATGTCCACCAGGTTTGACAAAGTCCTCAAAGGTCCCACATCATTTGTGTAGAGGGATAATGGGGTAGGGAGGGGAATTCTCTAAGCCCCTCCCCTCGGGACAAGACCCCAGTGCTTACCCACACTTTAACAGACAACAGGGGATCCCCCGAGGAAAGGTATTCTACATTTCCAGTGAGAGCCCAAATATTGTGACACTTCACAAATGAAACTGGGCTTCACTGACACTCTTGGAGCATCATGCTCATTCAAAAATGGAGACAGAAGAGAAAGTGTCTATTCAGTCTGTTCTGCACTGTAGGTCTCAGGATCTGTGCTCTTTTCTTGCTTAGAGTTGGCAAAAGGATGGGGCTGTTGTCTTCCTTACCCACTAGCATCAATAAACGTTAGTTGTTTGGTGCAGTAGTGCATCACCCGGGTACCACAACACCACATCATTCTGCCAAGAAGTTGCAGTTCACTGGGAGGACTTATTTCGGTAGAGAAATCGGTATTTCCAAGGCTGTGAAATTAAGAACTGGAAATCCAGACATGAAATGCAGTGGGCAAATAATCACGTGACAGCATTTTAACTTCTGGTATAATGAATAAAACGGTACTTGAACATGCATTTCTCAGCCAAACTGTATGCGCTGAATTTGCCTGACCCCAAATTAGGTCTGTGCCTCCTATACAGAATGTTGAAAGCACAGGCAATCCTCACATTTATGAAGAATAATAAGCAAACAGAGATGAATGAATTTGTGCCAGAGTTTTAATTGCGGACCGTATTTTCAGGGGACATCAGAAATTAGGATAGCAGTACCCGGAAAGGGAAAGAAGATGATAGTTTCAGAGAAGACTAAGAATATTGGAAATAAGCATAAAAGAGGGTCATTCTGATCCGCAAGCAAAGCAGAAAAAACAACAGAGTTTATACTGGAAGGACTCAAGATTTACTGAGGCAACCAACAGCTAAATTAAAAATATATTAACTTACAGCAGCAACCTGAAGTCTATACAGCTCTTAGCATGGCTAAAGATAAAAACACTCACTGACCTGGAATGACCTGAGAGAGCCACCTTTGGAAAGGCAGGAATTCACAAGAACCCAACACAACAAAAATACTCTCCAGAATTATTATATAAATATGTTTTTTTCCTAATTGTACACTGAATTAAAGCTGCTTTAGTGATTCTGTCACTATATTACTCCCTTTTCCGGTACACTGCTTCATAGTTTTCTCTGGAGCATTTTGGACATGAATAAATGTGCTCCTGAAACTCAACTTTAAGAAGCTTTTTGTGCCAATTTTCCCATGGATATGTCATGTTGGGTTGTGTTTGTCACTGTGTAACTCCTGTTGTGTTCTGTTAGCTTGAAGTCACCTAACACGATGTGGCTGATTCATGACGTGACATGTCACTGCCTGGCATGTCAGCTGAAAGCCTCGACAAACCCATGTGCTACATTCCTATACACACACAGCTCTTTGAAATGGCCCCTTATTTTAAACCTACTAGCAGGTGCTGGCACATCCACTCAAAAGAAGTTTAAGAAACACTAATAACTTATGAAATACTCCAAGTTCTGTTCTTTCCATAACATCATGACTGGAAACTGAAAAGCCCTCTCTCCAGCATTCCCGTTAGAGACAAGGTCTTCCCCTCCACACAATCCACATGTCAAAATACTGAGCAAGCTTTTATCTAAGACCTTTTTCTTGATAATTTATTTTTTCCTCCCCTCCAAGATGGCAGTCGTGGCATTAGCTTATCTTCCTTTAAAAGCAGCAGGGGAAAAAATGTAGCAATTGAAATGAAACAAACAGATATTAAACTATCCATTAGTACTAAAAGTACATGTAGTCTGGCAGCATTAGTGCATAAAGTCACTAATAGGACCATAGAATCGATTAGGTTGGAAAAGACCTTTAAGATCTTCAAGTCCAACCATGCAAAGTCCATCCTCATGATCATGATCAAAATTTTGTATTCTTTTTCTATATTAAATCCTGTCAAATTACGTCAAAACCCAGAATGGCTTGTTGGATCATGCTGCTTGCCTCTGATGTTCTTTGTATGCTCTCTCATGTTCTCTCTGGTTACTACTGAAGCACTTCTACTGGGAATTACTATAGTAAAAAGTCTAATTCTGCTGAGAAATATTTATGCCTTAGCAGAATTGCCAACATGAAGTCTTCTACAATTAAAATAGTAACTCATAGATTAATTTTGTTACTTGCTTTCTAAGCATTTGAGATACATTTATACCCATCTATAAGTTTCAGCCACGACAGCCTGAAGCTTTTTGTTTCAATGAGATTCTCACATATTCACATGACACCAGGAGCTGGGACTTTAAGGATGTTATCCATTACAAAATCAAAAGATGCAGCCACACTGCTTTAAAAAAATGTGTGTACTCTAAAGTGACGATTCCCACATAATTTCCCTGAAACCCTCTTTTGCACCAGTTTATTTTACACTACACACATTGCATTCTGTACAACAAATGCATAGTGCTGAGGAACTGCAGTGAGGTATTTGCCAAGCAGTTCATTTAACTCTAGAGTTAATACTAACCGATAAGAAACTGTCTCTTTGAATTTGAAAATAAAATAGATTTCTTCTCCATTTGGCTCCTAAATGTTGCTTCTCTTCAGATATACACAACTACCAGGGATTACAGATTAAGATACTTCAGATTAAAAAAAATTGTTAAATTATAATAATTCAGCTATCAGTACATGAATATTTGCTGCAAGATATATTTATTTCCTTAGTTTGAATTGCTTGCCTAAATGTCTCAAGAAGAGCTAATATCAAATCTAGCATGTGACAGGGAAGAAAACCATCCTTCTGCAGACAAAGCAAGCAGTTTCTGGAAGCTGCTAGACTGATCACATTGGAATTTTATTCAAACACCTCAGAAATTTATTTCAGTATTGAAAAGTTCTATATTTGGTAAAAGATGGCTCTGTTGCTGTCCAGTAGACAGTCCTGCCAAGAAAGTCTATTCATGTTACTTTTGATTATTAACATATGCCACAAAATACCCAAACACTTAAGCTGAAGCTGCAAAAGGGAAGATTTAATTCCTGAAGTGAAGTACCTGGCTCCCTTCTAGAAGAATCTGGTAGAATGAGAGTCCTCTGCTCCATTTCAAGCTGTCTCCTAATCCATGAAACAGGAACATTGCTACCGTACTATTATTTTGCACAAGCATGTGCTTCTGGAATAAACATGTACGTTGATTTAGAGAGTCTAACGCCTCAAAGTCTAAAAAATAAATCTCTGGTATAAAGGATGACCTTTACTTTACAGGAATTTCTTATTATGAAGGATACTGAAAATTAATCTGATATTGGCATAACTGGCTGGTTTGTTATCTATGTTTAACTTAGAGCCAATATTGGTCCTTCATCTTCGCAGTGCTGTGATATTCAGCAGCCCTCAGTGAAAAATGCTATGTCCCAAGCTGAACTTCATGTATTTCTCCTCCAGGTTGGCTCCCCTTCCTCAGCAGAAAGGCTAAATATTTTCCAATTCTCCTCACAGAGCAAGTCCACACAACAAAAAGCACTGCAACATGAAAAAAAAAATCTTTTTTTCTTCTCAGTTTTGTTGTGCAGCTATAGATTCCACACTTTCCTTTTGCTACTGTTCTTAGGAGTGCACGGCCAACTGGCAACATCAGCTCAACCTATCTTAGTGGTATTCAAAAACCTTGACTTTGTGACACTGTTTTCTTGTTTGAGGCCCTTCTTCTTGCAAAATGCTGCTCTTTCTCATTCAATCTCTTTCTTCCAAGTGAAACTAGAGTGAATCTTTTCTATCAAAAAGATTCTGCAGTAGTCAATGCTTAGGTATTTCTAAGCAACAGAGTAAGATGCAGAGCAGAAACTAAATGTCAGATCCCAGCATTCCTGGACGCTGTGGGATTCTGTAAGTGAATTCGGCTTTATAGTTGCCTCCTGGAAGTAATCAGAAAATCATAGAATGCCTAGAGTTGGAAGGGACCTTAAAGACCACTGAGTTCCAACCCCCCTGCCATGGACAGGGACACCTCCCGCTAGACCAGGTTGCTCAAAGCCCCATCCAGCCTGGCCTTGAACACTTCCAGGGATAGGGTATCCACAACTTCTCTGGGCAACCTGTTCCAGTGCCTCACCACCCACACATTAACAAATTTCTTCCTAATATCTGATCTAAATCTCCCCTCCTTCAGTTTAAAACCATGACCATTTGTCCTATTGTTACCTTCACTCATAGAATCCCTCCCCACCTCTCCTGTAGGCTCCCTTCATATACCAGAAAGCTACTATAAGGTCTCCTAGAAGCCTTCCCTCCTCCAGGTTGAGCAACCCCAAGGAATAGTGCCTGGTGTAATAACTTGGTTCTCAGTATGAAGGCACTGCTGTGGATCATTGAACCAAAAAGAATGAGAACTACCTGCTGCCCACACCACAAATTTCACCACTTTGGAAAAAGTAGGTGTTTTATTTACTTGTACCAGGTAAGGACAGAACTGGAGGCAAGAAACAGTAGTAAACTAGTAAGAAGCACATACGGCATGTTTGTCATTACCACTTTGCTTTACACCTCTCTTGCTCTATGTGCGATTTCTGAAGATCTCTCTTTCATAAACACAGCAGTCTTGCTTTATTCGTGCATTTGTTTTGTGACCAGGCTTCAGTGAGGTTTTTCCCCCCCTTCTACTTTTTGTTAGGTTTTCTTCTGAGTTTTCATTATAAAAAGTGCCGACTGAGCCCAGCAAAGTCTGACTGGTTGGCAACTCTGCTTGAGAGACAGGCTCCTGCCAGAGACACGTGATGCCAGGAAACAGAGTTAATCTGAAAAAACATCCTTAGGAGCCCCTCCATGTATCTAATGTCTTTTTAGGAAAGCAGAGAGGGGTGGGAGACAGGTAGAATGCTGTGCAAGCCCTTACTGCTGATGCTTTTTAGATATTGCTGTTAACATTGTTTTTATTGTTAAGAGCAGATTCCCTATTTTAGAAAAGAATCTTGAGAAGTTCCATTAGTACACATCACTTCATTGTGCTCCAGCAAATACTTTAAAAACGCATTGTTTAAATGCCGGCTGTCATGTGTAGAAAGAAAAGCAAGGAAGAGGAAAACAGTCTCAAAGATTCTGTCATCAACTCCATATTTTGCTATTTGGGATTAAAAGCACGGGCAGCAAACGAAAAAGGCTTCCAGGCAGAGAGATAATTAGCTACAAGGCCTGCATTAAGAATGGACAGGGATGCTAAAGTAGCACAGCACCAAGTCACACAGCATAGATAAGGCAGATGAGGTCTCAGTTTACAGCTCCTTATATATCACTGTATCCATATTGAAAACTTTTCCTTAATTATCTTACAGCTATTTCTAACACGCTTGACTCCTTACAAGGGGACTAGGAAATGCAAGTACTGAAAAATGTTCTGAATTTATTGATTTGTAATATCCCAGTGCTAACTGCTATTCTGGTGCTGAAAAGCTTAATGCATTCATTTATGAGGATTTTTTGATCAGTGGCATAAGGAATTGTGTCCAGTCTGGAAATTCTCAAAAATAAAAGAGCCTTGCAAATCTTGGAGATAAGACTTCTGTAAACATAGCCCCGATGTTCTAGCAGGGATGGTGCCTATTACATCACTGTATGTGAACTTAACGAGAACTCTTATTCTTCGCTCTAAAATATGTCAGTACTCTCTTTAATGAAAATAAGGATGCCTTAATTTCCTGCTGCTTGGATAGGCATTCAGCAGCTGCTGAGTTCTTCAACCAATACAGAGGACAGTAATCATCATTAGTATATGAGGCCTCAGATGTGCAATGGGTTAGTTTCAGACAGGTTCCTCTTCTGCACTCTTTGGGGAAAAGAATTTGGCCCCATGTAACACAAGCAATCACATCCTTTGATCACCTGAACACAGCCACTATCGGTTGTCTTTATCGCACAGCTGTCCTCTTTAGAGCTGAAGTACTTCACAGTGCTGCGCAACACAGTTAGCTCATGCTTCCAAAAATATTTGATATTACTAAATAAAAAGAAGTGTTATGAAAAGGAAACACCAATATCCTTCTGTATTTGAACAGCATCACATCTGTCATCTATAGAGCCGAAATCAAATACTTCAACATGTTCCAAAACGGCAGCACTGAGGGTACAAGGAACCTGTGTGTCTACTTATCAGCTACTGGGCTTTTGTAACAGTCATAGTTTGATGTGGCAAGCAAGCTGACTCAGCTAGATACATGATGGAGCTTATGATTTTCCCCCAAATCTCCCCAGGATAAATTTTCCCATCCTGAGCTATCATACAAAAGGGAGAAATGCGAGAAAGGGGGACAAATGTACACAAGTTAACAGGGCTGCTTAAGGCAGTCACCTAAAATGAAGTTCAAGTCAACAATTTGCCCAAAATAGAATCTAAAACATCATACAGATGATTGTCCTCATTACCAGGCCATTTTAGGGCCTTTTTCTTTCTCCTTGAGATGTTTTTCTTCCTTTTTCCATCACATATTTGTCCCGAGTCAAGTAAGTTTTCCTACTGAAACTGGGAAGTATACTCCCATCATCAGTTTTGACTAGGGCAGAAAAATCCCCAACCAGTTCCCCAGAGTAAATAGTTTACTTATTTTTCCTAATAACATAGCCTGTGGTGTGTCTGAATTAAAATGCCATTTCCAAAGACTGTTATTCACGGAATCATGGAATTGTCACAGGTGGAAGGGACCTCTAGAGATCATCTAGTCCGACTCCCCTGCTAAAGCAGGATTGCCCAGAGCACATCACTCAGGACTGCATCCAGGTGTGTCCTGAATGTCTCCAGAGAAGAAGACTCCACAGCCTCCCTGGGCAGCCTGTTCCAGGGCTCTGGCACCCTCACCATAAAGTTTCTCCTCATACTCAAATGGAACTTCCCATGTACCAGCTTGTGCCCACTGCCCCTCATCCTGTCACTGGGAACCACTGAAAAGAGCCCAGCTCCATCCTCCTTCAACCCACCTTCAGATACTTATAAGCATTAATAAGGTCTCCCTTCAGCCTTCTCCAGGCTAAACAGTCACAGCTCTCAGCCCTTCCTCATAAGGGAGGTGCTCTAATCCCTTAATCATCTTTGCTGCCCTGTGCTGGACTCTCTCCAGTAGCTCCCTGTCTCTCTCGAACTGGGGAGCCCAGAACTGGAGACAGTATTCCAGTTGTGGCCTCACCAATGCAGAGCAGAGGGGGAGATTGACCCTTTATTCTTTATTTTGTTCCAGATATCAGAGGTACTTGGTAAGAAAGTCAACAGCGACTTAGTTGTAATTTCATATCCAGGCTTACCTTGCCTGGGTGAGAATGGAGCAAGAACCATGTCAATCCCTTTCAATCCTTCATATACTATAAACAGGATGCAAGACACAGCTGGTGCATGTGGCAGCAACTGTAGCATCAGCAGCAGATACTCCTCAAAAATGGAAAAAGCTCCCCTGGAGAGTCTCTGGCCATTTTATGGTCAATCTGTGCTGCGGCAGAGAGGCAAGCTCTAACTCTTTCAAAAGTGAGTCTTTTGCTGACTATAGGCAACACGAAAAATTTTCAATCCAATGTTTACTTCGGTGATCAGAGGATCCGATAATGCGAAAATAAAGTACCATCTTCAGTTAAGGATTCACACTGATACTTGTCTGGATATTGCAGTCAAGGAGAATCTGATTGTGTATATCCAACTGCTTAGCGCTGTTTCTGGCTTGTCTGAAACACATTTCCTTTCCTTGTCACAACTCCCAGGTGCTACTGCTGAGCAAATAGTAACACCACTGCCAGAAGTATTCAAAAAGAACAAAAAAAATTGATTTGGACAATCTGTGTGCTGCTGCCATTGATGGAGACACAACTGTGAGTAGGGTTAGGGCTGAGGTCATAACAAGGTTAAAAGAAAAGTGCCCAGGAACTCTCTCCTGTCACATCTCGCACTGAATTGCTCCTGTTTTTCAGCAGATGCTACAGAGAATGCACTGTGCTCCATTAAATGTGGGGAATCATTTAGCTACATTTACAAGGTACATTGAAAATTCACTCCGGAATTACTGTACTTGAAAGGTTACATGGAAAGGGCTAGGATAGTGCATCACACAGGCACTAGATGCTGTATTTAAACGTGCAGCATAAAAAGGAAGGAACAAAGGCAGGGATGAACAGAGTCCTGGCTGTTTACAAGTGAGGGTGATGTCGCTGTCCTTATTCAAGAGTATAATGCACTTCTTCTGTAGTCAGTGCAGACTGCAGCTATCAGGTGAGAATCCTGCTAGCACGGTAAAGGTCACTGTTCAGATAAATATAATCTCTACAAGTGGTTGTTTTGGTTTTTTTTTCTCCTGTGTGGCCCTGTACAAGCAAGAGGCTTGAAGTTAATCAGAAGATGGACTGGTAGGTCATTCTGCCTAGTTCTTACCTGCACCTGTGCCTGTTGTCTTCATGGGAGCTCTGTTACTTGGGAGCCTGTAACCACCTTGTACACCCAACAGAGCAGCATGCAAGCATTTACACGATCAAAGGCAAAATGTGCTTAAGACAGACTTTGGAAATCCAGCACAATTTGGCAAACTTCAAAGATAGTTGCCTTTCAAATGGGTTGTGGAGGAGGCCTTGGTAAATTTGAATGGTATGATTAGCATACCGGCTGTTTTTAAAACTGCTCAAGAAGAAGCTGTGTTAAAATCCATTTCCGCAAGACACACGCATTTGCTTTTGGACAGGCTCCACTAGCTCTGTTTCTTAAATCAATTTTTCTGGCACAGATTTCTTCTTGGAAGAATGTACGACACCAGCTCAGTTTCCTAACCAAAACTTGACAGAATGTGTGCAGCACAGCATAATGGCATCTTTACTTCATGGCTTCCTAAAAGTTACAGTACAGAAACCTAGCAAGTGAATTTGACTATTTCAGGTCACATCTGCTGAAAGGCGAGTGACACAACAGAAGATGCCAGGGTAGTCTGCCCAGCACAGTGTTCAAACACTGGTGAGGGCCACTGATAAAAGGTTTGCCAAAACGGGAGTTGCCAAGGTCTTAGAGGAGTTTCAGGGATGTGTTCAAGTCTTACTAGATTTAAAGGATGATCCTTGGCAAACTCCCCCTGATGCTTCTCAGCATTTCTAGAGCCAACAGTTGTTCCATCTGCTGCTGAGGCCGACTTTGAAGAATCCTTGCAAAGAGCAGCACGCTAACTTTAACACTATACAAGAGGGAAAAAAACACAGCTTTTCAGAAGTGACCTAGATGTTTGCCAGTAGCTTGACACACTCTCAGGTAAGGCTGTCTCCTTGTCTTCAAACACTTGAGCGTATTACCAAAGCTGCGCCAGTGTAAACTGTGGGCTGAAAATAGAGACTCAGCAAACAGCATCTATTGAAAGCTTGTCTAAGGCATTAACTGTTCATCTGTGGAGGTTTGACGTACAGTAACAGCAAAAAAGACCACCGCAAACTGACTTCCAGAACCAAGTTGCTGCTAGGGATTAAAAAAAATAATTCAAAAAATGGCTGTGAAACTCAAACAGATATTCCCTGACAACAGCTAAAAAAAGGAAATTAAAACTAAAAATTAGCAAACACAATAAACTTTTGGCTCTGTTGAACACAAACAAGCTTTGAAAAAGCAAAGGAAGGTCCATACAGACACAAATGAAGGTACTCGGTTTCAACACATAAGCTTCAGTTCCTGCCACTCTGATGGATTTGACAGTGTGTTTTCTGAGCCAGGCCACCACACTATTGTATAAGCTTTATTCTAATTACTGTAGGCTCTCTAAAGGTTTCTTTATCATTTAGTAATATAAATAATTGTGCTTCCAGGCTGGAGTTCAAAGCTCAGTATAGCATTCGCACAACACCACAGGCAGGTCAGGTGACCTTTCTCCAATTCTCCTCTCTCTGGTGCTGAGGACAGACAAAGTGATATGTCTGTCATACGCCATTACCATTAGAACAGAATCTTGTTCTTTTATTACAACTGAACTCCGCCGGATTTCTCAGCAGGAATGCTAAGTGAAATCAATGTCTTGGATTTCCAGGCTGAGCTTGGAGGTCACAGCCACTCTATCATTTCTCAGCATTATCCTTTCTCTTTCCCTCGCTCTCTCTCTGAGCCTCCAACTGGCACACAGCAGATTGAAAACAGCATGCATCACAGGGCTCACGCTGCACAATTTTACAGCCTTTTGGAGGCCCCTTCCTTTCCTTGTGGCCCACTTTTTCTTTTTTCTTTTTTTTTTTTTTCCCCAATTTGCAAATAAATTTTGTTTGTGTCCTACAGAACTGCAAGCCAAAGGCACTGGATCACCTACAAATATGAAAAGGCAATAAAACACAAGGAAGAACTGAATCAATCTTGACAGCTGCCAGTAAGACGGTTGTGCTTGGTGTTACTGGTAGATATGGCAGGCCTTCTAATACCTCAGTTGCCACAAAATAAATACTGTGTCCCCTTGAAACTCATCAGACATTCTGCTTGTGCACGAGAGATCCAAAAACAACACTGGGATTTTAAGTTTAGTGGATCAAGCAAGCTGCGAGTCACACACAGAAACCCCTTGTAAAATGCACAAAAATCTCTTGTTAACCATAGACATGGCTTTTTAGAAAAAAAACCCTGAAAAACTATAGTGGAACACTGCATGGTTTTGTGATTCCTCACTCTACAATATATAAGAGAAGAGGCCAAGCCAAGGATAAATTTCGGGAAGTAAGAAAGTCTATACTGAGGAGAGAAGAAAGAAAACGTAGATCCAGAGCTTGATTCATTAACACAGCAGCTACTGGTTCCACATCATCTACTTTATTCTTTGAACAGATATCTCACTGAGCTGACAATGGTATTATTTATTTGTCTGGTTATTTTTAATCTGTGCTGCTTTACTGTTAGGGTGAAAACAAGACGCTACTGTCAATTCAAGGAATCTTTTCTGACACAATAGAGGACACGGACAGCATGCTAGAGGACACCATCAAAAAGGACAGATGCATTTTTATCAAGCTCTTGCTGTCACCTAAATGGGACTGCTTTTTCCCGATACTCCTTAGCTAAATTCTTCCTAGTTATTTTGCAACACCCAAGATGTGCCATTCAATTCTGCCCCCTTAGTTTTGCTCAGCTGTGGCACATGTTGAGCTCATTTCTTTCTACTGGATACGCTCTGTATCTTTTTTCTAGCTATAACTAGTCCATACTCGCAGTGTTATGTAGAAGTGACTGCAAGCTGCTAACTTGACCACTTAAATGAGAACAGACCTAATTGCCCAGTTATGACCAAGATTACTCATTAGAGCCCATTGCTTGATCGATAGATACCAGCCCTGTTCAATGACACAACAGATGTTGCTTTGGAGACTTGCTCCTCCACAAACTCCCACTGAACCCCAGGAAAGGATCTGGCCACGATCAGGTGCCCCATCACTTCCCATATCTCGTTGACACACTGCTAATCTGACTCTGGTTTAGCGTTCTGAAAGGAAACAACAGTCGTGTGCTGGAATAGAAGCTGTCACCTCAGCCTGTTACTGAAGATGGAAGAAACAGCAGTGTGGCAGCTAGGACACTGCGAGGGAAATCATGGGATCTCAACTGAGGTGGTGACTGTTACTGACATCATGTAAGAATAACTGCTCAGTGTTACAGTGCTGGGGTCCTCCCATCAGAAAAATGGCACTAAGAATATTCTCCTGTTTGAGGAAGCCATCCTGAGATCAAAGCTGTCTGCAACTGAGAGGCACACAGGCACTCTTCAGAAAAAAAAAGATGACAACAAGACACATGAAAATACCCACGTTGTCAGAAACACATTGCTGCAGGGCCGGGTACAGTACCTTGCTTTTGGGTGGAGGGCTGTTTGTGCTCTTGTCTGTGTGGATGCTGGTAGGGGATACAGCAGCACCAAGGTTACCCTGGGGTATTCCAGGTATCTTGCCTCCTGGAGACACTTGCATCGCAGCAAGTTGGGCAGCATACAACTGCTGTAAAAACAAACAACAACAAAAAAAGGGGAGAGGGAGGAGAGAGGAGAGATATCATCAATAAATAAGTCATTTTCCCAAAACTTCTTCTACTACAGATGATGTATTTTCCTTCTGATGGGTATTTTTTTTTTAGCACACTGGTGTATTTCAAGACAAGAATTGTCATCTCAACTTTTGTGACTCATTCCTCAGGGGACGAATGAGAGATGTCACCATGAGAAACATCCCAGCTTCCCTGTGTGTCCAGGGATTCAAAACAAAGAACAAAAGCTAATCTTCATGGTTTGCCGGAGCCAGTGGGCAATTTTTCCTTTCCCAAGATGACTTAGGCGTAACGCCAATAATATGCATCAACCCCTATGGAATTCACATGATGCTTTTTACAATGGTCTCTGTGCTACCATTTTACGTTTCTTCATCTTATGTGCTATGTTTGCCTTGTTGGCACAAGCTGTAAGTTGTCTGGGACAGGCTATGTCAAAACTTTGTTTAGCACTTATTGTGAGAGTCCACTCTCAGTTGGATCCTGGAGAACTGCTACCGTAAATATAAATATATATATATCCATGGTAATGGGCTGCCCATGAGCACCTAGAAGCTCCAATCAAGACTAAGAACCCTTTCTGTGATAGATTCACAGCACATACACGGCGAGAATGTCTTTCTCTTAAAACTAAACAAGCAAGGCACTTTAAACACATATTTGACTATTAGCATGTGAATACTTACAATCATAGTCATCTGATTAATATTAAGCCCTACACAAAGAGTCTAATTGACAGAGGTCAAAAGCAGAGAGAAAACAGGGAAACTGGTAGTGCCTGGAAGCTCCCCTGACCTCCAAACAAAAAGCGGAGAACATAAAGATGGTGGGCAGAAGAAACATCAATTGTTGCTGCTCTGTGAATACAAAGGGATTTGGGTGAAAACAAATAGAGATCAGATGCCTGAGACTGCAGGTAATGTAGTAAAAAGGCTCTCCCTCCTTGGTCACAGTATCAGAGACTCATTGTTGTGTATTATTTGTGCTGTGCAGCACATGTATAACGTGCACCACTGAACGATGGTGCTCTCTGCCTGCAGGTGCTAACAGAGCTTCTGAGATGCAACATGACAAGGGATAACATGCAAGAATCTGGAAGTGGACGTGAGAAAACAAGGGGGCTTCAAAATGTCAGAAAACCTTGTTAGTGGTGCTCAGTTGTTTTCCTGCTGTATTTTATTTAACAGCATATGCTGATAAAAAAACCAAGGTCAGATTGGAAGGCACAAAGAAATGCTAACCCAAACCAGCAAGTCTGAAAGTGGAAATAAGGATTCATTACAGAGGTATTCCATATGGAGCTGTGCAAAATGTAGAGAGACACTGCTAACGTGAGTTCAGAGTGCATGAACTCTGTACTAAACACTTAACTTGATCAAATGGGCAAGATTTACTGCTCTGAGTCTTGGATAACCCTGGACATTGTCCCGTGGTTTCCCATACAAACTCTTCCCTTCACTGGTGCACAATCCTTTCACTTAATTAAAAGCAACCCATTTCTGCTTTTTTCAGGTGTAATCAGGCACCAAGTTCTTAGTTCTCTCTTTTTCACTCTTTCTGTTCTTTTCAGACTTCCTATTCTTCTCAGTTTTGAATTCTTTTTATTTCTTTTCTCTACTTTGATCACTACTTGTGATCACTGCTTATTTTTGTGCAATTCTTAATCACCTTTTATCCATCCCTTTCTGTTTAGTCTCTCTCTCTTTCCCTATCATCCATTCATTCATCCATCCATTCTCTCCTCGACTCTTCCTCAAATTTATTTATTCATTTATTCTATATGTTACCCCCAGCGAGTCTGAGCCAAATAGATGCAAATCAACTACAGATAAAAGTAATCAAAAACAATCCAGCCACAAATCAGTCACAGATTCAAATGCACGTATTTATCAGTTGAAGTTCATACCCATTCATTTTGTCAAAAGAAGAGTAAATCCAGCAGGGAGAAAGAAACAAGGGTCTGTGTGAACCAGAGAAGAACTGTAGCAGGCAGTTAAAGGAAAACCAAGCCAACTTTACCTATGAATTAACATATCAGAAGAGCAACAGTTCTCTAGGAAATAGAATACACGGTTACAGAACAGCTCAAACATAATCGGACTCTGAGAGAGTAGATCTAGGGAAAGCTTGTCCTTCTCTTTTGCTCCCTATTGAAAAAAAAAATAAAAATAAAGGCAATCCAAAAGGACAAAACAAATTACGGGAACTATGGGGAAAATATGAAAGAAAGTCAAACAGCCATTGAGCAGGAAAGGTTCAAGCTTGCTGCTAACCTATAGATTAGATATCAGAGAATATGTCTAGTTCACAAGTACAGGTAAGAATAACAAAGTCAGTTTGGACACTTAACAGTCCTGAACCAACTGGAGAACACTGACAGGCCATACAGGGACTGATCTGTGGAGGACTGAGCCTGCTGGAAATTTCTGTGAGCCTTTAAGGAAGACTTCTCAAACAGAATTCTTACCCTGAAAAAAGCAGGCAATCTCTACCTCAAACATAGCTCTCAATCTTCTGTTGAGGTCCAAAGAGTGAATCACAAGAACTAAACCTTATGAGATACATGCACAACACTGTGTCCAACAATCTGTACCATCTTACACCTGGTCAGTGGTCACTGAGAAATGTGTTGGAAGCCATAGTTCCTCCTTCCAGGATTGTCATCTACCACCTTTTTTTGACAATAAATGCAAAGCAGATGATGTGGAAATAAGTATGGGGAGAGCCCAGAGCCCAGGAAAAAGCTATATTTTTAGGTGACAAATGGAATGCATGGAATTTTGAACGCATGCCTCACTCAGTTCAGCAACAGATATACCTCAAGAGAGTGATGCACACAGTAAAGTGTGGAGTAATCTGGAAGGAGGGGTGGAAGAAAACCTATAAAGCCTTCATTCATGCTTTGTACAAACTGACGTCCTCCTGCTATCACATTCAACATCTCACCTCAATCTATTTTAAGAATTAAGTACAAACAGTAAGTAAAATTTTGTAAGAGGTCCCTTGTTAGAGTAGCCTCTTAAAAAGTTACTTCCCACAACACAAACCAACACAAACCAACTATTCTATTGAAAAGCAACACCAGGAGCAACATCAAGCTCTAAAGTGCAAAACATGTAGCTTCTGAAATTGCAAGGATCTGAATCCTATTTCACCAAGACTGGTCCTCTATTTGTGTTGTGTCTGGTCCCCGTCCCCATTTTTAAAAATGGACAGAAATAGGCAACTTGGAGCACATTTCTTAGACTGTCAATATTTTTGAGCTTTGACATTATTGAACTTGTTCATTCATATTTAGTTGTTTTAAGACATGACGACCTTTAGCTTATACCCAAGGAAAGGGCAATGGTATGACCAAGTGCTGTGAATCAAGACGGCTAAATGACAACAATTTCTGCATTCATTTTATAGACAAACTGAACACAAACAAAAGAGCATTTCTACCAATGCTTCCCCAATAGAATTTCAGACTTTGAAACAGTGTATGAATTGGTCTCTGTTGAAATATCCAACCAGCATCTAAAATGCAGCCTTATACTTTTCAGAGTAATGAAACCAAGACTTCAAGAAATGCAACGAAAATGATGTTATCATGTATCACTGCTGCGATACACTGTTCTGGAGCCTCTTAATTTGTATCCCAAACAGAGACTCCTGAAGCCACTTCCACTACCTTCTGCTGATTTAAAGGCTTAATCTCAAATTCTGCCCTCAAGGAAGGCATTTTGCTTCACTACAACTCATACTGGACCTTCAGTCTACAGGGTCTTGACTGGTTTATTGTGACCAAGGCATTCAGTGGAAATCAGTGAACCACCACCACTTTAGACAAGTTTATGTTTGCTATACATAATAGATAAAATAAGGGTAATATTCCGCATTTAATAAGATAGATAATACTTTCTCAATAAGGCAGAACTGCTCTTCTGAAAAAGCAATTAAAAAGTAACATCTATTGTTTGTTTATAACTAAATAACTATGTTTCAGCTTCCCTGCTCATGTGCAATATTGCATGCCTTGTTAATGTTTTCTCATTAACCTCTTATGAAAATCTGTATGGAAGGAAAGTCAGAACAAAAGCACGATATGATACACTCTAAAATGAGCAGGAGGCATAGTTATTTCTATAATGTTGCCCCTCTGTTCTTAAGCTATGAAACAAAAAAATCCTCCTTCTCCCCAGGTCACCACCTAAACCATTTATAATTCCTCCAATATAGTAAGCAGAAATATGCAGCTGAACTCTCCAAATGGACTAGCTCTTGGCTTGATGACTCTGTACTACATCAATAGCAAAGCCTTAAGGTTAGACTGGCTTTGAAAACTTTCCCCTTGGGCATTGTTGTTACATGTTAACAATGCTCATTACTGCTTTGAGGGTACACTAAAAATGAATTCTTGTTCTATTATACAGAAAATGAGAATGAGATTTAATAGCAATTTTTAAAAGGGTTGAATAAAGTGCTAGCAATTACATAGACAGAGATAGTTGATTCAAGCACCTATAGGCATTTGGACTACACTACTATCTCTTATTAAAATATTTATATTAGTGAACAGCAGAGATTAAGACCTGTTAGTAAAAAAAATACAACCACAGAGAAACAGAGACAGGTAGTACAGGAAACTGGATCAGTTACTGCAATAAATTTGTTTCTGATATAAACCAGTTTTTCAGTGGAGTTACCACAGTGATGAATTTAGAAACCACTGTGCTTAAACGTTTGAACTGTTGACTGATCCAACACTTCAATTTCTTTGTCATTCTGAGACCCATCATTAAAAATATACACATGAATGGCCCTGTTCTTTGATTTTTGCATAATCTGGGGGGAAAAATGGTATAAAGTGAGATTCTCTCATTCAGAATACATGAATTTAATTTTCTTTACCTCACATTTTATGCTTGTATAAGGCATGCAAAATTTTTGATTATGGCAGAAAGAATTAATTTTGGATCTGTTCAGGTGGGGTTTTTGTTTAAAAAAGGTCACAAGGAATTAGAAAGAAACAATTCACTTAAATATCTGACATACATCCTATTGTAAGACAGATTTTTAAAAGTAGTGGCAACACAGGACAAAAGATAATGATAGAAATTAGAATTAAACCAGTGATTGGTAGCAATGCTCTCTAGATCTTCAGTGAAAAAAGTTCTTTGTTTAGCTCTTCATTACATAGCTGAACAAACGGCAACTTTTCGTTTTTCTTGCATCTGAGTTTCCTTCAAAGATTGTTAGTCAAACATTTCAAAGGGGCATTATAATTTGTACATTTGAAACTTCAGGAAAGGCTTTAAAGTGCCATTTATTTTCATCAACTGGGAGCTCTTCAGAAAAGAGAGATAATATGTGAGCACAAATTCAACAAGCTCCTTCAAAATCTTGCCCAAAGAACCCACTGCAAGGTGAATTTTACTCAGCTTTGCTAGCTTTTACTTTGAGTTTATTTCAGGTAAGAACAATATAGCTCCGGATTCACTTATTTTGGTTTCTTTTGGTTTGATTTTATTTTGTTCTTCAGAATTCTGAATAGAGTTGGGTAATTATTACTGCACCTACCATCTGTCTTTATCCCACCCATTTCCTAAAAGAAATTGCCCTGGTTCTCAGTGCTGAGGTATGTGTATGTCCCAAAGAGACCGACTCCGGCAGGGGACCTTCCCTGAACTAGTGTTCCTTTCATGCACCAAGTATAAAATAGCAAGCTGGATGAATTCTCCCCAAAATTGTAGACCACACAGAGACTAGAAAAGATACACTAAATGCTGAAAAGCTACACTGTTTTTGCCTGTGGCCACAGAAACCAGCTTCCTTCCTTTGAAAACTCCCATCCTAACTTTGCTCTGCGTTTAAAGCAGGAAGACAGGTAGGAAAATCACGAACAATAATAAATATTTGACAGTTAAGACTGAGCAAATTAATAGATAAGTAATATGCTGCTTTTAATCAGAGAGCATTGGTAACACCTGGAGGAACTACCTAAAGAAATGGTGGATTTTGACTCTTGGTGTTTCAGTCAAGATCAGATGTGTTTCTGGAAGATGAACTTTGAACAAAGACTTTATTATGCCAAATAATATTTCACATCTTGTTTTGTCAGACTAGACAATCGAATAACCTCTCTAGCCTTAAAAAACCCCTGAGATTTAGAAAGAAACACTTAGAAACACAAGTTCTCCTTAGAAAAACTGTAAAGCATTCACAAACGAACAAGGCTTCATTTATACACTTTGTACATGCAAGTTACAAGCACAGCCTTGTAACCAACATCTCTCTCATATTAGAAAAATATTACTTTTAGAATCAGTAACCGCAAGTCTCCGTAAAATATGATTCTGGTAGCTGATCTCTAGGGTTCTACAGCCCTTATTCCTATTCCTGAGAATAATCCCACTGTCGTCAACAGGACTGCTTTGCCCGTGCCAGGCTGAATGCACTAGTTCTTTTCTCATTTGGAACTTTCATGGTATGACCAACTGGGGATCCTTGGCATGCAGAAACAAGGCTGGAGTCCAGGTCACTGAAATCTGAATGAATTTTAAGTCTGTATTTGAAGTAATAAAGGCTTCTATCATCACTGCAGTACATTTAAAACAACACTTGCTTTGCTTGTCAAGCAGTGGATAATGTAAAAAATGTAGGTACAGTTTATGGTAGCTCTGAGTTTCACAAGAAACTAATGGAATTTAGACAGGTAGGACAATCATTTTAGGTAAATACAGCTCGATTTGTATTTACAGTAGCTTCTATGGGAAAGATGTTAACCGTGAGCACTGCATAAATGTTAAGAAATCTGGTTTTCCTTGAAAAGCAGTCTTCAATTCTGTCAATGAATAAATGCTTCTCAAATGTTAGCAAGGTGAGAAACAGCACTCGTGACATCAACTGACTGTTCCTGGAGACACAGGAAGACTGTAGGAAACTCCCGATTAGAGCCTAGACCTCATGGCTCCTTTGTCCCATGCCTTAACAAGAAGACAATCCTTCTACAGGATGTAACTGTAGGAACTTATCAATAGACACTTCCTATCAGGGGCTAATAAGATCTGTTAGTTTCTGTGATAAAATATCGTTGTAAACTGTGTGTTTAAGATTGCCTGCTCTTTACAAATGAAGAGTTTTTAAATGGAACACTGCCCAAGTGGCCTACATATTCATACATACCATGTTCACACCATATGACAGTAATTGAAATAGAGTGACTATATGGAATGCATATTGGAGAGGAAACATGATAATGTCTTCTGGAAAAAGCTTGTTGGATGAAATGTTGCAGATGAACAGTGTCCCCCTCATGGAAAGTAGTTAATATTGTTCATATTTAAAAAAACAATAACCTAGCAACAATTTCTTCTGTTGTGCAGAACCAGAATACAATGTATTCTTGCTGCCATTATTATTACTTATTTTTATGCCAACAGAAATTCTTTTCTTAGAAAAAAAGATAAAACTATTCCTTTAAAGAAGGACATCCTTGAGTATACAGTAAGACGGGCAGTGGTACTGTGGAAGACCAACAAACAACAGGGATGTGTAACTTAAGAAGGGGCATTTGTTTTGTAAACTGCGCTCCCTTTATCACTGACTATTCTGTAATGAAGAATAGAGCTGGCTCTTCTGTAATGAAGATGAAGCATTTGTATGAAAGTTCCACATGGTGACTTCTGTCCCAGTGCAGCTTTTCCAAATTAGAAGCTTGAAGTCAATAAAGCGGCACACCGCTGCCTATTTGTTTACCACAAGTATGTTTCCCAAGAGCTTATTTTTTGATAGATCCAGATTTTTGGCAACTAGCTCAGAGCACCTGACTCCAGTAAGTATAATTTGCCATTTGAGAGAACAATATTCTATGAATGGTCATTTGACAAAATACTTATTTCACATTACATTGCTTTACTTGACTGGTACTGTATATAATCATTCATTGTTATCCATTAAGTGGCTACAGTAGTTAATAAGGAAACACTGCCAGCAGAATTACCGTAAAGAAGGTTCTATATATTTCAGATTGCTGAGCTATAATTAAGGAATTTCACTATTTTATACACAACTCCTTAAGCAACTCTTTTTCTGTTTTTTTTATTTATAGATTTTCTGTTTGCATTTTAATTTGTTGTATTCAACAGGGAATTACGTTAGGAAAACTCTGTGCCTGCTTCAGGATTGATACTGATTTAATTACTTCAAATCTGAATACTCTATTTCTCCTGAAGTTAGCCGCAGAGCTCATGGTAAAAAGATTAAGGTCAATCGCATTTCTTATTTTGAGAACATGGATTTATTCACTTGAATGCTGATATGGTATCAGGTTCCTGTATCTTGATGACTGTAAGAACCCTTAGTGACTTGTCCGTCCTCTTCTTCATGAATAAAGTAGTGAAACAGGTATTTTGTAGTCCGTGTGGACCACAGCACTCAGCCTGCTCTAGAAACTCTTTTGTGACAAGCTGTGGTAAGAACAAGTCCTAAAATACTGAAGTCCCTCCCTAAAGGTAGCAGAAGGATGGTAATCACCTACCAGGAGCAACAGTGTCATATTACCAAATTACAGTGTGTAAGAAGGGACAAGAAATAAACAATAAAATAAGTTGGAAAAAATTTCACTTGGATATTTTTCCCAGTATACTTCCTAAAGTTCCCCCACAGCTATGTCTTCATTTGTTAATTATGATATTCAACAGTGAAACGAGAAACATTCTTTCTAGCCTGTTTCCCTCTTGACATCAAGAGTATTTCTGAACCTGAAGTATTGTATCTGTTGTCCTTGGAAGTGTAAATTAACATTGTTCCTTGGTTATCTGACATGTACAGGAACTCAGTGACATCTACTCAGCTCATTCAAAAGCTTAATTTGCTCCTTGAACTGCGTTGTATTACGTGGTCAAAGGGTCTGTATAAAGGTGCAGGAGACAGACAGTGACAAACTCTTAGGCCATCGTAAGTGACTTTCAACAGAACTCACTTTCACAGGCTTAGAGAGCCATAGCTATTTTCTTCCAGTTTGGGGAGTAAGGAAAGAATGCGACGTTTGTGCTTAAAGGGGAACTAAGGACTGCTTCTGAGCTGCTTCCCTTGTGCCAAGCCTCCCTGAAAAGAACACGTAAAGGAGGAAGTACGGGTAGTAGAAGAAAACTGAAAGGGAGGGACCAGTGACGGTTAGACCTTCTGAGCTGCAGAAGAAAACATACTTATTCTGAGAGCTAAACTAAAACAAATTGATTCCTAGAATAGTTATGAAGAGATTTTTTTTCTTCCTCCTTCTCTTTTTCCTTAGCAGGGAGAACTAATAGGATGTGACATGGCAACTTTATTCAGCTGCAGCAGTTATTTTATTTTATTTTTGGAGGTGGAGAAAGCTGAGCAATGTTATTATTTTGGGGGAGAAGAATGTTGGTCCTGCAGTGCAAGTGTTTCTGTATTGCAAAAAACTTTCAAACAAGTTCTATCGGAGCTCAACAGCAATCTATTAACTTCTCCCATAATTTTTGCTCATGTTCATTGCCATGCATGCTCATTGTCCAAGTCGTCCAGAAAGATAAGAAGTCCTACCTCATCCTAAAAGATCCCATTGTGAAGTCATGGTCAACACAGGGCACCAGTTCTCCTTTCCAGCAGCACACTGTGATCCCATTCCAGAAGAGCAGAATACATGAAAATAACTGTGGAAAGTTCCAGCTCACATGTACTTTTCCTTTGACTTTAACCTACGTGGAATTCCCTCTTCTAAAACACAACATTTCTGGTCTAGGTATTACTAAAGACAAAGAAAAGGTCAATTAAACATCCCAGACCTGTAGGGAAAGTGTAATTCCAACCAAGGACACAGAAATTGGCCCAACTTTGATCTAGAACATTTTGAGCTTTGCTGAATCAGAGCAAATCTGATTTCTGTTCCAAACAAGAAACAAGCCAAGTTTTGGTCTGGTCAGACGACTCCTAATGTTCACAACACCAAGTCCTACCCATTTTAAACTCACAGAAGTGCCTAGCTTCAAACCAGCCCTATTGCTATAATCTGGATAACTCACTTAAAAAATATAAATGCACCTTTGTTGAACTGGGATGCTGGAGGTTAGGAGATGACAGACTACAAAGAGTGTGTGGAAAAGAGCATCATTATTTGTTAACAAAATTGCTGAGAAGAGCTGAGAGTAGAAAAGCACTCAGTTAATTTCATTATTTTGGAGTTTACTACATTATACAAAAGTCCCCCTTTAAGAAGATGAAGTAGGAGAAAGAACTCAATAGCTCTTCAATCTTTTTACTCTTCAATTTTACGATAAAAATGGGTGTGGTCTGTAAAACTCCCTCTCCAATGGAGCCCATAAAACTCTAGAGAGCCTGAAACCTCTGTGAAGCTTTGGCAAACTTCTCAGGAAATAACATAAGAAGCTGTTTTCTGGTTCATCTCATTATTTCCATGCTTACACTGATGTAATGGGAAGAGTGACACTTTGCATATTCCATTAGGACACATACAGAAGTTTAATTCTTAATTCTTAGTGACTTTGTTCCCCCAAAAGTGGTCTCTGAAAACATCTGAAATCCCTCAGGATTCAATGTCTGACCCTCACTGCAATGAAATCATGAACACTGAGGTCCAATGACACTGCATTGTCAGACTTCAGCCCATGCATGAAAAGCCTTAAATCTAGCCTGAAACTCATGCCAATTTGGCTCTTCTGGCACATGCTATACTGGAGGTTTAAGAAGCTGTAGGCACAATAACATGATTGAAGGTCAAAGGGAATTGCGTCTTTTAACTTTTATGTTCCTCCCATGATGTGCATCACTCAAGCACAAGAAGAGGTTATACAACAAACTGTGGAAGAGGAGTATGGTGGCTGCTTCTAGTTTTACCAATCCATACAGGTAACAAAGAGCTGCTGGAGCCTCATGTTCCCATATCAAGTGTGAGCTTTAGCCTTCTTAGTATCGAACTGACCAAGGAAAATGCAAACTTCTCCATATTTCTCCACTGCCACCCTTCCATCTTGACGAAAGCTGCTAAGTTCCAGACCCTCCTAGCTTACCTGGGCTACCTATGGAAGCGTCTTCTCTCATTTCTTTAACTCTACAGCATTTTGCTCTTAAGAATAGATGGGGTAAATCATAGAATCACAGAATAGTTTGGGTTGGAACGGATCACCAAAGGTCATCTAGTCCAACCCCTGGCCCTGGGCTTGGACACCTTCAACTAGATCACGTTGCTCAGAGCCCCATCAAACCTGACCTAGAATGTTTCCAAGGATGGCGCATCTACCACCTCTCTGGGCAACCTGTTCCAGTGTTTCACCACCATCATTGCAAAAAAAGTCTTCCTTCTATCTAGTCTAAACCTATCCTCTTTTAGTTTAAAGCTATTACCCCTTGTCCTACTGCAAGAAGGCCTGCTAAAATTTTTGTCCCCATCTTTCTTTTAAACTCCCTTTAGGTACTGAAAGGCCACAATCAGTTCTCCTCGAAGCCTTCTGTT
Source organism: Thinocorus orbignyianus (assembly GCA_013400375.1). Lineage (NCBI taxonomy): Eukaryota > Metazoa > Chordata > Aves > Ciconiiformes > Thinocoridae > Thinocorus > Thinocorus orbignyianus. The sequence continues at coordinate 1,885,836 of VXBW01005306.1, forward strand.
CTCAAGGATGAACCCCCAACTCCTTTAGCTTGTCTTCACAGGAGAGGTTCTCCAGCCATCTGACCAATTTTGTGGAAATACATCTCTCCGAACTCCTGTATTTTTAGGCAAAACCGATCCATTCATTGGCCACAGAGCTGTAACCTCTAATGCAACTTTTAAAGGATTTTACGTATCCACATATTCTACAACCAATGATGTGCACTATATCAACATTCCTTAACCAGTAACAAGCTCTACAATCCATTAGTACATCTGATCCATCCCTGACTACTATTAAAATTGATTTTCACAATTTTTTGAGGTTCTGAGTAACTTTTTCTTAGGAAAAACAACATAAAAACTGTAGACTTCGGAGTCAAAACAGTGCTTCTTGAAAACTGTCCCCTTCATACCAATGTTTACCATAGTATTTTTTATAACATAAAGGTGGATCTGCTTGTCCAAAACCCATTAAATATAGAAATTACTGTGCATGTTAGGAGACATTTTTCTATTGTTAATAATGTGGCTGGATTATAAAAAGAGCTATTCCATATTTTAAACTGTTCCACTGAAAATGTGGATTAGGAAAGAAAAAATCAGCAATTTTTCTGTTTTAGAAAGCAGTACCAAAACACTAAACTCTTTTCAATTCAAAACATCAGCCAAAATTGATGTAAAAATCAAATTTTAAATTGCTTCTGGCTGAGTAGCTGTCTGTAATGCAGAAGGGGTGGGAGTACCAAAGAGCCTGCAATGGAAATACCAAGAAGTTCTTAATGGTAGTCAGTCTGACAAGAGCTGCTATCGTGAAGTAATAACATTATCCAGAAATCTTTGTTCATTACCTCATTCCTAGTGCCATCTCATTTCACTTTAGTTACTTGGGTCTGATGATGGGGTTAACAAGCGAGGAGGTGTTTGAGTGGGTGTGAATTAGGGGCGCTGCTAAAATAGAAGCTATTTTAACAGTTCTGTGTTTAATATAGTCTGAAGCTCTGTAAATTTTTTTTCAGGTAAAATACTCACACATTCCAAGGCTAACGCTGGCTTTGGCAGAGCACAGATAATACCTAGACACAGTCATATTACACAGAGTATTACAGAGGGACTCACGATTCTAGTCCTTTTCTACTTCCATCATTCTACCCTCAAATCTAACATAGCAGGAATGCTAACACTTTGATGTCCTGCATTCAGAAGTTTTCCTAAAAAACCTGGATATTTACAGTGACCATGACAGAAAGCATTGCTGATAGCTTCTCTCCCCCCATCCCCATACTCCACAAGCCATTTTCACATACCGCACAGCAATCCATTACAATATGTTCTAACATCTGCCTCCTCATATGATGTACGACCTATTTGATTGACCCTTTTTATGCTGCTCCAAGTCTGGCTGTTCATTACAGTGGGAGGGTGAACACTACTCATTGCTTCTTCAGCTAGCAACTGGTAAATATATCTCCATTTTGGGAAAGACTGGGAATGTCAGGCAGGGAACTTCCTCACTTCTCTCCACATAGCAATGATCCACTCCATACAGTGCCTTCCTTTAGCGCTAATTACATGTCACATTTCAATCCAGAACAGGGAAAGTCTCTTGTGGGCCCTCCCATCTACCGTTAATATATTAAACATTTCTGACAATTAAATTTTTCCATGACAAGTGTTAACATTACCCAGTGTTTGTGACTCCAGCGTGGGAAGCATGAATAATGCAAGAAACAGTACAGTCCTCCATTACGCAGGGACACATCTTGTTTTTGCCAAAGTCAGCAACTGTAAAATATCTCTCAATTTCTCCAGTTAATATCATGGCATAATTCAGGCTATGATCAAAGTGATCATATTCACAATAAAAGGCACATCTAAGGTAACATAAAAGCACTTCCCAATACTGCAGCATTAAATACAATCCTTATTCTCAGCATCTATCTTTCCATCATGTATTTAACAGCATTAACAGGGTTCAGGATCACTGTTGATTGTCCAAAGTCATCTGGCATGAAATGGAATGAATATGGTTATGAAAACATAGGGAAGCAATGCACTGACCAGCACAACAGGTCATCTCCTCTTTCCAAGGATGGAAAACTCAACACAGGGAAGCTACACATAATTGGTGGTTAAAAAGTAGTCTGCACTGACTACAGCTCAGTGTCTTTCACAAATTCCAATCACTACAGAAATAAAAACTCTTGAGGCTTCATGTCCCAACAGCAATCACAGAAATATTCTGACTTTATTGTCCACTGTCACTTGCTTACCAACCGGACTGGGCAAATGAAAAAGGAAACTAAACCACAGTAGAAAAGTGACACAAAGTAGGGGCAAGTGAGACTAAGTCTGAGCTAATCAGCCTGAGCTCCCTTTATAAAACTAGAATGGAACCTGTAACTTCAAGCCAGATGAATTATATGCCTTAGGCATCCAAGGCTAAAGATGATTCTCATCACATCATACTGAGTACAAACCAGGAAGAAACCTGTGGCTCAGCACATCTATGTAATTTTTACAAATCTGTGTTAGGAGTTGAATTTTTTAAAGTGAAATATGCCTGTCTTTGAAGTCCATGAAATGTACGCATTTCCTCTTTTCATGTTATTCAAGTAGGATGGGAAGTGACTGTCTTCCTCAAATCTGTACAACTAGTAAGGCATGCAGCTACACTTTCAGCACAGAACATGTGGGAAAGGGCATATAACTCCCCCAAAGTTTCCTGTAAATTACTTACAATTTGTGTAGAGAACATATATGTTAACACAAAGTAGAGTGTGAACCCAAGGAAAATGAAGACAAACACTGACAGCTGGCCAATCTTGCCCTTCTTTACTGTGTTTGCCTCAAATATAGTATGTTTGTAAGAACGTGTGAAATACTTCTGAAAATAACAGTTATACTCCATTTAATTTTAACAAGTAAAGGAACATACAATTTGCAATCCTCTTCAGAAGGATCTGATTTACTAAAATTCATGGAGAGACGTCACGAAATTCCCAGGAGGAGTCAGATACCTAACTTATTCAGTATTTTGCAGATTTTGGAACATGGGTGCTTCATTCTGATTTTTTTTTTCTCGTATGTCCAAGGTTACACTGATTTTATATCATTATTTCTTTGTAAATTTTATCTTCAGTTTAAATGTTCCAAGAAGAATCAAACCAACGCTTATACTGCACATGGTTTCTTTCTTCCAACAGTGGGGTGTTTCCACATCTCGGAAGCACACTGACCACCAACTACAATTTCTTTTCCAACCAGGGCAGGAAGAGGGACTCTCTGCCGCCTGTATCCCACTGATGACTGGCAGACAGTCTCTCTCATCCCCCTCTTAGGGAATTTTAAGAAGCAGATTCACACCGTGAAGATACAACGGACATATGCTGCACAGCTCATCCCCAATTAAGCAAGACTAATTATGGTAAGTTAGACCTTTGTCCTTCAAATATACTTCTGTTATGCAACTCAGAGCCCTGTCCCCGATATTTAATGTACTGCAAGCATAGGAAGGATCCACTGGAGCCTCCCACTGCAGAAGTAAGAACTATGACTGGAACACAAGAGTCATCCTTAAAGGCCTTTTGCTTCAATTTACTGTTTAGGAGGATTATACTGATTTTAATGAGATTAGGATAAGTAATGTCCCAAAGGTTGTACATCACAGATCTTCTCGTAAGATTGAAAATATCTTACCTTCCAGCATTGTTTATAATTAGTGTCATTGTCCAAATTATTTCCCTTAGATTTCCCTTAGAGAGAGAAAGGGTATAGATGACACCTATCAGTGTCATCACTGACAGCTTTTTAGACTGTTGACCCTCCTTGAGAATTAAGCATTGTATAAACTGCAAATTGTTTTGACTAACTAGACTGATAACAAGTATAGGATGTTCAGGGACAGTATGATGTATCCTAGCAGCACTATATGGCATTTGCAGACATGGGGGGAATCACTTGTTTCAGGCTTTTAAAGTTAACTGTAACCTCTTTAAATTGAATTGCCATTTCCGCAGTAGCAGAAACAAGCAACCCCAAAGATGGTATCTATTCTCATCGGCCTAGAGGAAATCTAGGAAGTTGTCAGAGGTATTATCCTTCTTCTCTCTCCTCTTTCTCCCCCCTGATTGTCTTCCATATTCTGATGGCTGTTTATGAGCTCAGCTGTCATTCTTTGCACCAGGGAAAGATAGATGGGACACACCAACTCCAACCTAAGTGACCTTTGGATGTGACAAGATTTTTAGGTCAGTCCCGCTAAATGGAAGCCTTGGTGTATCGAGGCTTGCCTCAGGGTGAAATTTCCAGTGAATTTATTATCTCCCAATGCCCTTTGGACTGCTTCCCACCATCAAACACCATGGCAGCACTCGGAACAGGAAGAAATACATTAACTGGAATCTGATCGTTTTAAAAGGTTACAGCTGCCCAAATATAATTTAATTTCATACTTGCCCTTTGAGGGTTTGGTGTATATTTTCATTTTATGACTGCAAATGATAAAGCTCTTAAGATTCCAGGCAATAAAAAGAGAAAGGGGGGGAGAAAGTATTTTAAGGGTTAGAAGTCTATTCAGTTCATAGTCATTGAGCAAAGTGACAAATCAGCTTTTTTTTTAATCTAACATTTCCTCTTTTTTTAAAAAAAAATATTCCTTTCTACACTTGATCATGAACCATACCTTTTAGTGAAATCAAACCTGTAACGCCACACAGTGTGATATGAAAGAAACATTTGACGTGCAAGCATATACCCATCCAATATCGATTAAGGACGTGATTCTGAGCAGCAATTACCATGAAGTGAAATCAAGTTACCTGAATAAACTGATGAAAAAAAAAAAAAGAACCCAGACTTAAGAAAATGCTTACATTTAAGCATAACACTTCAATTGGGTAGGCCATGACTCATTTTAGAATATCTTCTTTAACTTTTGCTGTCTGAGCTCAGATCGTTTATATAAATTCATCTACCCTTGTTAACAACGTATAATAAGAATCAAGGTACCCAACACTGCTTTTGGGGCAGTTTGGTTAAGAGTCCCACACTTGTGCAACAATGAAATTCTAATGCACGAGTGCATGGGATATGACAGCCTGGCACACAATACAAAACGCTGGGAAATTATGCTCATTCTCTCTTTTTCCCACTTGAAGTGAAAGCACTGTGCATAGAAACAGAAGCTACCACACAAACGTGAGATAGTTTACATGGTCAAGCCTGGACCAGTGGTAGGAAATGCAGGGTGCTCATGTCTTTCACTGTATCCAATGAAAACCGAGTTATCAAATGAATGCCACCTCATCGTCAAACAGTCTGATATAATTTTGGTGACTGTTTCCTTTCCACAAAAACTAATCACAGGAAAAATAAAACAGCTGTGGAAAGGAGGAAGGATTAAGTGTGAATGTTGCATATCCTAATTTCAAAGCCACCGTAAGAAATTAATTATTGCTGGGCTCCCAAATCCCTTTAGGCCTCTTTAAAAAACGCATCCAAACATACATCGATATATACCACCCAAATTCCTTTCACCACCAGTATATCAGACCAGTATATACCGAGAAGCATGAGAATGGGAATGGGATGAGCAGGGTTCACTGGCCTAACAGGAACTATATTCCAAAGCAGCTATTGGTGACACAGCAGGACAATGAGTTTAATGGAAGTTACACATACATAACATACTGCTTATCCTAAATATAAAGAAGCCCCAAGTTTGTAAAGTAAATATAGGAATGCTGAACAAATACCAGTGTAGAACTACTGTCGAGACAGTAAGAGATATTTAAGGGCAGTTTAACTTACTAAAAAATGTAGCACATCTACTAGTGTTTCTATTGTGAGCTTTCTAGTTTTCAGAAGTTCAGAGTTTAATGGTAAAAATCAACATCAGATATAAAGTAGGACTTCAGCCATGTTCTTTTGCCAAATTCAGCTAGATCCATTTGGTTCCCTTAAATGAAATAAATATGCTGCTGTATTCTATGGTAATGGCCCAAAACACTTTAATAACACTATCGCAAACTGTAATGTTTTGGTGCATTAACAGAGAACACACTGTTATAATCTGTAAAGGCTGTTTTGAGCCACGAAAGAGAAAAGAAAAATTAGGAAAAGACAAAGAAAAGGCTTTGTTGCCAGATGCTGCTTTCATACTCCAGCGTGGAGAGAAGCGCAACCTGCAGAGTGGGCACATCACCTTCAGGAGAACACAATGCCACCAGCCTTGCTGCCCAGGTGTGCTGGGGGACAGCCGGTCTTCCTCGCCACAGCACCCCTGGGGAGGCATTCTGCTTTTCGTGCCCCTGAGTGCATCTGCTGGGGGGACGGGTAACCACCCTGGTAGCACCCCATGCCTCTGAGGGATTAACTAACTTCATTCCTTTGCACGCAAACTGTCAGTCCCGGGTCCCTTTGGCAGAAACAGATACTGCAGCTATAGGAAGAAACAGATTCTGTACCTATAGGAAGGAGCTGAAAAAAGCCACTCTGCAGCAGTCCCCAAAGACAATTTGACTCCCTCAATATGCCGCAAACAGACCGTCCCTGTCAGTTGCCGCTGGTGCAGTATGTGGCACAGCTGCGGTTGCTAAACCAAAATAAAGCTCACAATACAGCTAGAGGATTCTACTGTAGTGCAGATTTTAAATAGAGAATCATGCTAAAGAGCAAGATGTAGAGGTGCAGATGTAACTGGAAAACACTTTTTAAAATCTCAATTTCTAGTAATATGACAGTATCTGCAACTTTCTTATTGCTTTCCTGTTGTATTGATAATCACAGGATACTGGTTTTAAAGCTTCTCCTAGCTTAAAAACACAATGACTTTTAAAAATGCTTTTCTTTCTTGCATAAATGTGTTTTTATTTTGTTTTTTAGTTTGCTTGATTTCTATGTTCGTTGAAAGAAAACTTTAGCAGCAGCTGGGTGACAGTTCTTCTCTCTGAAATTCCAGAGTTTGTCAGTCTCTGAGACAGATGACTTAACAAATTTCTTTCTGGTCGGGTAACTTATCTGTGATGTGATCAGTCTCTACGGCGAAGGGGTTAAGGGATGGAAATCCAGGAGTCTGCAATACATTTCTCCTTGGCTATCCAATGAACGGACAGGAATAGAAACAGACCATTGGTAAAAATGACAAACAAGTCTGTTCTGCAAGTGAAAGGGATGCTTAGAAGGTAGTTGAGGAATTAGACAGAAACTCGAGAGCCCAGCAGAGCTCATGTGGGCTACAAACACAAAAGCCAGCCTCATGTACCACTAAGAGCTACAGGTACTGGTGCCTCCAAATTTTCTTCTTCAGATTGATTTTACAAAATCCACTGGAGTGGAAACCATTAAGAACCTCTGAAAGCAGAAATGGAATATGAAGAAACTGAGCCTAGGTACTACAGAAATAATTGCACTCTGATTGCACTTAGGAATGGGCTTATGGTGTCAGGCAAAACAGAATAATTAAGTTTAACACTTTGAAAGTTGTATCTCCAGATACTATGGTATCTTCTATTAAGCTAAGTTAAATTGATGACTTTGGAAAGAATACAAACAGAGCAAGTATCCTGACCTCAGTGATTTGTTATCTAATGCTGAGAACTACAGTTTACAGTAACTAGGTATTTCGCAGTTTCAAACCATGCCTAATACTAGCTTCCGTTCATAAAAAATGCTAAAATAGTCCTGGCTGGTAACAATTAACCCAGGCAAGGAATCAGACATAAGAAAGACAGAACGAGAGCACAAAAACTTAATGGTTTGCACTCTTCTTGCCATATGGAATTTATACCACTGGTCAGTGATACTCTCCCTGTGTACACATTTACTATCCTCTTTGTCTATTTCTATCCCATTCTGCCTTGTCAACCGGAAATTACCTAAAACTTTGGGAGAATAAAGAACTGTCATAACCAATACTGTAGTAAGAAATAAGCCATAAATCGAAATTTTTACATGTTGACATATTATACCAGTCAGCATTTAACAACAAACCATGGCACATGACCTGGGTACAACAAAGCTAGCACGATTTCAAGGGAGATTTTGATGTGTTGACTTCTGGGATGCATAATGCAGTAATTTGACTTGTGGACCTCAAGGAGTAAGTGAGCATCAGTAAGCAGTTAGTTTTCTGTAAATCAGTTTTTCTCACTGTTGTTATCTGTAGCATTATTCTGCAAGCTCTGAATAGTGCACACGTTGGTGATTTGCAGTTTTGCTCTGTGTTTGTCTGTCACAACGTTCTGCTGAAGCACGGTAAATATACACTATTGGCAGAGCTCAGCATGAAGACAATGAATTCCAAAAACATCCAGGAAAATTCACTAGTCTGACTGCAGCTTGTGCGTTTTACAGGAGGTCCATAACACCCCAGTTTATGGTGTCCGAGCAAGTTCTCCTCACACCAGTCAACCACATTTGGTGGGCTCCCCGTCTCCCTGTTCCCCTTCCATCTTGTGTGCTCAGGATTATACAATCTTATTTGCATGATTATATAATCTTCTTTTCAGCAACATCCCTCTGAAAAGAGCAAACAACACAATAGGAAAAGCAGTAGCACAAGCCAACTATTTCAAAACCCGGTGTCCGGAATGTGCAAACGGCACAAAGTAGGAAAAAAACAACAAAAAAACGAAAAAAAAAACAAAAACCCAAAAAAACCACTTTCTGGTTTTGTTACCAGATTTTTTCATACAGACCTTTCCAGGAAGCAGTAATTCCAAATGAATGTAAGCCATGAAACACTGCACTCTATGAAACACAAACACTTCACAGGTTTGCTTCATTGCCAACATAAGGAGGGAGACACTGTTTCGGTCATCTCAAGGTGTATGTGCAGAGGTGGCTATTTCCTTCCTTCTCAACAGAAGCTACTCCAGGGCAGTGTTAAGACAGTTCTCAGATGTTGCCCCCACCACCCCCCACCATAGTTTCAACTCTGGCAGGCAGGTGTTGCCATTGCTGTTTTGTGGACACCAGTTTTGTCTTATAGATGGTTGAACTCATGACATTGACACCACCATTCCAACCAGCTGAAGTCGCAGTTATATCGCACAGAAGAATAAACAAAGTCTTAGTTGATATATATCTGCCTCCACTTCTCAAGTTCTCTCTTCTTTCAAACACTCAGACTTTGTCCTAGACAGGACGTTGTGTAAGTGAAGACTGTCATATTCCAATCTGCAAGCAGGCTCTTCTGCTGGCTGCTGAAACTACTTATGATGTCAGTTACTTCAGCAATATTCATCTAAAATTAATGCCTTATAAATAATCAAGGAGTAATCTGCTTCCGTCTGTCAGGCTAGCCCCAAAAAGAAAGAAGTGTAACATTTTTTGTGAGAGGAAAGAAATTAAGGATGACCTGACCTCGCAAGTATGCTTGCCAGACAGTTACGCACTCTTTCTTGCATGACCTATTTTTCCCTGCTCACACCACAGAGACGTTTCTAACAAATGGCCAGTGATTTCGTCTGCTTGAAACACAGAGGGTTGCCACCCAAACAAGACAGTTGGGCATCTTAATGGCTTTGTCAGGTTTCCAAAAGTTTTTAGTGACTTGTTACCTCTTTTTCAAGTTGAATAGAGCTCTAGTTATCTAGCCCATAGAAGACGATGTCAAATGTCATTCTTTTCCAGAAATTAGTGTACTCTGTGTGGATCACAGCTTAATATTTTGCTGCACATCACAGCATGCGAATGGCCTGTGTGAGGAAGCCCACCGAATACATACATCTAATACACATCGTAAGTGTACTTGGTGTTTTCGTTATGACACAAACTAATATAAGGAGTAACTTATAAAGGAACTATTTCCAGCTTCAGTATATTTCTAGCTTCTAGCTTCCTATAGCCTAAGTTTGAATGCGGGAATACTTTTAACTTGCTTTTGAAAGATGCTCAGAACCACTGCCTATTAAATTCCCACGAGATTCAGAGAACATCTGTTTCTGCTACTAGAATCAGATTCTGTACCAGTTCTGACGATACGCATCACCTGTAGTATGAACTATTTAATACCTGTGACTTTCAACCTCTTTGGTTTGAGAACTCCACAACCTTCTTTGTAGAGACAAAGATCGATGTATCATCATACAGTAGCCTATCTACAACAGGTTAACTTTTCTGGGCACCTTTCAGACCCATTAAAAGTATTAATGGTCCCCTAGCAAAAAAATCACTGAATTACACTATTATGAGATATTTAAGGTCACTGCAAGAAAAAGGCAAAGAAATGGTGGTCTTTGGCTAATTCACAGAAGTCAAGAGGATAAGAGAAAGCTTTAGAGAAAGACAAAGGAAAATACAGAAGCAACACGAGAGATGAGGAGAAAGAAAACAATAGAATAAACGTGTGTATATGCAAGACGAGGTGTTTCTTCAGGCTGGGGCTTATACGTAAAGAGACAACGATATGAAGCTCAAGGCTAGCAAATACGAATAACCAGAAAAGACATTGCTTGTGCTATTTCCATTGTCCAAATGTCAAACGCCTTCTGGGAACCCGGGGGGTGAGGGGAGGAGGAGTAATAGCTGTATAAGCATCTTGGAACAGGTTCCTCCTAAAGGGGATTTCTTGAGAACTGCTAGGCTCTGATGCTAGCCCATATGGGCTCAGGAAAGTCGGAGAAAACGCTGGCTCCACTTTTTCCAGGCTATTTGCATATGTTCTTTAGTATGCAGAATGTCTCTGTATGTAATTGAATTGTTGTTTTTGCCTCTATTAATACATATGCAAATGAGTCACTACTGCAGCTGTGCAGTATTAATCATATGTGTGCTTCTGTCTGTCTGCCCTGCAGGCTCAGGGTCGGAGGGAGGGGGAAGAGGGAATTCAGTCTCTTTAACCTACAAGAAAACTCACTCATGCAGACAGAGGTCTGCTAGCAAACAGCAGGCCTGAGTTACAACTGGCTGGTCATTTTTCAGTCTTTTTCATTTTTCATAGATATGGATGGAATCTGAAAGTTATGCAGAAAGGACTGTTAATCTAGATAAAATGAATATGCTACCACTGCTAATTCTTCCCCTGGAGGGCTGGGGAAGGAGTTATAATCTGACAACCCACAGAGCAGTCATGATACTGTTTTATTATGTGTATTTACTGCCTGTAAATGTCCACTGTGTGTATGTTCAGACACGCAGGGTGCTCAATAAAATACAAAGCATTTATATCTAGTCTATCATAATGACTGTCTTTCATAAATACATTTGATTCTGATAAGAAGATGTGATCAAACTTTGAATTCCAACCTATTTTGATAGAATATATTGAGTTTACCTATAACATTGTATGAGATTATATCAAAGGCAAGTATGGGCTATTTAGATGCCAACTATAAAGCACATTTACCCACCATGAACAAGATTTATTTGAGTTGATATGTTCTGCAGTTCATGCTTTTACACAGTCTATCACAATCTCTAGCTCTCAGCAGGCATTCAGAAAGTGAGGACTAGTTGCATCCTGGTGTTGTGAGGCTTGCTTTCGAGTTAATTGGGAGGAACTTTTTCCATCTAAAAAAGTATGAATCGGTCAAAAATGTTTTCAGCAATCAATAGCCCCTCACCTCATACCTTACTTACACAGCTCAATAGCTTTTTAAATTTATTTTAAAATCATCATTAAGACTTCATAATAAATAAGATCTACCCATAAATCCATAAATAAGATATAGCAGGGAAGTTGGAACTTGATCTTTAAGGTCCCTTCCAACTCTAACCGTTCTATGATTCTAAGACATCTTGGAAAGTCCGAATTTTTAAAGACAACTTACCCAACACCCACACAGAGATCTTCACCCGTTTACAGCCTTGTATAAAGAGTACCGTGACCCATTCTTTTAGCTGAAGAATTGGACCTTGGTCTTCAATGATCACTTTTAAAATGGCCATGTCAGCTACCCATTTGCAGAACAGGTGGCAAGCATCTAGTGACCAACACATTCACTTACAAAACCAGAAACAAATGGTGGACAGAAGTAGGGAATGCAGGATCTGCATGAACATAGCGATTTTAAAAACTATTTAAAAGGGCACCCAACAAAAAATGTATACATATTATGTTGTTTTATTGCTTCTGTTATTATCATTATTTGTGATGGCCATCAGAAACAGCATTGCAATACACTGAGCTAATGACACATGGACAACTGCCATCTTTTGGTTATGCTAATGAGAAATGTCGCTTTCCATGTACTCAGTTGTTTTTTTCCCCAGATGTGTGTGCTCACAGTAAAAATCTAATTCTACTTTTTTATGCTTAAGTGGATTGCATGAGTATTATAATATTGTAATTAAGTTGTGCACTAATGATTCATTCCCTACAAATTAAGTCAGAGTCCTATTAATGAGAACAGGTAAAGTAGAAAAGCAAACAGCAAAAGGATACTGACTCTCACTGTTGAAAAGTCGGCCTGGACAGTATTTAAAGGTAGACACTGCCCAGCAAATAGAAGGAACAACCTTGCACTACTAAGAAATAGTTTACCTTCTTGTAGGGAAAAAACTGCTTATAGTAATATCCCAAAGAGGTAAAGACTGTAGATTGCAGAGTAAATTAAAAATGGATAAAGTATTGCCATCTCTTGGACATACTCTGTAGAGAGAATAATGGGGGACCGGACTTTTCTTCTTAATCAGAAATAATTCATATGAGTGAATTTGCAGTTCTGGCAAGTTGCCTCCCCAATACAAGGGAAAGAGTCAAGCTTTCAGTGTTCAGACGTACACGACAGTGTACAGTTTTTTCAGGGTCTTATTTCAAAGATTCGAGATGTTGTTACACAGGAAGGCCAACTGCTTAATCTGGTCAAAACTGGTTATGTCTACAGATTATAGCAAGAACTCAAAAAGAGATATGCAAAAAAACCCCAAATAATTAAATGTGCTTAACAATTAATGCATGAAAATATAGGGCCACCTCTTTAAGAGAGAGAGGAAGTTCCATCATCAGCAACATTTCAAATGAAGCTTAAGGAGATACTTCAGAGAAACACCTGAACTGACAAATGGAGAGACGCAGCTTATCCCTGCAATGGTGCAGAAACCAAAAGGAAGCTACTATGTAAGGAAGAAAAGAAAAAGCTATCTGACTGAAGAGGCAGCCCTCATGCTTTGTTTTTGTTTCATATGCAACAGTTGTTTTATGCAATACTCATATGACCACTGGACCAGTCTATCTTCTGATCAGTCACTGTATAATTGTTAAATAGTTCTATCTTTTCCCTTCCTTCAAGTAAAACAAACATGGAGACCACAGATGATTATGTGACTCTTAAGATACCTAGAAGCAAAGTTTTCCAAAGGAAAATTTGTAATGAGTCAGATACTTAAATAACAGCAAGATGAACAACTCTGAGACACACTTAAACTCCAAATGGATTTAACTTTTTTCAGAATCTAGCCACTTATGCCAGTGTCTACATGTGGCCCAAACTCTTCTGAAAATGTGATCCAGACTATGCATGCTAAATTGCATTGAAATTCAGTCCGTGGTACTCATCTTCCCAAACCACTGAAAAGAATAGGTTTGTAGCAAGAAAAAAAATCGACCCAAGTACTTAATGAAGGAAGTGCTGACTGAAAAAAAACTTGACCAAATACTTTTGCTAGTTATGTTTGAGGTCTAAATCTGCTCAACATCCTTACACAAATAGCCAAAGAGAATCAATCAAGATTCTTCAAATGGCTGGTCTTCAGAACTGAGACGGAGCTAAAATACTTTTGGACTCGTATGACAAGACATGAAGTTCTCTTGATGTGTACAGTGGCAGTTTTGGTCATAATGTTGAACACAGTCATCAATAATCATGATGGCCTGTTTCATGCTAAGATGAAGAGGCAACAAAATTTGAATGTGCGCACTGAAAACTTTTTGGGGTGTCTTTCCAAGAGCAGATGCTTGTAGGAAGCCTGTATTACATCCAACTGCTGTACTGTTTTGACAGGATACACCATGTCCCTATAGTAACATTACACAGCTGTCATTGTACATCCAGCATTATCTTTCAATACAAATATGGGTATATACAGCATTTGTATTACTGCTAATTAATCAGTCATTCTCACTATTTGGTTATCAAACAAACAAACTAGGAAATCTGAACCATTCGCACTCCCAATGATACAGATTCCTCTCAATTTTCAGATTAGGCAATTGGATCCTAATACTTAGAAAGCACTCAGGAATTCTTTTTTTCCTCAGAAACGAAGCCACAAAGTATCATTCTATACTGAATTTGCTCAGACTTCTGGAAACATCTGTTTCATACCAGGTATGCCCAAAATGACTGGTATTGGGATTATAATTTCAGTTTATGTTATATAAAACACGCTGCATGGCATCTATGCTTACAGCTTTGAATGTTCATCTTTAAGATGGAGGAATTCAATTCCCTCATCTGCTGAAGAATGTAGGAAAACATGATGTTCATGTAAGATGTATAGCTGTACTTTCGATTCATCAGCCTTATTAAGTAAAACACAGTGACAAGGCTATGCTCGGTTTAATTTTCATTCACTTGAAACAGAATCACCATGCTGCATCATGATCTCTTGAAGAATGAGACCATATGAAATTTACGGGGGGAAAAACCAACACAAAAAACTCACATAGAATCACAGAATGGTTAGAGTTGGAAGGGACCTTAAAGATCATCAAATTCCAACCCCTCTGACACGGGCAGGGACACCTCCCACCAGAGCAGGTTGCTCAAAGACCCATCCAGCCTGGCCTTAAACACTTCCAGGGATGGGGCATCCACAACTCCTTGGGGCAACCTGTTCCGTTGCCTAACCAGAAAGAATTTTACTATGATGAGGGTGTATTTTAAAATCACACTTCACACAATGTTTTTGTGTGACTGAATGACTAAATTTTCTCACTAGAAGAGGAAAGCTAAAAACTGTTTTTCAAATGGCATTTATGTCATTAAATGTGGGTATGAGTGAATATGCAGGGCTGATAGATAGCTCTTTATTAGAGGACAGGTTCAAGCACGTATCGGTTAGTTCCAGCTTCTCCAACACAGCCCCATCCATGTACTCCTTTCCCAACATCTAACAATGTAAGCTTTAGTTTCCATTCTTAGCGAATCATTGGCCTCTCTGTGGATACTGGAAATAAAGGCAATTACGTATGGCTAATTGTGGCAAATATCAGATGACAGAGTCTGTATACTCCAGTGGGGTCTCAAAAGCAGGGAGAGGAACAGAGGGCTTCAGATTACGAACCCGCCAGTGGCAATCAACGGGGCATTTCAAAATCACGCTGACAAAGGGTATCTTTGCCACAGGAAAACAATCAGGTTTTAGCTGTTCTTCTATAAATACAGCATGCACTTCATTTATAAAAAGAAAATTAAATTTTGACAGCTGAGGATAAAAATGTACTTCCTGTTGATCTCACAGTACACTACTAAAGCCACACTCGGACTTCAAATTCTCTAATGAAATAACAAAGACATGCTTACTGCTATACAAACAAACAAGAAAAATTCCTTGGCTTTGTCTTCACTAAGATAACGTTGTGTACCAAATTCTGCCTGGAACAACAAACTGAGTATTGTGTCGGGTTCTTTGAACTCCCTTGAAAACTACTGGTTTTAGTATACAAAGCCTGAAAGGTGAGTGACAGGGAGGACAGAAAAAGAAGAAAGGTACCTTTTTGACCTTCAGCTGTCTGATGACCAGAGGACAGAAGGTTTGGAAAGAACACTATGGTTACATGTCATGTAGGGGAATGCCTGAAGTAAGAAGAGCTCATCCTTGAAAGAGAATGCAATGGCTGCACATACACTCATGCCAATTAAAGATGGGTTTGGACCAGTTATTTATAACAAACATCAAGTTTCTTCATGACTGAAGAAAAAGTCATCACTGAGCAAAACTGCATCTGAAAAGAGTTTGGAAGGCACAATACTTCTAGACTAGCAGCTATGCTAGATTCAGCTCCACTCATGTTAGCGAGAGGTTTTATGATGCAGTACTTGGAATAGACTTTCTCAAAACATATCTAGCCCACCTGATTCTTTCAAATGGCACCAGAAATTAGAAGTGCATCCAATTTCTATTAGACAGGTTGTGCTGATGGCCAGAAATCACTGTTAAGATGTGAAGAACAACAACCGTATGATTTTTCCAACATATATGTTCTCTTAGAGATCAAGTCTGAAAGATCTGAGGGAGTCTATGGGCCTCGTAATTTGAATCTCTTCCACTGACTGGCTGCCAAACTCTCCCATTAATTCCAGACTAAATACCACGTAGAGAAACAATGTAGGTGAATTTGGTCAATACTTTCTCTTTAACACCCTCCTTTGCAGAAGAAAAAAGCAGTCTTCGAGTTTTTCAAATCCTCCACAACCTGTACTCATCTTAAGGTATTTATGAAGTCAGTCACATTAGCACAAAGCCCACCTTCTTAAGGAAACTGTCATTGTGATAAAGCCTATTGTAATCAGAATACTTCAGCCAGCCACATGCAGAGATACAACCCCAAGCTGGTCCTGAAATGAAAGTAAACTGTCCTCCCAACTTACTGGAGCACTGATGTGTTATTTTAAGACTATTTTCTCATTGCTAGTTAGCTCCATTTTTGGTTGCTTGGGTTTTTTTTCCCCTATTTCTTCCATATGTGTGTTCATGTGTGTTTGGTTATTATAAGCACTTGATCAATGCTGACGTTACTCCTCAAAATTCATTTCAGAGGGATGACTTTTATGGCTCCCATGATTTTTAAGCCGCCTACGGTATTTGTAACTCTCAGAATCAGAAACTAACACAACAGACAGTGTAGCTTTTCATACAAAGGCACAATAGGAATGAATGTATTAACCTCTGTGGTGCATGGAATGTGTCAGCTTACACACTGGCAGCTATTTCTGTGAAACTCAGCTAACTTCCGCTGGCTGTGTTAAAACAAAATAAAAAAAATAAAATAAAATCTTCCCCAGAACTATGTCTCATATGCTTAAACATCTGATGCTGTAGAGAGTCTACTTCACACTGACGCTGGCCAAACTGAGTTTGAGAATGCATTTTACATGTACTGTTTATAAATGCTGAGCCTTTCCAAGCAGGTATACAGCTCCGCTGTTCCATGTGATTTGGCAAATAATAATGAGCAGGGAGATGAATTAGCAATGGAGAGTATGGGATTTTTTTTTTGTTATTTCTACAAGAGAGTGTCAATCTAGATTCTGCATAGCTAAAGATGATGTGGAGCTTGATTTCATTTTAGTCCCAAATTTCACCCAGCTTCATCCTACCAGCAAAGTGGACATGTTATGTTACAAAATCCAAACTGTAGAGATGGGCATCACATTTTCTTAACTCCAATGACTTGCCAAGGGCTGCGGGGCTGATCAGGAACACCTGAGGAAGCTCTGCACTGCTATCATGGGCACCTCCTCCAAAATTTAGAATGATATTGGGAGTTTTGAATCAGACACATCTGGCTACCAGGCCAACTCTTCAATGTAACTAAAAAAAAATAAATTCTTTAGCGTCTTTCCACCTGTTTTCTAATTGCCTATGTTAAATTGCTATAATGGCTAATTATCTGCACTGCAGCAGAGCCTAAAATGTGCTCAGTACCATAAAACTCCGGAGGAGGGGCCCAGCCATCGCTCTGGAGAGCTTAGGGCCTAAAAGGGCATAATCACGTTAAGCGACTTTTAAGCAGTTTAAAAGTGCTTGTCAGGACAGAGCTTTTCCACCCGGCAATGTGTTTCCTTCTGCTGGTTTCCACCTTCCTCCACAGCCCATATCGGAACCATCTGAGGGAAAAGCCAAGCAAAACCACCGCTCTGTGGTGGTACAAACCCCAAAGGCATGGAAGGGCCAACAAAGCCACGTAGACGTTGCCAACCTTCCCTCCGCGGATGATTTTGAGGATGATCTTGCTTCGGAGGTGAATTTTATGTGGCCAGAAGAGCTCAAAACACCACCACCCCCAACTTGTTAATTGGCTTGTGTTGGAAGGGAAGAGAAAACTGGTTTTGGTGCTTACTTAACCTTCGGCTCCTCAGCATTGTTTTCGGGACTTACCTGCAGTTGGAGTGGGCCTAAGCCTGGTGTTGCTGCGGCAGCAGCTGCCATGGTAGTTGGGATCAGCTGAACGGGGTAGGGGTCACCTAAGTAAGAGAATAATAGAGGCGTCAGCACCTTTTATCTACTCTCCACCTGCAAATTAAAGTCCTGCATTCACTCTTTCCAAAAGCCTTCTTTTGTGTGCCTTGTTGAGGCCTAATGAAAAGCTCTATTGTGCAGCCTTTTACTAACACTCTTTTCACAATTCTGGCTGAGAGAGGAATGTGAATAAAAGGCACAAGCAATTAAGGCGGAAACCTCATCCTTTTTCATGATGTATTTAGGGAAATAGAAAAGAAAAAAAAAAAAGAAA
>VXBW01005306.1:1904285-1946981 GCA_013400375.1 Thinocorus orbignyianus
AAAAAAAAAAGGAAAAAGAAAAGGAAAGAAAGAAGCTGGGGGTGGAGGAGAAGAAAAGGAAAACAGTACAACCTTGATAAGATCACAGCATTACAAGGGGACAAATTTACAAGCTTGTCCAGAATATGAAACTCTGATCACTGTTAGTAAACTGAGCCTCACACAGATCACAAATGGCAACCCTTTGACTGCTGTGTTTTCTTGTAGGTGAGGAAAAAAAAATAATCTCGCTTTAGTTTTCAGGGTTTGATCCTGCTACAGGATAAAGCACACGAAGTTAAGTCAATCAGATCCAAGACTCCAAAATTTTCACCAGCTCCACTTCACCACTTGCGATTCAATTTTGCTTCTGAAGGAAAATTCACTCAGTTCTAGTAAGAACTGTGCTGTGCTGAATTGAGATAAAGGGACCCAGTAAAGGTTTAAGAAAAAGTTGCAGGCATTTATAAAGGAAAATCATCTGAGATGGCAAAAATCAAGACGGAGACAGGCATGTTTTAATGTTATGTAGCGCTCACTTTTCATCACTCCTTATGTATCTGATTTGTTAAAATATACTTTAATACTAACCCATAAACAGAACTACTAAGAAAATAGGTAAAAATAATAAAAAACAGTACATGCATCACATTCTACAAATGATAAAACATTTAATTACTTTCCACTCAAATAAGGATCACCAGAGAATTTCTGTGTGTCCCCTATGTTCTGGTAGCATACATGATTTCTGTAACATTTAAACAGCTGCTTGAAATGAGACTATGGAAAAGGCAGAACACACTACCAGGAAAAGCTACCTAAACGTTGCTGTATATTTCATTAGAGATGTAGATTAAAAGTTTTCCTCCTTTATTGTGCTTTTTTGAGTGAACTGGTGGGGAAAGAAAAAAATTAAAAAAATAATAAAAGAAGGCAATGCAGGCTCTTCCTTAGTTAATATTGAATTAAAGTTTATGGTGGTATCAAGCCTAAGTCAGAGGAAACAGAAAACAAAGAAAGACAGACATCTCATGTTTTTGAAATATTGGAAATAACCTATGTTGGTATATACACATCCAGGAAAACTGCTAATGTTTATTTTTCCCTTTTAAAACGCAGTCTTCTTTACAGAGTTCTTTTCATTTAAACACTTTGTTGTCCTGTTAAGAATTAAATACTACAACTTCTAGAAATGGAGGCCCAGAAAAAAACTGGCTGGCATGCATCTTAACAGATATTTGACTTCAACAAGCATGCCTGCTTATATTTAAGAACATCTTAAATAACGTTTTGCTGACCGAAGCCTCACAGTCTTTCAAAGCTGGCCAGCCAAGCAATGGGAATCTACCCAGGCATTCCCATTCACAAATGTCTTTGCACAGCACCAGCCCACAATTTTTCCATTTATCTATTTATTGTCAATGGGCAACAGATTTCCTGACTTGCTTGGATTTTATTTCCCCCAGAGGATGCCATTGTTTCACATTTCCCCATTTTTTACTCCGCTTTAACTGAGGCATCCACTTTCTGTTTCTGAATGGAACATTTCTCTGACTTAAAAATTTTCTGCTGAGTTCTCCTGTGGCCCAAGTGATGGGCCTTACACATGTGAAGACACAGAGAAGAAAGAGAGTGTGGTTAAAGACTCAGAGTCAATGGTGTTTAGCTGTTTCCACACCTCTAGCAGCTCAAAAGCTAATCCCAATACTATTCTGAAAGAGTGAGAGACCTCCCTAGAACAGGACATTTTGTTCAAGAATCAGCTATGAAATAATACACAATTATTAATTTCTCAACTACAAAGAAAAGAACAAGTGAAAAGTTTCTCACTAGAATGTTGATTTTGCAGTCCATTAAAATTTTTAGTTACAAATTATTTGTATTAAAACATACATAATATGTATATAGTGTAGATAATGCGTATTCTGTGCACTGTCCCATGTTCCTGTTCTCTCCAGACATATATCTAAGTCTCAGCCCATCTTCCCACAACCTCATGCTAATTCATAAATCCCACTATTCTCACCTCCCTAAACAGCCAAGCAGAATCTTATACCCTCGTCTGTTGTGGTACCCTCCTATCTTTTATGGTTCATAAAACCATAGCAAGGTTTTATCAAGGAGATACAAGGCTGTATCAAGGAGATGCTTCTGAGAAGAACATGCGTAAGACCCCATGGCTGCTGCATGCACGGTCACAGCCACTGGCTTTGGCAGTGTAGGGAATGCCTCTGGGATTCTTTAGGAGTCTATGCTAGAAAGCAACTACTACATAAATACATGCTGCTAACGAAGGTTTTCAGAATTCTAAGGAAAAAACCCAAATTCATCCTAAACCAGGATTATAGCTGTGCAGAGCTCTCCTGTTTACCAGGCTGATTTTTGCTAGTTCACTCTTCAAAGGGTTTTATATTTTTCCAGTGTTCCAAAACATTTTTAAGAAATAAACTCAACAAACAGATCTGAAAGGCCTCTGTAACCTATCATGAATCTTCGCATCATTATGCTTTAGTAATACCCTATGCTATTTTGGGCTTATCTTAGGGCTTTAGCAGATTTTTTTATGAAGAAAAGTACATCCTGCCTGTGCAGCAATCCTTTCCAAAGTGCTACTCATACACAGTACATCCAGATTACGTCTCCACGGTACAGACACGGTAGCAGCAAGGAAGTTGGAGGAAGGTACAGTAATGAGCAGAGACACCACTGGGGTTTGCCCTGGTATGGAGGTCTAACAAAAGATCGCCTCTGTCTGGAGGAGCTTACTGTCCTCAGGAGACAAAACACCAAAGAGCGGGGAATATGCTCAAACGTCGTGCCATGCCCTGGGTCACACAAGAGGCCAGTGGAAGAGCCAAGAATAAATCCCACAGACAACTCTCCAAACAGTGCCCTTCCCAGGAAAGGATCCAAGCCCTGCATCAATGAGGAAGGAGGTCAAGCATTCTATACTCACATCATATAGTGCAGAAGCAGCTGCCACCCCTCAAAATACTAAAAAGCCCTCAAGCCTCTGATAAAACACGGACCTGCGCACTCTTTGCTGTTAGTCTAGAACATGGTACCTCTTTCTACTCTCCTTAAACTTATTCCCCCATCAGACTGAAGGTCTTGCCTGAGCAGTTTAAGTTAATTCTGAAGTCTGGGAAATTCATGTCCTAACTATTTCATTACTTCTTCAGTAACTATCTTATTTTTAGATGTAAAACATTGCCACATCTTTTTCCCAAGCTCTGGGAACATTTCAGGAATGTGAGGCAAGATATACAGTTATTAGAAATAGATATTTCCCAAGCCATTCACAATAATTTCTCAAACAACTGTATTACATTTCAATTCACAAAATTCAGTATTAACCTACTAATGCATGCAGGTAGAACTGTACCTCCATGCATCTTTCAGCTACCAAAAGAAACATCTCGTGAATTCCTTTCATGCTCCAAAACTCTCTCATTATGAGTGGACTTCTCTTATAAACAAAGTATAAGAGCGAAGTTTCGTTGTTGCTGTTTTTTAGTATATTATACGGTAAAATCTGGAGCAGGTCAATGACTGGAATTTTTAATTCTAAGAACAAGGTGACAATTACTCCCTTAGTTGATGTATTCTTCTCCAACATACAATTACTTCCCGGCTACCTGGTGAAATCACTCTGAAGAACAGAACTATTCAAGATTGAGTACGTGAAGAGAGCACAGAAGGAATGACGTACTGGTGATCCAGCACCTAAAGAAGTGAATGGGGTACGTCAGCCTGAGGGAGCGGATGGGGTATATCGGAGGTGTTGGTGAGCAAAGGAGAATGCCAGTGGCTCAGGGAAGAAAGAAGGCAAGGCTAAACCCTTAATTCCGTGCCAATTCTTTATTTCTCTATACTTCTTTTGGTCCGTCTTCCACAAACATACCCAGAACCTCGTTCCTGATAATTTATTCACTGCAACTTCTTTCAATTTCAAATCACACCTTCATGCTTGCCCAAAATAATCTTCCAAGATCTTGCACACAAGAGGATTTTTCATGAAGTACATTCACTTTTAAACCACTTTTTCTGTGAACTCTCCCAATCGGCCACCACCAAAACCACTTTTCTGCGAAAGTAAGTAGTGGTACAGAGCCAAGTGGACATCCTGTCCCAAAATGCAAAAAAACAACCCTGTGTTTAGGAACTTGATTTTCAAGGGACTAGCTACCAAGCTCGTGGATATTAAATGACAGTATACTTATGGAAATTATGCTCTTAAACCACTGACATGTTTTGCAAAATTTTATCAGAGGAGTTTAGCAAGTTAAAAAACATTAAGACTTTTTTTAAAAACAGAAAAGAAAGCATAGGAGCTAACATTATGTGTGTTGCACCATTCACCTAAACTCATAAGACGGTTTTTGTATTCCTTTTTCTGTCACTCATCTCATTTATTCTCCTTCATGGTGTAATCCCCCCTAGTGTCTTGTCTTGTCTCTTGACAGGCTGCAAGCTCTTCAGAGCAGGCACAATTGTCTAACTTGCTATATAAATCAAGTTACATGCTAATGTTAAATTATAATGTTTTGACAGGATTTTTAAGTTGAACCTGATTATATGAAACAATAGAACTCTCTGATTTTTTTCCTGAAATTGTCTTCTTTAAAAAAAACAGCACCAGAAGAGAAGAAGAAGAAGGGGGTTCATTTCCTATGATTTTTTAAACTTACTGTTTTCCTCCTACCTGTCTTTCAGGGAGACCAAGTGAAAAAAGTTCAGAGGTCATGAAAGGAGAAGAAAAAAAGCAAACAGTGTAAAGTATATAAAGACTAAAAAACAAAATCAAATTCTTAAATTATAATTTCCCAAACGAGAATGCTACACTAAATTCTGTGAAAAATACAGGAATAAACATTTCCTTATAGTAGATTATGTTGAATGAAATGGAATTCTACATTATTTTTGCCATATTTTTGACAAGCTCTAGAATAAGCCACAATAATTTTGCACTCAATTTATCACTGAAGTACATTTATAATGAATTATCACAGCTGAAGGCTAACTGACAGGTAAGCTACCAAATCGCTTCTCACCACTCATTCATTCTCATCCTCATCACCATTTTCCTTTTATTTTTTTTGGTGTGATGCTGGACATGCGAGAGTAACAGGAGGCTATAAAAGATACGAGCAGTGCTCCCTGACTTCTGGCTCTAGGTATTAGGGATTTAGACAAACAAGAAAAAGACTACAAAGGAGATACCACCAGTGGCTACCAAATAAGAAACCCAAACTGGTTCCCTAATTTTATTTGACAATAGTTCCGGGCAGCATTGACTGAGACGTGCCTACAAGGGATTAGCTGATTTTGTATTTTCAAGAAACAATTCAGTCTACAGAAGGGATGGCTTTGGAGATTCCAAAAAGCAGCATTTCAATTCCTATGAGCAGGTGATCAACAAGACAGGGCCACGATCCTCACAGCAGTGTTTGGTTGGAAGACAAGAGTCAATGGCCATAAAGTGAATCAAGAGAGGATCAGATCTTCCCCAGAAGGACAGCTAGACATTGAAACAGGCTGTTACAACAGGGTTGTGTCCTTGGAGGTTTTCAAGCCCATAGTGAATAAAGCTCTGAGTAACCTGGTCTTATCTCCTAGATGACCCTGCTTGGAGGAAGAGGTTGAACTAAGATCTTCTGAGATCCCTTCCAAGCAAAATAATTCTATGACTTCCAGGGTGCTCTTTCTCTTTTTTTTTTTTNTGTTGGATAAATGGCAGTTATTCAAACGCTCTGAAACCAAGGAAAGCCAATATAGTTCCACAGAGGTCTGTACAGGCTTATGAATTGAAAAGTGAGGACTTTCACGTGGTTGCCCAACTATGGATAATAGTGCCATAACACCAGCCATCTTTTATGGCCTAGAAACTGAACTGAAACTGTCAGCCTGTTTTCCACAGGACCCCGTTATTTTGCCTGTCTATTTTGTTTTTATTAGCATTATTGTGAGAAGCAACAAGGGCTAAGGGATTCTTTCTGCTAGAAACAGTCTTTCGTTGTGTTATTTTTTGCAGTCTTGATGTCTTCCATTGCATTTGCAGCGTTACAGAAGTGACACATTCTCATGTATGCTAAAAGGCAAAGTTGTTACCAAAAATTCCTCCTTGCTGTTTCTATCCACAATGCTATTACTCTTTTCTTATCCTGGGGGGAACATGAGGGTTTAGTCATATGCTCATTCTTTTCCAAGGCATAAACACTAGCCCTGAAAGATGACTAGCATCTTTATAAAGAAGCTACAGTATGTGGTCCTCACAACACATGGTTCCTATTTTTGTCATTCTGATAAAAGCATAGCAATGTCAATTTTTTTTCTTGTGATTTGGTGATTGTCAATGACCTGTATGTCAGCTGATACAGCTGACACAGTTAAATCAGAAATTAGCGCTAAGTCTCTTTAGAAGCCAGGCACATGGACACTGAGCACAAGAAAAATTAGAAGACAGTCCACATGATACCCCATTAAACAATGAAACATGTGACTGACTAAAAAACAGAGATACATCAGCAAATTTCCCTGAGGAAGTTTATGGTATTTAACTCCTAAACATTAATTTTATTGTACTGTATGAAGAACCAATTAACTGGGAGTTGCATTTTTATCGGACATCGGAATTATTGTTCAGAAAACAGTTGAACAGTAAATTCAGCATATTATAATTTTATTAGGCTTGGCTTGTTCATCTCACACATTTTTGCGGATTTTGAAAGGTAATTAGATATTTCATCAATAATGTGGTGTGCATTATTTTATTTAGAACACTTCCAGCAGCAATGAGATGATATGTAAGACACATACAATGTAGCTATTGTATATTCAGATTTCCCCCTCCCCTAATTGGATATGGTTGAAATAGTGATTAAAGCGCTTTCAGAAAACCTCACGTTGACGACATCTGACTGGAAACACAATACGATTTGTTACAACAAATTATCCACAGGGGAGAGGAGGAATGGGCGAAGAAAAACAATTCTTCGTTTCCAAAATTTGGCATATTTCCATAAAAATAAAACAGGTATCAGCAAATCAAAGGCCACCTAGAAGCCTTTGTTCCTGAAAATCTGTGAATAACCTGGAGAATATATTTGGGGTAAATCTCACTTCTAGAAACACAGACTTAGTAACTATTGTTTCCTGAGAAATGAAAACAAATCCTAAAAATCTCCATATAATTCAATGTCTTGCAAACCTCTGAAAACAAAGCACGTTGTTCTTCATCCTCAGAAGAAGAAACTATTTGGAACTCAACAGTGACAATCTTACTGAAAAAGCTCAAGATTGATGCAACACACCCTACTGCCAGAAGCCGCTAGTCAATATTTTACTTCCTTTTATATCACCATCATCAATGCTTAAACGAGCAATGGAGTGCATTTTCTGAAACAAATCTTACTTTGCACCATTAATTGGGGAGGGCCCATCTTTTTTACAGAGTTTGGGCTCTTCAGTGTCTTTTTGTGGAAAGCTAATGGTAAACACTGCTTGCAAACGTAGAACCACAGAGGAAGCACGGGGAAGCGTTCTGTCCTGGTGCATTCTGCTCCTTACAGTTGGTCACGAACACTCAATCTACCACTGTTCTCAGCCTAACTCCTTCTGCCTTTTCTGCAAGTAGCTCCCCAGAAGGAGCCCCTTTTGCTTTCCCAAATCTTTACTTCACTCCCTTTATTATGTCTTATACAGAAGAGACAACCATGCCTTAATATTCCACATACAAAGCTATACATATGTGCATTAATAAAAGGATCACACTACCTACGACTGAAAAGCAGCCTCCTCTGAGGTGGAACTACACGGCTTTTAAAGGGCACAATACAAAACTTATCTTCTATCACTTACAGTGTTTTCATACTTTCAAGGCACTTCACAAATATTAAGTAGCTCTAAATAAATTCTAATTATTTCTAAGAGTGGCCAGAGCAGATCTGTATCATCTGGTGTGAAATCTGACTTCAGTAAAGTCACAAGCACCAGCTTCTCAGACCTCAGCAGAGCTGACGTTTCACTCGCCACTGCAAAAATGCTGGGAGTCACGTATATTATCTAGCGAGTCTCACAAGTGAAGCTGAACCAGTCACAGCAGTAGTAACAAATGAAACAGTTAAGGAATGCTGGCTGACAACAAAAGGAAAGGGTTAAATGACCCACCCCAATTTGCATAACCTAAATACGGGAGAAGCTTTGCCATAGTTTTGGAAATGCCGTAATAGAGATTTCTTTGGTTTCAACTTCAGCCAAAATGAAAGGAGCTCACCTGCTGCTAAAACCAATTAATATACTTAGGGTACTGAGGTCAACTCCTAACATCTGCTCATGTCATAGGTTACTTAGTTAAAACCTCATTTTGAAACACCAACTCTTTCTAAAGAGATTTGCACTATATATCTATATGTAATTATATATAATACTACACATTATATGTGATTTATCATATACATAAAGAGGTTTGCATAAAAATCGAAACACTTAAACTCCAAATAGCACACAGTGAAAGGATAACCAGGTATGTTGCAAATAAGTAGGTAACCAGTATTTTTCCTGTTAATTGTGGACAATACAGTCCATCGCATACTGCCAACCTACCTTCCTCACATGAAATAAATGCTTTGGTTGTAAATAACAAGATTAAATATTTTACACACCATGCAATTATATCTAGGTATGGAGGTTAAAAATCATCTGGAACCACAGATTATGAATCTTTTTCTCAAATAGAAATGTAATCCTAATAGAAGTGCCTCCTTTTTTCTCTGCCAACTTTACCACCACACAATATGCCGTAGAGAAAAAAGGGGAAGTGTCAACTTGTGTAAATTGTCCCTTATGTAATGCAAACCATCTGTTTAAAAAACAAAACAAAATGAAAACCCAAGCCACTCCCAAGCATGATTTGCTGTGGAGAAAAAGAAAGAAAAGGAAATTTACTACATTGAATTGGAAGCCAAAGACCAAGACCTGCCATGTAACCATAGAGAAAACATTTACCCCTTTCCTCCCTGTATTTACCCAATTTTGCAAAATATTTGGAGAAGTTTAAGTGAATAATTTGCTCTGCACATATTAAGAGATTGATATTGTTGTATTCTTTTGAGCATTTCAGCTGCCTACAACGTTTCCAATTGGGTAGGAACCCGAGCAGAGAAACCTCCTTGTTTTTCATAACAGACAGAATACCCCGCACACAGTGATGGCACCAGTAATGTCTGAAGGTTCCTGAGTCCCCAGCCACTGGAGCCTGGCAAAGTGTAAGGGAATAAAGGATCTGTATACTCTTGCCCTGTTCTTACACTCTCCTTTAGGTACCTGCCCTGACAGGACTCTAAATGGACCCCTGTTATGAACTGTTATGACTATTTTTGTGTTACCTTCGGTCAAATACTCAAAAAAGGAAGTATGTGTAGATAAATCAGTACTCTTCCTTTCCATAGTCTCTCTCTAGATAAGTCATTAGTCCATCAGGAAGTACTGCCTGAGAAATCCTACTACATACACTCTCTGAAACCACTGGGAGACATACATTTGACCCTCTGTTGCTCTATCACAGACAAGTGAATCAGAAAGCATTTGAATAAGTTAGTTTGCTTTCATTATCTAAGCTGAATGAAAGAAAAACAGCAGTATAACTAGGTATTCATCCTTTTTTCTCTTTCACTGACCTCAAAGCTTGATCACACATTCTCTTCCAGCTGCAGCTGTGCTGCCTGAAGAGGCCACCATCTCCAATCACAGCCCCCTGCCAAAGGTTACCACTGTGACCAAGCTACTTGTTTAATCGCTTCCCAACATGTTTCCATTAAAATGAGCCAGCTTAGTTTAAGCAATTTTAACAGAAAGTCCTTGCTGGACAGAAGCAAACTAGGGAGTGCTTCTTAAGCAAGAAGCTTGGCCAGTATGTCAGAAGTTAGAGGCTCAGTGACGAGCAACTGGAGGCAGTTATCTCTTCACCTACTTGGCCTGCACGCACCAGGTGACAAGTAACCCAGCCATGAGGGGCGACCAACGGCACAACTGACTAGAGACCTGTAGTACCTTAGAAGACATGCTGCTGAATTTGAGACACTCTTGGAGATAGGACTTTTCAAAGGGACAGGGCACATAATGGTACAAATGTCCCTTTGAAGGTCCCCCCAACTGGGTATCTATAATCAAGGTACTCAGCGTCATTAGTTACTTATAAAAATATTCCCTCTTCCTTCTCCCCCGAATTTTCAAATCTCCCTTTTATTAAGAAACAGTATATGAAAATTTTTATAGTTCTTTGCTATTATGAGTGGAACTGAACTGTCCCATGGAGATTATTATTGTTCCTATGTACAGGTTATTAATGCTAGCTAATAACAGAATCATCATTAGAGAATTTTTGCCAATCAGCCATGTGAAATAATTCTGAAAATCTATCAGTCCAGAAAAACAGGGCAGGTTTTCCAACAGGACCAAGAAGATGTAGAAGTGAGGTTCCATTTTCCTAAGGTACATAAGCCAAATTTAGAACGTACAATGGAAGTGGGGTAAAGATGCTGGTAGAGGGATTTTCAGAATTTCATGGAAAGGTCTTGCATCCAAAAGAAAACTCATTTAACATGCTGAGAAGCTGCACAGATGAACCTGCTCTATGTTCTCTGTTGCAGTGCTATACTGGTACCCACTTTAGCTCAGTTCAAACTAGCATAGGTACCTGTACTAAAGTTTACTGGACAAATATTTGCTAAATAACCTTGAGACTTAGATCCTTGTGCCTTTGCCACTCTTTAAATGACGATTTAGTCCCCTAAATAACTCAGGTGCTTTGGAAAATTTCATCCAAAGCTCTCTGGTTTACCATCTACCACATCTTTGCCAAGAGGATGGATACACAGAAGGGCAAGCAGAAAAGTGGAAGAAATATGTTTTAATGGCCTGTCAAAAACATTACTTGATGTGAACGTGTTATAGCTTTAAGGCAGCTACGTTTTTCATTGCTACAAGCTTTCTAGGTGTAGCTAAACCCGTATATGCTGTTTTATTTACACTAAACTGTGAGTGAAAAGAAAAAATCCTTTGGACTACTTATCACTTTTCCTCAGCTTCTCAGTCAAATTCAGTCAAACATGCCAGGGAATCACCAAACACAAAGCTGTCTTTTTCCATTGGCTTCTGCTCAGTCCTAGACCTTGGCATGCTGTTAATTCCAAGCCTTACTGCCAGGAGCAGCAGCAACTTTGCTCTTTTTTCCTTTTCCATTTTCAAGGTTACACAAACATGCGACGTCATATGTACTGCATGGATGTGAGGAACTGCAGGACTGTCTTACATAGTTAATGTATGTGCAGTAAAAATGAAGGGAAAAAAACAACCTCAACTCTTTCTATCCAAACCAGATCTCATTAACGTGGAACTAATTTAATCTGCCAGATATATCTAACGGGGTGCTTTTCTGACCTTTTCCAGGCCTACAGTTATGGTAGCATTCACATTCAGCGTGGTTTTCAGTTAAACATTCTGTAATGTGAATCACTAGTTCTCCCTAAGTGTGGTGAAATCACTGGAAGAACTGAATGAGCCTATGCTTTGGCACTGCAGCTGCTGAGGGACGTGAAGTGTTTTGAACAGTAATTTTCAGTAGTGGTCCCAGTCTGTAAAGTATTAGGAAACGGGTTTAGCGGCCAAAGAAACTCAAGCTGGCTTTTAAGTACTGTATCTACAATGTCACAGAAACTGAAAGAAATCTGAAATTGTAGGCTCAGCCAGTTTAACCAAAGCAATCTTTTTATGTCCTAATTTTATGAAACTGCTGCAGAGGCAAACGCTAAGTAACTCAAAACATCTGATGTATCCATGAGTTAGTCAATAATACAGATAGATACACTGACATGGCCATAATAAAGCTAAATGTCCAGGCTAGAGACAGAGAATGGTAGAACAAGGAAGTTCTAGATAACTCAGTAGGCAACCGATTTCAGAAGGGTTACACAAACACAAATGCATGAAAACAAGTTTATAAAATCCTTGCTGTAGCTAAGACTATTCATGGAAATGGAGATCTTTGATTATTCTTTAACTTGTATTTATTATCATCCTGCTGACAGGAACACAAAATCCTAGAGCAGGCTTAAATAAAATTTCCCCCCAAATCTGGGGAGTGCAGAGAAAGATACAAATCTTTCACAGATTAGGAAGTAGATGCTGTATTTTTTAGTGTTAGGATCTCAGAAATATACTTGTAGTTTGTATTAGTCCATCAAACTGAAAGGCATATGCTATCTTTGATCTCTGTGCAGAACCCCCGTTGAGATTAATGTGAGTTGTGTGTGAAGAAAGAGACTAGAATAGGCCTTCAGTTCACAAATAGTAAGCAGGCTGCTTCAGGAAAAAAAACAAAAACAAAACAAAAAAAAAATTCTTACAACAGTGTTGAAATTTATTGGGAAGTTTCAAACAGGTTCTCTTCAGATGTTATGTATGTATGTGTGGTCATGAGTACATTCACTTGTCAAAAAGATCTGTCAGAAAGAAGGTGCACAAACCTACTTGTGTGAAATGTTCAGCTGCTACATTGAAACACGTACTTCATCTCTGACAATCTTTTCTCATACGATAGCAACTAATTCTCTATTTTATACCCATCTGTGCAAGTTAATGGCTTTGTTCATTGGGTGAGAGAGGTGATACTTTTATATAGATTGGCATGAAATTGCACCCTATACCCACTTCCAGCTAAAAAAATCTACAGGACTTACTGCATCCCGCTTTGTAGCTGAAACCAGGAGGAAGAAGGAATCCTTGCTGTGCAGCTGCTGCTAGGGTTCGTTGGTCTGGAGGGAATACGGGAATCATTAATGGAGGCAGCTGACCCTGGACCTGCTGAACAGGAGAGGGAAAATCAAACATGGAATTTTTTCTGGGGAAAATGCCTGCTCACATGGTTTCTCTTTTGATCTGAGAGGTCAGGTTTGAATACGCTCCTCCATAGTGGGGTGTTCCAGTAGCATCACAACTATCCGGCTTCATTGTAATTACCAAAGCACTTCATATGAATTACATTAATTGAAAATAAATCAAAATATTCCAGTAATGCATACCTATATCCCAATTAATTACTCCCCACCCCAGTCCATAACATCTCCTCTTTGACTGCAGGGCGGGTTTTTCTTCTCTTTTAATGCACTATGGAACAATGTCTCAGACAGTAGCTTTCACCCTGACTGAGCTGAAACACTAAGATACACACACACAGAAGTAAAAATATGTGCATAAGTAGCAAACAGCATAGTCAGTATTCTTTTTCTGCCCCTTTAAATGCACTTTTTAGTACATGTGAAAGTCTCTGGGATGGTAACAAAAAAAGCAGAGACACTTTATTCACAAATAAAACACAGCTATGTCTGAAGCATTAGCTATTCAACTTTGCACAGTGACTGTACACAACCATACAAGTCAGGAAATGGAAAATATTATATTGTAAATGGATACTGCAAGGGACTTAAGACATGCAGAAATTAGTCATCAAAACTGGAAGTTGGCCACAGCACAACGTCTAACACTATTGCTTTTACCCAGCTCTGTCAAGAGTTTTAATTACTAGAAATGGACATCGTCTTTATATTTCACAGAGGTGAGAAACAAAATGTTTGCTAGATTAAAATGCTAAATGGTTGGTTTTAATCAAAAAAACCCCCTGTATTGACCAGATCAGTCAGCAAAGGGAGACTTACTAATTTTTTAAGAAAAGTCATCCAGATTTTTAATGGCACAGTAAAGCTGAGGCATCAGATAGTTTATCAAAGACTACAGTTTAGTTTGTGGTCCGTAGCCTTAAGAAACAAGGAGAATTAGGGTGTTGACAGACAACCTTTTTTTGGTCAGAGGCCTAAGAAGGTGTTATATCATTGCCTGCATAGCAGAACCGGTAAAAGAGAACCTGTCCCAGGTCCTTGGCTGCCACAGTTCAGACTACAGCATCTTCACTTAATTTTATTTTAATTCAATCTCCTGAAGATGCCGGAGATCTCTCAGTTCACCCAACACCATTCTAAGGCAGATGAGTGATAGGAAATCTGGGATGTTAACCTCTTAATTTATGCCAGGACCTGTCAATATCTGTGTGCCTGATGATGGCACCATTATGATCTGAAACAATTTGCAAGGACGGAGTTGCAGAGCACTGCTGATGGAAATTCTTGCACTGGGAGATTAAGATTGAGACTGAAGTTAGACTAAGTGCAGTTCCACTCACTGAACTAACTCAATCCATTTTCTATTGCTTTAGTATTCTCCTTTCTATTCTGATCCTGTTAACTAGAAGACATACATACTTTTAACTGAATCGCCGGAGAAAAAACAAATTAAAGATGTGATTTCTTCTCTATGCCCACTCAGTCACCCCCTAGAACTGATTAATGTCTGCATTTTCTTCATGTGTTGATTTTTTGTTTGTTTTGTTTGGGTTGTTGTGTGGTTTTGGTTTTTGTTGTGTTTTTTTTTAAGACAAAGACAAAGTAACTGTATTCTTTTAGAACAAAAATGAACAGCCGTGTGGAATTTTTGCATAGTACTCTTCTTCGGCAAAAAGCCACAGAACTTTTTTTTAAATGGTTTCCAAGGATGAAAGTGACTTTGCCAAGCAAAGAAGCTTCAAAACAGGACTCAAAAACACTAATAGAAAGACAGATGGTTCTACTAAGAGCTTCGCTGCCAAAAAAAATGTTAAAAAAAAAAAGTGAAAAAAATGGAGTGATGTTATTGAAGCTGACTGCAAAGTTCTTTGATGACTGCAAATACTCTTGTCCCACTGCAAGTGTTAACTCTGCCTCCAGGGCTAATATAACTAAAGCACCACACACACACAAATTGTCATTGCCAAGCCCACAATGTAGCACAAGTCTGCACTTGATTCCAAGTGACTGCCAAATACATGGGCAAAACACCACACTGAAAAATTCCCATTTAGGAAAACATTTACCAGGAAAATGCCCTTTCTTCTTCAATCTGACTGCTGCATTTCATTTTTTCAAATCACTGTTCCTCTTTATCTCTCCAAGGGGTCTTATACCCACTAATTTCAAATGACACAACCCTGGTTGTGTTAAGGAGGTAAGAACTATAGAGTGATGAGGATGGTTTGCATGGATACAGAAATAACGCAGTCAAAACAATGTGATTTTCCTTCCAGAATGGTATGTATGTAGCACCACTCAAACAGCTACACTTCATTTTCTCCCAAATACAAATAAGTGCAAACACTAGTTTATTTTAACCCGATTACCTGACACAATACAATGCAAATTATGGACTCTTCGTTTTTTATGGCTCATTTAACTACTACATCTTAACTTTTGCTATGTTTATTATTATTACCTAGAATTGCTAGGATACAGCTGTTTCAAGTGGCACAGAATACAGGCCCTCCTTCTGAGTTTTACAGGAAGGATATTTTCCTCTTTTTTTTTAATAGCTACTACTACGTCAGTTACATCTCTCAAATGTTTTCTGTTATATAGTTTACATACTTTCCAATGTTTTCTCGATGGCAACTCTTGATACTGCATTTCTAACTTGAACATAACAGACTGTAAATCAGAGGGTTTTTTCGGGCCTTTCAATTTGTGTGGCTAATGGACACACATATGTCCGTGAAATAAATACATCTTTAACAACCTGAAAATTTGTATCATTGTCAAGATTCTCCACTTGCCAGTCAGTGTAGAGAACATGATTACCTCTTCTTAGCTGTCATTTCCTAAAGGCAAACATTGCAGTTCAAATCCTCGCAAAAAATCAAAATGGATTTAACAGGCCACAATTTCACCTCGTAACTTTTTATCTACTTTAATGATATTAGACTGGATAATATTGATACAATCGTTCAAGGGTCTGTTTTTTCCACCCCATACTATTGCTACAAGGTCAACGGATCACACAGTTCCCTGATCTTTCTTTTAATTTAAATGCTGTCACCACATATAGGACTGAGGAGAAGTACTCTTGTGCTACATGACAAACTGTAGAGAAAAACACACAGAAAAGCCATACTACATCAATAAAATAACAAAGAAGTGAGCTGGACATCATGAAAGCTGTAATATTCTATGCAACCAGTTCATTAGCCGAGGAAGTCATACTTTCACATACACATGAAAAATAATTTGGGGCATGAGGAAAGTCCACACTGCAATGGAGGAAGCAAAACCATCCCACTTTTAGATTTTAAGAAACAGACATTTAGATTATAAGAGATATTCCCCTTAAGGAAGCTGATACATGAAAGTTCAAAAAGGCCAAGAAAGTAAAGCTTCTCTAATTCATACTGAGGACAGTAAGCCATCTACTGTAATGGTCAAGTATTTTAGGAAGAAACTGCAACTAAGTTTCACCTAGAGCCGAAACCAAAATCAGGGACCCTTCATATTTGTCACTAAAAATCCAAAAAGGAGACTAGCCGCAAAGAACTTAACAGTAACAAAACCAATATGAGCACATGACAAGCAACTAATAGTGTATCTATTATCCAAGTCGGGAACTGAGGCATTCAGAGTTGCCTGTAGAAATTTTCGATTTTGGAAAGTGCCTCACTGTATCTTTATTTGTTTCAGTGCCTTTGAAAAATCTTCCCTTAAATGACTTATCCTTATCAAAAGAAATTTGTTAGTAAACTTGGAGCCGATTCAAGTTCTTGAAGTTTGGGCCAGCATCTTCACAAATCTGTACGTGTCCTTTATGACTTGACCATAACAAATTCAACCGCACAAAGACATGCATTCAGTGTAGCCACAGCTGGATTCCCAGCATTCCCAGCTTCATTATAATTGTAGTATTTCCACCTAAATTTTGGTCTCCTACCTACTTTTAGGAACATACTATGGTTACCACAGCTACCTAAGCTCTAAGCAGTATGTTTTTAACAGTTACCCCTACTGTTTGTTACTAGCTCCTGCTGTGACTTACATAAATTTAGATTGCAAACACTTGACAACTACAGTTCTACTCTGTTTTCCGTAAAATGTCACGTGTGCTTTGGGACACTATATAAATAGCTACAAAGACAGAATAGTTCAAGAAAACATTAAGGTTGCAAAGTTGGGCAGTCTAAGGCTTAGGAAATGCAGAATCAGAATAGCATGCATGACCTTATTTTTGGTGCTTCACATCCACGCATCCTGACACAGTCTTTAATTAAAAGATCACAATTTCCCCTCTCATGTGACTCTTTCTTAATCTAGCAGGCTCATAATTTTTCCCGAGTATCACAAGCCCATACTTTCAACAAATCTAAACCCATTACATAGCAGCTGCCATTAGTTTTATTTATTTTACCTTTATACATGTCCACCAATTTCATTTCCGCAGTTGCTCATTACACGTTTGCTAGCATAAACTTTTATTTAAGTTTTCCTCTCTCCAAGGTAAATATTTCAATACATTACCCAGCATCCATATCTAACATTTTCCACCAAGGGGTGAATACTGATCTTCCACCTGCTCTAGTTCTCCCAAAGCAGTTCTATCTATTTCAGTGGGACCGGTGCCGGAGTAACGAATTACTTGGTGTGAATATGAACGGCTGCTAAAAGCAACACTCTCTTCTACAAACTGACAAAACTCTGAGCAGTACTTTACTCTTGAGCTGCTTAGAAGATGCTCTTCAAGAACTGTATGAGCATTTCGCTGAAATGATCTCTTACCTGGCTCCTTCACGTAGAAGTGTGGCTAATTTTTATTTTAATTTGAGTTATTCTCAGCTACCTCAAAGAAGTTCACATTTGACTAGAACAGTGGATGTGCATGAATGATTCCTTTAACTTCAAACTGTTTTATGAATATCTTCTTGCCTGCAACTTGTTTATAAGTTA
Organism: Thinocorus orbignyianus; assembly: GCA_013400375.1. Lineage (NCBI taxonomy): Eukaryota > Metazoa > Chordata > Aves > Ciconiiformes > Thinocoridae > Thinocorus > Thinocorus orbignyianus. Next base: position 1,922,111 of record VXBW01005306.1, read on the forward strand.
AGTATCTCTTCTACTGTATATGAAAGAATGTAATGTACATTTAACATGCAAAACCATAAATCTGTCCTTCAAAAATGACATGTTTAATTGCATCGGTCCCCCTTCCTCCAGAAACACTTGGCTCATGGTGGCACACACTATGCTAAAAGACTGGATTCTTTAATTAGCATATGTGTTGGCCATCTCTTCCTTTCTCTCTCTCACTCCCCCCCGCCATCTATCTTAAGGGAAATAAAAATATATGTCCTCATATAACTACAATCTGCTATTTTCCCTTACAGTGACGTTTAAAATAAGAAAAGAAAATGTTATACTCCTCATTCTCTCCCCTACATCAGTTCCCTGAATTGACACAAGCGTGTCCTAAATCTATATGGCAGAGAGCTTTGCCTATCTGGGTAACGCAATGATCACTCCCCTACTGAGTTTGAGGTGACTTTTTATTGGGTGCTTAATGAGTGATTATGACACAAAACAAAGTGGTTGCCAAGAAGTAGAGATGCAGAGAGGAAGCCACTGATGAGACACACAGCCCACCCATTCCACCCCATGCTCTGACCTAACGCTTTGCTTTTACCACTGAGGAGCAGCTCACTCATGCTGGTATAGGGGATCCCAACAAAGAACCTTGTGAAAGTTTTTTCCTCCTAATCTCTGACTGAAAATTCTTCTGCAGTGGACAATGTGGGCCTGAAACATTATTTTTCACCAGTGCTTATCAAAATTCACCCTGTCTGAACACCTCAGTTCACTCAACAGTAGCACCTCACTGTTTGCAAACAGTGATAATGATTACAGAAAAACATCTTCCCATAGTGGCAAACTTTTAAGAGGAATAATAAAGGCAATTCAGAGAGACAGCCCAGCTCCCCATATCCCCTATTTCAACTCCACTAGTATATGAGAACTCACTTGGAGTGACAATGTGGAAAAATTATTAGTTTGATGTAATACAGAGACAATCCTTAACAGGTAATAGTTGGCACGTAAGCAACTTGCCTTACAAAAAACACAAGGAACAAACTTTCAGGAAAACTGAAACACATCTCAGAGAATTACATAAACATTTTTCATTTTTAAAAAGCAAAGTTTTTCAGGCTGGAAACTTTTTGTCTTTGCTCAGTTCTGCAACTACCAGCATCAATCTCATCTCATCACAATGTCTGTAAGTCTCACTAAATGAACACATGCGTAGCCTTTTTAACTATAGTACAGAGTACCAAATAATATAGACACTAGCTGTTTCCATGTTGGTAACTTACTTCCACATCCTCCACTTCATACTACAGAACAAAATGCACTGTGAGAGATGGAGACTTCCAGCAACACTTTGAAGGACACACATAAGCCAAAAAGACCTTCTGCATTAAGGAACACCTCTTGGATACTTCCAAAGGAAAAAGCAGTATTACTTATTCATTTATGTAACTAAAATATAGAACTTCAGAACACTTCTTTTATATTTTATTTGATATATTCAGAGGAAGGAGGGAAAAGCAGCCTCGTGTGTGGGTCCTCTGGCAAAAGGAGCACTTTCAGGGCAAGCTATGGTAATTCAGGTAACAGCTACACAGGAAGACTGACGCACACTCTCAAAAGTACACTTTCTAATCACAGTCAGTTGCAACTCACAAGCAAAGCTCAAAATAACTTGCTCTTTCCTTTTGATAGAAGATTCAGTGCTTGGTTGACTGAGTTATTTTTTCACAGAGAGGTTAAAGTTAGCAGAGGACAGAGAATTGGCTTCTGAGGTACAATGACCACTGTTTGGGCCAAACTGACATTTCACCTTACTTAATATACACACAAATACTATGTTTCTCATGCTCTTGCTTCACACCACCTAGATGCCTTGTTTAAATGTCAGTACCCTTCCTAGAAGAATAAGCCACAGCTATAATGGAAAGCTGCCACCAACTTGCAACTGTCAAAACTGCTGATTTATATGGTGTATTGTCCTCTATTTGTGTCTCTGCTGGCTAATGTCAACTTGCTTCTAAATATTACTGTCATGCAGCAAGAGTTAATCTGGAAAATCCCTCCCTTCAAACTGGAAAATCTATGAACTTACATTAATGACTGATGCTACCTCACAATGCATGATGGAGCACACAGTTCCCAGATGCTTGGTTAATGCTTTTCCCAATGAGGTCTGGATCAGTGCTGATTGCTCTAGCAGTAAGCTATTCAGTGAAACATTTGTCAGTGAAAAGAAAACAGGTGTGAGATTTCCTGATGTGTTTTAAGACAGCATGTTGCATAATTTCTCGAGCTGCACATGTGTATTGTTTTCTACCGTTAGCTGATTTACTATATATTGGTTCAGTTACTCAAATTATAATGAGCTATGGGGATTTTTGTACATGTCATAAAGAATCAGACACAAAAATAAGTAAAATTTCCTTGTCATTGCTTGTATCAGCCTTCCAAAAAACTATCTGTATACTTTTTCCTTCTGATTTTCCATATCCTGTTTAAAGCAACTGAAGTGGCTGAGATTTTTGTGTGTCTGCTAACCCACCTCTCTCTCTTTTCAAAGTCACTTCTTTGGTATACTCAATGCTCACATTTTACCAGATCAAATGTCTTTGTGCAGCAGCATGATGCGCTGCTGTCAAAAAACCTCTGGAAAGAAGGTCTGGTATTAACTACTGCTGCAGAGGAAGCAGGGAAGAGCAAATAGGACAGTCTGTGTCAGCTCTTTGCTAAATGGGGGCTTGTTCTATTTGAGGCTGTTAGAAATAGAGTGACAGGTATAATAGTCAAAGAAGTGTGCAGAATCTAGACTTCTCCTTTAAGCGAATCTAGACTTTTCCTTTAATCTAGACTTTTCCTTTAAGTTTTTTTTTAAACATATATAAGGTTGACTCTGCAAATCTTAACATAATTAATCAATGGGTAAACTGTAAGAGCCAGTAGGAACAGGAAGCAAGGCTCAGCACTAGCATGGGATGTAGAGTGGAGGGGAGAAGAGGAAGAGGAATCATCCAAAATAGTCTTTTCAAGAACTTCTGTGAATACTGGAAGTCAACAGATTCAGGTAAGGAAATAAACTGCAGTATTACATGCCACCACAGGCAGCAAGGCTGGATCCTATTGGACCAATAAATTCTGTGATGCAGGAAAAACGTCCCACCTTGGAATCTCTGTGCTGGTCTGAGGTGCCTCCGGGCTCACCCAGACACAAAAGTATTGTTGTGAAAGTTTTCATGAAAAGAATACAAATAGGACCACGAAATTCCTGGCTATAAACCTGCTTTTCAGGTTAAGAATGTAGCTTACATAAAGAAACATATTTATTTTAATATTGTTATTTTTATTCCTATGTAGACTGAAGTGATGCAGCTTTTCAGTCATGAACACACTCACTAAAACTTTCTTTAGCACATTTTCCCTAAAAGATAAGGAAATAGGTGACGAGCAAGTCTGATACAGTTCTACTTCAGCAAGACTGACTGGTATTTTATATCATATAAAGTTATTCAGCAGCTGCTATGCCTCTCCCTCTACCCATTGATGATTTTTCCATAGTATATTCAAATACCAATAACCAATCACTTTGATGTATAAAGTGCAGTAATATTTCTCCTGTCTACTGTGGAAAAAAAAAAAACCAATACAATTTTTTAATCTCTGAAACAGGAGAACATTTCTAATGTACAGGTGAAGGCAAGTGTCATGGCCTCTATTTTGACACAATGGGAAAGTCCAAATTCATGAACAGATTAATATCTAAGGCCTAAGCCACTAATAGTGAACTGCTTTCTTTAAGAGACTTCTAATTTTATTAAGGCCCTGAAGCACTACTGCAGAAAAGCCGTGGATCGAGAGTAGTACTCAGCCCGTTGTCCAAACACTGCTTGATGAAATATGGGACCATAAAGTAAGAGAGGATGGTATATGGAGGAAGCAGGTACACTGTGGTACTTCAGTGGAAAGTAAAAGGTTTGCAAGGCAAGTCCATCTCATCCTGGTCTTCCTTTGTCCCCACCACGGTAGGCACCAGTAATGCCAGTAATGGGAAGTGATAGTTCCCTAAAGCTTCCCTCTGCTCCCAAAGTGATTATCTCCCCCTCTAATGCTCTTGCACCGCAGTGTCACCACAATCTGACCTTCTATTTAATCTCTTCCACTTCCACTCACCCATGACACATTACTTGCAATGACTCCATACATAATTGAAGTAAAATATTTAAGTCTCATCAATTAAATGATTCTACCTTCACAACTCTACTTTCTAACAATTCTACCTTTTCTAACCATTCTACTTTCATACACAGAAATCTTGCTTACTCAAACTAGATCAGAATTCTGCCTTATAACTATTACTTGTTTTCATTTGCACTTTCTTGTGCCAATTTCCTTAGTATAATTTCAGGTAATATTACTACAGAGAGGAAAGGGAATTCTTTCAAAGAAAACCCTGAGCTTTCAAGATGTGTTTTTTACTCAGCATCTCTTGGACAAGTGGAATAACATTAATTAAAACAAATACAACGCTTTGAATGTGTAAGTGGTGGGCAAGAAACAGAGGTTATTTAATATCATACGGTGGGCAGAAATTCAAAACCCATTCGGTTGCTAAATAGAACAATGGTAAAAACAAAATTGAAAGTCTTACCTAAGTCACTCATTTAAAATCACACTATCTTGAAAGAGAGAGAAAAAACCAAATTCCGCACTACAAGTCTGTACCTTCTCTTGCCTTCTTTAAATTGAAAGGTTGAGGGACATAGTTAATAAAACTGTACACAATCTAATACAGTACAGGGAAAGAAACATTCTTCATGGCATGATCAGTGTACAGTTTGGCAGAACTGGGTCTGCTCAGAAAATCTGAGACTTAAATCCACTGATTAAACTCTTTGAATGCCCTCTCTTTTTCCCGATTTCATTATTACTAAAACAGATACATGTTTCAGTATATGTCTGGTTTCCAGAGACAGCAGTTTCAGAGCACTAGTTGCTACAACTACTCAATTTAATTCTTTAATTTTGCAAGACATTATTATTATTGTTATACTGGGTTTTATCTCTTTCTATATGATCTTAAAAACTTCTGCGCTTAAACACTGGACAAATGGCCAGGAAAACTAAGACCAAATGTTAGTAGAAACCTCCACGGAAAACACATTTCTAGCACTAGATAGCCTCTAATTATTGCCCAGGGAAATGCACAATAAAGACCTCTTTTCAATCTTTCAGCTGTTCAGACTTGTTTCTGACTGTCCCTTTTGCCAGAGGAATTGTTCCTCAATAGAGTTCTGTTTTACCATCAAAAGTTTTATTTTAAAAGTGAAACAGATTCAAGTTGCAGAAGAAAGACTATTTAAATAGATATGCAGCCACTCTTCCATTCATTTCTCGATGCTTTTTTTCTTGTTACCGAGATCCTCATATGAAGATGTTTTTCACAAGTTTTGTTTGGGAACGTTTTTTGAATAGGACTGAAGACGGTCTCTCATTCTGTGCCTACAGTTTGGTGACAGCAATACAGTTAAAGCACAATTAGCTATAGATACAGCAATAAAAGTTTAGACATCTCATCATCTGATTTCTGTGTACAGCCAGGTAGTCAGCTATCCACATACTGTAGTTTCTTACTGCACTGAACTGCAGGCACAAAAATTTTGTGAACATTCTGTGGTTTTTTAATTTGCTGTCTCCTCCAGTTCTCGTCTTCTTCCTGCCCCTTTCTTATTAAAAATCTGAGAAAAAACAACAAAAGAAATAAAAAAATAAAAAAAAAAAAAAAGGAAAGAAAGAAAGGAAAGACTAAATGTAATTGCTTCTTTGGCACCTGTAGATATGGACCATGCAATGGAGAAGAAAATTGTCTACCTCACAAGAGCACCCATCATCGTAAATCAGTTTTTAATTTTACTGGTGGATTACAGCAATCAGATAAACATCTGCTGCCTGCCTCCCCTGTATACTGCTCTTTGAATTGGCTTGGCCCACGAGTTGGTTAGGTGTGGGAGTCCTACCTAACTTACAACACCCAGACAGTATCTGACTGGTATGCAGTGGGGAAAAAATACAATAGCATTCATAAAGCAGAATACAAGCATAATAGATGAAGTGCAGGATCTCACAAGAGGGGGAAAGTACAACATAAAGAAAATTAATAATCTTTGGGTATTTTCTTCCTAGTCTGAAGTAGTTCTTGAATGCGCAATCATTTTTTCTGGCTTGACTGCCTTTAAATACACATATACCATAGTCCTAGTTCAATTTTTAAGCCACTGTAGGTATTAGAGGACAATTTACATGTGATTTGCATTTTTTTTTTCTGTGCCTGTGGTTTCGGTAAGTCTTCCAAACCTAATGACTGTTCTTTTGGCCAGCAACATAAATGCTGTAATCACACAATTATTGTGCTGGGAACAGTTTAATTCAGCATTTTGTTCTCAACCACAGAACAATTACTCAACAATTTTGGTTAACCATACTAGCTCACTGCCTGGAGAGGAAGCAGAATATTCACAAGATCTATTGTCTTACATAAAGGCAGTCAGTAGATTCTTATCTATTACAACTTTCCAGCATCTCTTTGCTCTTTGGGGTACTTCCACATACTCCTGGTTAATGAAAATAAATTACTAGCAGCACACTGGATTAGCTTATTCATCTCTATCCGTTGAATGCTTTTAATTGTGCATTTGGGTACTAAAAAGAAAGGTAGATGTGATGTGTCTGGGAGAGAGGGATACAGCGGAGAACTGTAAAAAGCTCTAAAAATACTACTGTGATGTTATCCGTCTACTCTATTCTAAGCATAAACCATGGCCATTCAGGATTCATTTTGAAGTTCTGCTCTTCAGCCATCTATTTCTCTTTAGCAATAAAAGGACTTTGCTGATTAACTGATTTACTCCTAGTACTGTTTATAGTGAAACACTGATGGCCATAAAGTACTCCCGAGATCTCTTTAAGCATCATTCGAGATAAAGTTTTAATCCAGAACACAGTCTCTAGGGCTATATGCTTGCTACAACTGAAAACCAGGGGCTGAGTAAGGTTGAGCAGTGCAAATCAGCAGTTTTATTTTATGCTAGTATGGGACGGGCACAGCCCCAGTGTAACAGTGGAACTGATGAACCTCATGGCTCTCATCATGTCACTCGACATGACAGCACTTGATGGCACTGTGGTTGACGGGAGAGCAGGAAAAGCCCTTGAGTAGTCTTCTCACTCACTGGCATGACCGAGGATGTGTAGATTTATTTGAAACTCCCAACACTTCACACGCTTTTTGTGGTAGACCTGATTCACAATAAAGTGAATGAAAGTTCTGACACTTCAGTAAAAACAGATTTCAGTTAGTTAACTAAGGATCAGGATCCTTACATATTTTCTACTTCAAATTTCAGTTCTGGAAGCGTTTTACCTAATCAAATATAAACATTTTCATAATTCCTTTTCCACTTTTGTTTTTGTTTCGCCTTGCCAGTCACAGGGAATATTTTCAATCAGAGCTGTGAATCTGAAAAGTACAACTGGCAATGCTGCTGAACAAGTAAAATTAAACTAATTAAACAAAGCTGACTCAATAAACTTAGTTTGCTAGTGAGACATAACAAAAGGGAAATCATAGTAAACATGATGAAAACATAAAGTATATTTGATTTTTAAAATGCCTTTGGCTTTTAAGTAGCATTCAGCTCAGAAAAGTGACTTGGTAATAAGCACTATTTTCTTAAGGGCAAAATCTGACCTGTAGGAACTTTTTGTTGAGTCCTTGTCTGCTGAAGTCAATACAAATTGACCCCAATGGTACTCCACAGAAATAACTTAATTTTAAAAAATAATTAAAAAAAAAAACCCACGAGGCATCTATGGAGCAGAACACAGGCTCAAATGTCATCAGCAGCAGGAGACTCAGCTATGACACTCCTCTTCTTAAGACCATTTATGACATAAACAGCATGCCTCTTTTTACTTGAAACCCAGTTTCAGCCGATGTGGAGAAAGGGCTTGTCTCTCCTGGAATGCTGAAGACGCCATGTGAATTGCATTAAGGAAACAGAAGCCCCAATCCAATTCTTTCCATTTCTTAGGCAATAGGTAAGTTTTCACCTGGCACACACTAAAAAAGGAAGGAGTACCCCTCCTTTAACTGCTCTACATTTGAAAGGAAGCAGCCACACTTCAGAATCCTGTCACTGTGCTTCAGGCACTGTGCCTGTTGGTGGTTGAGCCTTCCAGGTGATGCCAATGCTTCTCTGCCTTGTTTCTGGATTGCGATGACCCTTAGGCAGGAGTTAAGCATTTAGGTGTTCAGACTAGAGCAGTTTCAGGGCATGCACAGAAGAAGAACTACAGAAAACTCTCGGATCACATCAGCAGGTGCTACATATGTTTAGATGCCCCCAGAGCTTCAGCTCTCATCTAAACTAAGGCTCTCAGAGGGTCTGTCTAAATGATGGCTGGAGAGATGTGCATATGAACTCGGGAAGTGCTCTCAGGTCCCCCAGTTCAGATGTTCCCAAAGGCTATCTAAGTCCTGTTATCAGAGAATAAATCCTCTTTTTTTGATGTGACCCTAAGCCATCCAGGTAAGAATTCTACAGAAAATCACTTTATCAAACAGTATTGCAACTACGTTAGAGGTCCTAATGCTATTCTCATATTCTTCGCAGGCAAGGAAATAAAAACACAGCAATGCTATACAACAACACGCTGCTTGTGTATGTGCACGGACATCATTAATGAAAAACAGCTGCATTCCTGCAGCCAAATGGTTTTGAATAAAACAAGCATGGGGCTCCTTGGCACCTAAAGGAATGATTTAGAACATAAATTGTTGGCTTACCAAGTGGCCTTGAAACCTGTTATGTTTATACAAGCACATTAGTAACACTTTAATATCCCATAACAAATCAGTAACTACAAATACGTCTAACGTAGTAAGGCAAATGAGAACCTATCTGAAGTCTTTGGGTACAATACCTTTCTCCAGAAAGAAAAGGATTATTTTAGCAGTTCAAACCCAAAATATTTTGCTGGTGAGTTTGTTCATTAAACTGTGATCCATTCTGAACACATCAGGTCCCTTTAAGACTAAAAGTCAGAGCTGTGTGCTCTGAGCCTTTTCATCAAGATGACTCATTCATTCATGGGAAGCATGGATTGTATGGCTGGCTTATGGTAGCACTCTAAATTAGTACTCACACAATGGAGAGCTTATACAATTGCAGTAGTCCATATCCAGTAAAACTGCCTTAGTGCCTTGAATAATGGGCCTTGCTAAGTCTCTAACAGCTCTGTAAGAACCTCTAAACAGCTGCACACAACACATGACCTGTGCCATCTTTACAATGCCTGCTAACCATGAAAGCAAGCTTTGGGAACTATTTCCTCTGCACCCTCGCCATTGGACAGCATCAATCCCTTTGCATTTTAGAGAACAAGGGGATTTTTCTCCCCTCCCTTCTTTCTTTCTTTCTTACTTCCCCCCCTTTCCAATCAGCTCTCCACTGATCATCCTTCACACTTTAGCCTCTGCCCCAGAATACTCCGGACAATAGTACTGATTCCATCTGTGCTCTCCATTAAAGCCCTCGTAATCCTCCTCCGAACAGCTGGACGCTCAGACTCCACACACAGACACTCCTTCTGCGGAAGGAACTCTTTGGCTACAATTACGCTGAGGCTGTGCTTATTTCAAGTTTCTGCCTGCAAATGCCTTTCGGAGGGTCCCCTAGGGCGGCACAGCAGAACGTCCCCACGCAACAAACTTAACAATAGGTCGAGACAGACCCAGGCTCAGGTGATAATGTGGTGCTCAGACACCTCAGCGCTCAGAAGATACTTTTTAGACAAATGAAAATATTGATGACAAGCTTCAAACTCCCACCATGTCATTAAGCAATCAAGAAGCATCATCTTCAGTTAATCAAATGGGTTTGATAACTTTACTTTAACATCGGAAGCACCGCAATACCTGTGTTTGGCTTAGAAGCCTTTTTCGAGAGCTGCAGTGGTTTGGTTCTCTCCTGGAAGAGCATATATTCAAGAGAAGGACCTGATAATGTCTGTCATGGTTTGGAATGACCATTAGGGAAGGACCAGCAGAGCACACCCACGTACCTTGATTTTTCCAGGAACTTAACTTTCCTCAGACTCAACCAGTGGGAAAAGTCTCCATTACATCTCATTCCAGAGAAGAAATACATTAAATGCGTATCTTCAGAAAAATGCAAGAATAATTCTAAGTGACTGTTCTCTACAAGAAGTCTATGCTGATATTCCAGTCAAAGCCAATAGTGAGTCCTACCGATCTAAGTGCATCTACTGCATCACAACGTGAGTGCATGTTTGTCTGTGTCTATATACACACACGCATCATCTGTGCCCATATAAACACACACATTTTCCCAGTAGATGTGTGTGCACACGTCTCACACACCCCACAAGCAAATGAGGAAAGCTATCTATAAATCTCATTTCTGGTATTTATTGTAAAATGTAAATGTGTGTGTATGTGCACATGTACTGATATTTACACATATATATATATACACACAGTACCCACGAAACAGATGCCCCACACACAGGAGTCCACACGCATATGTGAGCACATAGGCATGCACCATACAAGAGATGGTGATACCCAAGGGAAAATTTAAAACAGAATGCAAACAGTATTTATCACACACCTCTGACAGTTTCACTTGCATGGCGCACACTCTCATGCCTGAACAGGGACGGAATTGCATAACCTCCAATCTCTCAGAAGAGCATTTTCTCTGCAACCAATTGACAGACACGTGCCTTTTCCTCCCCAGCTTTTCACACTGTATTACTGAGCTGCCATATTGCCCATACTCAGTCCCAGGCCTGAGGGACTTCCACGCTTCCCTATTTTGTAATCAATGAGGGCTAAAATGAAAAGGTTTTCTTAAGTGGAGTATTCACAGCTGCCTCATGTGGCCCACAACACCTGCAGTTAGCCTTGAAACAACTCAAGACACTACACTTTTCAGGTGAGTTTTCTAAGTTTATTTGACCTATAGCATGAAGCAGTTTTTACAGGTTGAGGGAGTCAAAAAATCTATACCAACAATAATTGTAAACTACTAAAACACATATAAACTTTTTTTTTTAATATGCTGCTTTCATACAATAAGTTCCACTATAAGGCAGCATAAAGGTTTTCATGCTATTAGTTGAAGATATGAAGCATAAGGCACAAGTGGCAAGCAGCACATTTCTCCTAAATAAGTCGATAAACCCTCCCCACGGCATCAGTCCAGTGTGTATTTACTGCTCTTCCACATGCAGTATGTATGATAATACAGATAGGCTGCCCATAGTTAACACCAAGACTGGCTTTTTGTTGCAAACCCAAGAATTCCCAGTACATGGTTCAAAGCACAGATAAATGCCTAGATTAAACACTTTTCGGCTAGTTTCCCCCCATCTCACAAGAGGTCATTTATCCTCCAAAGTCTTTACAGGTGGTCAGCTGTCAAAGAACATACTTTCAGCTGAATTGCAGGTGATTTGGCCAAGATCATTTTGTGATACAGGATTTAGAAATAGGTGCTAATCATATTTTGAAAATCCTTCTAGGGCTCCTTCATACCACACCGCCGTGTCCTAGAAACTTCAAATGAGGTTTATCCAAAAGATCTTGGCAAGAGCCAAGATCATAAGGAAAGGCATGTTTGGGAAGTAACTCTCAGGTGCATTAAGAACGTCAGAATAGTCCGTCAGGCTCCAGCAGATTTTAAGGAGTGCCAAATATCTAAGGAGGAACTAAGCTTTTGCTTTTTTAAAAAAATAAAATGTTCGCTCACAGTTTTCCTTGAGGAAATAGCCTTAAAAATATAAACAAGTTCCTAAGAGTTTTATCACAGCATTTTTGCTGGATATCTTTTCTTAATTGCTACTGAGTTGTTTTTTCCCTTTTCAGTCCTAATCACCTCTGGCAGATAGTCTCCATTTCTTCAGACATGAAAGTGCCTGATAAAATAACCTGCAACTTTCCTCTTTTTTCTCATACTCACTGATCAGATGGACACCAATACTACCATTACCTCCAGAAATTCCCATTTACTCTCACCTCCAGTGGATTCAATAACTAGTTGTCAAACTTCTCGTTATGAGAAAAGTGTGGAAATATAAATTTCATTTTAGGCACACAGAAGGAGCAGTTAGGAAGGAAAAGCCAGAATCATTTGCTTTCCTCTATCTTCATTTACCTGGCCTGAAATACCATGCCTAATCCTGGAAAACTAACTTGAAGTTCATTCTAACTGCCGATGCAGGCTCTCCGGGTTCTCCTTTCCATTATTCTTAAAAGCAGGGTTCCCAACCACAGCCCTATAATGCTACAAGAGCTTCCCAGTACAGGTTCTTCAGCCACGCCTCACTTCAGGTCCGTGTATAAAATATTCAGATTTTGATGCTAGGTGGTACAGCTATTTTGGTGATGTTTTAAGTCTATTAAGAAAGCAGAAGGCCACCAAGGTAGAAACTGAGTGGCGTCTGAGCAGTGATGCCACGCACTTTTAACGCAGGTCTACACCACAAACTTCAAATCTCAATCCAAATCTCCACAATGAATTCAGATCTGGCATTTAGGCCTAGGTTTTCATAAAAACAGGCAAAAGTCAACTCCCAAGAAAGTTATACCCCAGTTTGAAGGTTTTGATTCAAACCTTCTCTCAACCTGTGAGAGTTTCTTTCATTTTAATATGATCTGTTCAGTAGATACAACACTCCATACTCCCCTCATATCAATTGAGCTGACATCTCACCGAATAGTACACGAAAACAGTCACCTCCAGGGTCGCTGCTGAGAATGAGCTTTTAGAAATCATCTGTAGTTTCTTCCCAACTATAAACCAACCTCCAATACAGTGAACCACTGCTAGATTGACTCTATATGCTTTAATCATATAATGCAGCTACTGACAGCATAAGCGGTGTGCCAGGATCAGAATTTGCAGTACTTCCTCTCCCACCTTTTGTTATCACTTGGCCCTATAGCTCCAAATCACTTCAGGATAGGATAAACTCCCCCCCTCCCCCCACTTTCCCTCCCCTCCTCCAGCTCTGACCTTTGTATAATGTGGACTGGACAATATAATACGTAATATTATATATAGTCACAGCATTTTTACTGAAAATATGCTGATTATTTTAGCCCAAGAAATACTAGAAGTAAAAAAGTCTGTAAAGATTATCTGTCATGGCTCAACTGTTTACTTCAGTTTTATTAAGAACTGTATTCAAACTATTTAATGATACTACTGGAATTGTACTGAAGCAGAGCTGCACTGACACAGGAGGGAATCCAATCTAATGCTCTGAGGCTGAAAAATAAGAAGTTATAGGAAAAAATATTTTTATTTCAAGTAAATCTTTTCTTTCATTTTCAGATGTTCTGCTTTTTATCCCCTATTTTATGACCAACTTCTACACTGAGGTATACAAAACCAGTTCATACTGACACTGGAAGAAAGTACATGTGTACAGGAGAGGAGAGATTTAGTCTTTCCTGACTGTGAAGTAATCTTACTTAATTCATCCATGCTTTCTTTGGCACTACAACTAGCATGGAGGGAAATCCTAACATATGTAATGTGCACATCAAGAAGATAAGATGGCCAAATAGCAGTTTTCTGCATGCATTTTTTCTAATCAACTTGAAATCAACTTGAAACTTGACCACAACTTGAAATAAACCTTGTATTTGTAATGTCAGGGTAGCTCAAAAGTTTATAGAATCAAAGCTTTTAGCTCAGGGGGAGGCAGAAATAGGTTGGTTGTTTGTTTTTTAATATGGACTGAATTCTTAATATGGAAGAATTCATCCTCTTCTTTCTACTGATAAAAATGAATGGGACTTCACATAACTTCACTTTATCTTGGATAAAAATCATTTATTTAAGAACATCATACAATGCCAGTTCACCAGATAGTGGAAAAGCACTTATGCTGATTTACACTAGATGATGATCTGACACAGGACTCTTAAGAGTCACAGCTGAAACAGTCAGTTCTGTAACATCCCATACTGTATACACAACATTAACCAGGATCAGCCTTTGATTCCCATGTATAGGTTCAGTTGGTATTCATAAATTCTTCATGCAAATCAAGGATAGTATTTTATCTGTAGGAGACACCGCATTTCTCTGGGTTTTATGAGAATATGCACTATTCTACTGTGTGAAAAAGGATCACTGAGAATTCTGGAAAGATATAATAGACCAAATCCCATGAAATTTGTCAGTTTTAGACTGCAAATCTGAATGATCTGATTTGCTGTACTTATGTTGAGCCCAGGACAAATCAGTGAATCCATCCATACAAAGCTCATTGAAGGTTTAGGTCCTTGGACACTGAAAGCGTAGAGAAACAAAATCAACAGCGAGCATCCCAACCAGGCATTGAAAAGGCCTTGGGATTCCCAGTGGAAAAGTGTAAGGAGTGATGAAATAGGCAAGGAGCTAGAACTAGGTGGGGGAAGGAGGAAAAATTAATATCCATTTTGGTAAATTGGCTTCATCGTTCAAATTACAAATGAATTTACAACCCGTTCAACAAAAAAGACCTCACTGCAAGCTCTGAGAAATATGTTAAGAAAACCATAAGTTTATGGAACTCCTTATAAACTTGCAATTGTCCATGAGCAACCAACCACGCGCCTGAATTCCTGAAAGACTGAATCTTGTAAAGAGAACAAGATAGGCCCATATTAAAACTTTTAATGACTTTAGTAGGGGGAAAAAAAAAAGGAAAAAAAAGGAAAAAAAAAAGGTGGAACTTTGCAGCCAGCTGGCTCCATACCGAAAGCCAGGCTGCACAGCTTGAACTTAAAGCTATCTTAACATAATGAATAAGTGCCAATAATTAGCATATGTAGTGTGAACAGGTTTGCTGGCACAAGCAAGTGAAAAACTCCAAGGTAAAGTTATTATTAGGGAGTAATTAGCTCTGTGAAGTAAATGAGTGAAACAATAGCTGCCAGCACTGACAATATGGCTAACATCTGACTATGTGGAAGATAACATTGTAAAGTATTGCTCCCTGAGCTAGAATCTGTTAATAACCATATGTTAGTGTAATTAATGCAGAGTCTTTCTGACCTGTTGTCACATAAGAACAATACTTTCTTGGAAACATTCAAACAGGCAGCCCTACGCTCATGGATGGCAAAAAATAATTTGGGAAGTTGCTTACAAACACCTTTTATTCTGTATTTCTTTAAAAATAGCTAAAAACCAGTAAATGGGGGGAGAGGAGATTAAGAAAAAAAACTCACTTATGAACCAATTGCTTTCAAGGTTGATGGCAAAGATTTCAAATCCTGGATCAGGGCTTTCCAGACCAAGTAAAGAATATTCTGGGATTTTAGGGGTGCTTGTAATCCACACCCAGACCAAATTCTGTAATTTGCTTATGTGTATGGAGTGGCCTAAACCTTTTATCCAAAAAATCCTGGAACTCCAGACTGTTGAAATCTGAGATTGGTTTCTGAATTTTTTGGCTTGAGCCCATTTCTAAATTGAATAGATCCCCCCAGGTGTCTGACATTCATCAGCCATTCTGCCAAGGTCTTAATATATTGCTAGATAGGGAGGGTCTCCATTTGTCCCCCACACAGGACATCTTCACCTCCAAGTAAGAGGATTCTGTGACTACAAAGTGCAAGGCTAAAGATAATTTCTCTTGAGAAGGTACTAAAATTCATGCCCAGAACTTCTGAATTTTCATAATAAATGGCACCGATGCAATATTTTCCTCCCTTCGTATCAACAACTCAAAATGTTTCAGAGAGGTCTAGTAAATACAGTTTGCTCAACAAGCCTTACATAATTACTGTATTTTCAAGTCATTGTGTTGATGTAGTGTATCCTACAGACACACTACGGGTATGCACATCCCACGAAAAGCACCCTGGCTCTGAAGTTCTCTGGAACAAAGACCTTTGTAATTTAATTTGAACATCTCTCTGTTCCAATTGAGCATCTCATATGCACCTCGTTAGAGCATGCACACCCATTGGCTCACAGCAACAGTTTTATAGAGAGGGCAAATTGTGGTCAGGCATCCCACAAGAACAACCTTCATTGCCTGACCAAAAAGTTTAACAACTTCAAGAACCTGGCCATATTTAATTATAATTTAAAAAAAACCAAAATACCCAAATTTAATGCAAGCTTATTAGCGCTTTTCTTTTCCCCTTTTTAGTGGGGCAGATTAAAAAAAACACAACACAACACCATGAAAACGGAAGGTTTTTAATGCTTCACAGGCTATTATGGCCAGGCAAAGGAGCCCTGCATGTTTGAGATCGCACACATTCATCTTCTCACTAAACATCTGTTTAAGGCTTGTGTGATCTACCTGTCAGCACCAGTGATCCATAAAGTGTTTGAACCTCCTGTCACAAACCTCAGTGCTGGTTTGATCAGAGGCTTTGTGCACACTAATCACCCCCTTTATCTTTTCTAATGTTAGGAGAAAAAAAACATAGCAAGGCTGTCTTCCAAACCTGACTGTAATTAATCTTTCCATGGGGGAACCTGCCTGGTTTGAAAAAGCAAGATCTGATGGGCTGCTGCTCTTTTTCTGCAAGGGCTTTATTTTTCCTACCAGGCATCTTTACACTTGAGTGGTACCCTTTACAAAATACTTTAACTATATCCCAGTGACAGTGAAACAACCTTCAAGATCATCTTATGAATGAAACCACTGGTAACTTTGCTGAGAAAAAGAGACCAATGAAAGGAGCTTGACAGAAGCATGTTTTAACTGCATGGGAAAAAAGGGAATCAGAATAAGAACTGGTCCCCTTTTCATGTCTCTCTTAAGCTACTCTCTTCACTAATAATCCCACCACTACCTTTCTTTTACTCAGCTGCACGCAAATGTACTAAAAGCTGCAGGAGTTCCCAAGAGGGAGCAGATAACATCAGGTGCTTTTTGGTTTTATTACAGCTTGCCTTTTCCCACTATTTGCTTTCTGTGGCATAAGGGGAAAGGATGCTGTGCATGATACAGACTACAATTCAAAGTGCACTTTCGATGAGGCCCATACCGAGTGGGAACGGGACAAATCAGTTTAAATGTACTCACATCGCTTCTGATAAAGAAAGCTTCCTTTGCTCCCCAGCATCCCTGAGTCCTGGCTTTAGCAGCAACTTAAAGCCTAGCGAACAAACCGTAGGAAGCAGAGAAGAGCTGATGATGCAAAACTAACTTTGGGTATGTACTTCAGAGCAATTCTCAACCTAAAGAATGTCAAAAGCTTTCAACATACATGGACAGATTGATCTATGAGTAGGCAGAGTTCATTTGGATAATTATGTAACCAGAAGGAAGAACTTCAGGGATTCATGCAGCAAACCAGCAAGTAACTGGTGGGAGATGACCATCGTGATCACACTGATGCCCGAATCAGCCACATCTCTTCAACACAAGGTTGCATCACACAAATCCACTAACTCGCAGAATCCAGGCGAATTCAAGAGGGAGGTAAGTGGAGTTAAGCGAATCTTTCTATTACTGTCATCCTTTATCAGTTTTGAGAAAGTTCAAAGGACTCCAGAGATCCAACATCTGACTGCATGATTAAAGAGAATCCTGCACCTTCTTTTTTCTTTCTTTTTTTTTTTCCTTTTTTTTTTTTAAGGGAAGCTACCACAAGTGTGAAACATGATAAGGGGTAAATGCCTACCAAGATTATCTAGGGTGCTGTGCTTGACTCCAGTATAGGTTTCATGGATTTGTTAATTGTCATCAGATAACAGCAGCATTAAAATATGGGAAATAATTTGGACAATACTGAGGTCTGGACCATTCTGGAAAGGTTGCTCTACACATCTGGGACACTCTGGAATCAAGTGTAAGACAGGACAGGAAAAGTGAACAAACAAAACAATGATGTGAGCAGAACATATCAGGATCAGAATGAACTATAAGTGAAAAAATATGAGGGACAGCTCTGTGAAGAATCTTGGAGAAACAACACTGAATTTCAAGTTATGAAAAACAAGGAGCTAATGCCTAGGATGAATGAAGGTATTGGGTATAAAAAACCAACAGAAGTGAAGGGACGATGGTCAGTGTCTGGGGAATGTCATGCCAGGGAAGCAGGGGGGGAATGGACATGCAATGAGAACAGAAGACTCCGTAATCAAGTAATAAGATTGACAAAGATGTGGTTGAAAGTTACAGGCAGAAGAAAAGAAAAAGTTGGATTTTAGAAATGCCATACCAAAATAAGCAAGAAGATTTGAGACAGGAGACAGTAGAAGGAGTCAAAATGGTTTCTTGGGATATGAATCTGCTTGATAAGGAGGAAAATGATGTTGCTACCAATAATAAAGAATACAGGATGCAGAGAAGTTTTGGAAAGAGAGCTAGTGAGTTCACTTGAGGTTAGTGTCTCCATCCAAGATTGATGTTCTCTCTAGCTAGAGATTAAGGCATTCGAATCACAACTAATTTATCACCTTTCTTACTTGCTGGCCATGGAGAAACACCTGGTACTCCAGACTTGGTGCCCTATACTGAAGCTTGACAGCTAGCTGCCCACAGACTCCATCTAAATTTGATAAAGAACACAGGTCAACATCCAGATAAACTCTGTACCATATAAACTTTGATTATAGAGTGAGGACAGGGCTAAACTGGAATCTTATCCAGTATACAATCCTATTGGTTTAAATGTCAATCTCATTGAGTAATTACGAGTTCAGAAGGTCTGAGATTCTGTAGAGGATATAAGGTGCTGTAAACAGTATCTTGGGCTTGGATAGGATTACAATAATATTAAAGAACATTTGAACCATCCTACGTATTTCAAGGAAGAAAGGGAAGATATATAAATTCGCTACAACATCACTAAAAACAATGATGTAACTAATAGAAGAGAAGGACTTATCTTCTATTTTGCTGCCTTACCCTTACCCCGCCTCATCATGATACGATGATACTGTCTGACAAAAGAATGACAGTCTTTGATTAAGTAAGATAGCTCCTTCAGAGATCACTTAGATCTTCCAGCTGGTCATTTCTGAGGAAAGACGTGGTCTTGTCTTCCTTAGCTCTAAGAATCATGTTTCTATACTTAAACAAGATGACTAACTCCTCCAAACTTCACTTTCCTATGTATGTAATGAGAATAACGTTCATGCTCAATGATGTCCTGGGAAGTCAAAAATAGTTTTGCCTTTGCAGAGTTGCATGCAAGTGCACACACACTGTTGAAGACAACAGAGTTCTCTTGCCCAGCACCCCATGAAATTCATTCTCCTGAGGTTTATTAGCTTTGGAGTTATACCTGCAAGCACTTACCCAAAACTCACATCCAAGTTTGTACTTGCTAATTTTAAGCCTGCTTGCCTGCATTTATAAAGGAGAACTGCTTGGGAGAGCTGGCTGAAACCTTGTCTGCAGAAACACCATAATCAAACAAACTGGATGATATCATAGCAGTAGTACACAAAGGAGACACTTTCTCTAAAGGACTCTGGATAAAGTTACAAATGTTGGTACCTCCACTGATTTTGCCTTCTTCAGATCATTCACTTCTCTTCCAGCCCTCTGCGAAGGAAGTCAACACTGCAGGAAGGCATTCAGCAGTGCTACCGTATCCAACAAAGACGTAAACAAAACCAGCTATAGATTTAGTACCCAACAATCTAAGGAGAATCTAAGTAAACCGCACTTGATACATTCTGAAAATTATTACAATTAAAACCACTCCTGTCCTAGTGGTTTGCTGAGTTGTCAATGCTGACTTACACATGCACACACACGAAATGTTTAGTATAGAGATGTCAGCCCAGCTGAAAAAAATCTGCATTATGTTGGTGACACATACCTTTTTTTCAGTGGCAGCTACGAATAAAGCACTCATGAGTGAATCTCGAAAGGCTGAAAATTTCAGTAAACATCTAAGCCTCCTCTAAAATCAAACAGGCAGTCTAAGAAGATCCCAGTTTCTTTCATGTCTAGCTGCTTCTGACACCAACGGAACAAGAAATTAATTCTCATCCTGTCTTTCATCTGAAGCCCAAGAGCACTTTCATCCCTCTCATGGTATAGAAGACCGCGAAGTAAAATCAGCATATGTTGTAAAGTAACATAAGTGAACTCCAGAAACACAGAGAAGTATGTTTGTATGTGTATATTGAGGAGAAGGCAAAGAGCATGCAAAGGATGTTAAACAACATAATAACCTTTTACAAACACCCAGAGGCTTCTGTTTTGACCATTTGTCTTACTGAAATTTATTCTCTGAAAACAACACCTGCAAATGACAAAGGATTTCGTGACTGCTTTTAATGGGTGTCAGAACAACTCCTTGCTTTCTAAGACTTCATGCTTAAGATGCTTATCTGTAAAAAAGTCTTTCACTTACAAAAAAAAAAAAGTTTAAATGAAAAATTTTATCAGTACAAGTTTTTATTCCTTAGCCTGTTTATTATGTCATTTTAAAACGAATATTGAATCCCTCAGTTTCCTGCACAAAATTGTAGAATTATAGAATAACAAAACTGCCTAGGTAGGAAGGGACCTTTAAGATCATCTTGTCTAATCATCAACCTAACACTGATTAAAAAAAAACCCAAAACATCACTAAACCATGCCACTAAGCACTAGATCAACCTGTCTTTTGAAATCTCCAGGGATACAAAATGAAGTCAGTGAAATGCACTTTTACCTAAGAAAACCCAGTACTTTTACAAGTAGCATGACAGGCATAACTGTCTCGTGAAAAGAGAGCTGCCTACCCTATGGACACCTATTTCCCATGGCAGCAGGAGATTAGAAGAACTGTGGAAACTAGAAACATGGGGAAAAATAGATAAAACTCACTATATTCTTTCATTCCAGAGGGTTAACAGTTACAGTTAACAGCTTTATCTGGATCTATGGCTGCCTTTTCTGACCACTATTTTTAGCTGTAGGTGTTAAAGGTGAAATTACTCAGTTCTCATAGAGAAGGCTATGTTTCTTTCACTTGCGAAATTTAGAACTTTGACAAGGACTACCATCATTATTGCTGCATACATACTTTCTGATGCATCAGCTAGTGCCCTTTCCTGAAGGTAATTTTGTCTGTCAAATACTGTGCCCCTGTCTAGAAAAGCAGCATATGGAACAGATAGAGAGATTGAAATGTAGAAAGGAACAAAGCAGAAAGTATTGTGTCAACCTCCATAACCATTCCACCAGGCTGGAACAAGTATTTTATTTTATTTGCCATTCAACAGCTTAACCTCAAATAGGTGTTTAATTAACTCAGAGTGGCAGTCTAAATGTTTAGCCTGAAGCTGCCTAACAAAGAAAAAAGTATCTACGTACTGCATTTGCAGATTCAGAGCACCAGGCATGAGAAGAAACATAATTGCACAATGCAGAGAATTCTTTTGACACAGGCACATGAAAGTGTAAATAAAGATGGAACATCCAACATAGCAAAGTTTTTGCTATGTCAAGAACTTTACGCAAGCATAAAGAGCCTAAAGGACAGAAAACAAGGGCACTTTATGGCTAAAACTTGTTTCCACAAAATAAAATTCTACCAGATATGCAGAAAGTGATTTATTTAAAAAATAGGAAAGATAAATCTAGGAAAGCATTTTTATAAAAATACAAACACAATACGGCCAGAGGAGGATGAACAGGATTAAGGGTTTTTAAAACTCAATCCAAACCACCTTAATATTGGTTTAAGAAAGGATCAGGGCTCGCCTAACAGAAGCCGGGCATCTTACTACGAAGATGGGAGAAACAAGGAGGGCAACATATGCCTTGCCTCCACTACTTGACATCCCATTCAATGGCAGAGGCATGGATTTAAACAGTCCCCCCTCTTCTTTCTTGGGGACTTAACACAGGACTACACCAAATCAGAAGGAAACGAATACTCTGGCAGCTGACTAATTACTTTGAATATTTGACTTCCCTACGAAACAGGTATGTCTCTGGCATACATTAATACCTAGTGACCCTTAAAATCAGACGGTCCTTCTCAAATATTTTCTGTTAAGGTATACTCAAAGCCTCGGCAATGCAATAATCCACCTCCCTCTTTAGTTTATTATATGAAAAGATGTCACACTGTGACTGTTTTAATCAGTGAATAAACAAAGTGCCCAGCACCTGCCTTGGCTTTTATTATCATCATAATCCTGTTTTGTTTTTTAATTCTAAAACATCAGCAACTCTCCCGTAGGTGAGCATGTGTTTATGCCGCCCCTACTGTTGCCTTTGTGGTTTCATTATTAGCAAGCCATTAAATGAAAAACAGAAGAAGAAGGGGGAGAGAAGGGAAAAGCCGGCCGGAGGCACAGCCATTTGTGCCTGTTAAATACAACAAGCTGGCTTTAGGTAACCAGAGCCCTGAGACTGGCATAAAGCAGGTTAAGTAACCAGAAACTGAAAAGAAAGCAAGCCAGTGAATGAACCACTCTGAGTTGGAGTAGATCAATCCAGGGCAAAAAAACACGGGCAGGCATCCCACTCACATTCAGCAGAGCTTAGCACAGCCAGAATGCAAGAAAAATCTAGCAGTGGTCAAGGTAAGGAGAGGGCTCAGGCACAATGACTGGTAAGTGCCTGACATTCTGATTTGTTTAGGCAGTTTTCACGAAATCAAGGGATGCCTAAAAAAGAAACATATGTGCTGATAAAGTCTTAGCTTTGTTGCAATGAATGGGTCTAGAAAAACTTAATTATAGAAAATGTTAAAAATGCATGGAAAAATGTTTTCTCACCTTGAAGAGGACAGAAATTGACTCTCACAAACTTTTTACCATTTATTTACTCACATTTTGCTGATGGATCAGATCAGATTTTCAGCATTAAACTCTCCTGACATGATTCAGTGGAATGGCACCAACACAAATCTAACTCTGACACTAACAGGGATTGTTTTCTATGTGCTTCCCTGCCTCATTCTCACCTCACAACCACTGCATTCTGTATTCAATTTCTATCACCGAAATGGGAAAATTCTATAGAAAAACAGTAAAAATTGAGACAGAAGACAAAAACCTAGAAGGCCTGAATCTCTGATAACTCTGCACTTCAGTTCACATTTTGTATTGTGGTCCAATGGGAGATGACTGACAATCTGGGTTCTGTTCCTGGTTCTGGCAATGAGCTACAGCCTAACAATGTGCAAGCTGCTTCCCCTCTGTCCTCAATTCCCCTGGTCTGAAAAACAGGATGCTTTAAACAAAATGAAAGAAAAAAATAAAATTCCAAGATTCAGTGATGATGATTCTACATAAGACTTGGATCATACACTAATACTCACACAAATAGGCTGTGAAACGCAAGTCACTGAATGTATAATTATATATATGTTATTGTATTGCTTTAAGTGACCACAAGGGATGAAAAAGCAGAGAAGGATCACACCTGGCAGTTACGAAATGGAGGATGATGCTTCCAGATCGAAGTTTTCATGCACAGCACGCAGCAACATGTGAATTTTAAGTCACTAGAGTATTTTTGACATCTCTTTCTACTATTTAACAGGCAGTAACAACAATTTATCATAGTTCCTCTAAGATATGTAAAACAAAAATAGCCAAGCATTGTGGGAAGCCTACACTGCCAAAGCTTTTTGAAATAATCTGAGTGAAGACAAATCATGAGTTCAAGAAAGTGTCCTTCATGTAAGTATTTCAGTTTCCTTCTGAAGCAGTAAGAACCTTAGAGATAAGGACCAAACTTCCTACCCTAATCTTTATTTCTAAAAAAAGGGATTGGGCAAATAGGCTCAACATCTTAAGGCCCACTTTTCCCAGGGACTGGATAGAATTAGATCTGAGTAGGTTTATCTCAATCGAACTAGGATAGTTTTTATTTAAAAAAATAAAAATCCATATTTTAACCAGCAAAGTTTAATCCCTTCTTTTCCTGTGAAAACTCAGATAAGTTTGATTTTGCGCCTCTCGCTGTCTCCATATTCCAGGTATTATGTCATTGCACATTAGACTGTGTCAACACACCGTGACTTCGTCCCCGCTAATGCAAAACCTCGGAAAACATGGAGCCAGGAGATAATTTCAGAGCGCTTTTTTTTCTCTTTTTAATGTAACTTGGTATTTATCCTTCCATGTTTCTGACATTTCCATTGAGTGATAGTCCCAAAACGAAGAAAATCAGTCTTTCGCATGCAAAGCCGTCTTAAAGCAGACTGTCGAGTAGCAATCTTTCTGGGCAGGTGAACTTCACTCATGTCTCAGAAAGCACTGCTTTCTTGCAAAATCCAAGAACAGCAATGACAGGCTTCCAAGGGAGCCTCCTCAAGTCCCCTGTTGGTGGAAAGAAGGCTTAACCTCCTACAAAAGGGCACCTCCTGAAGTAACGGGGAGATGACGTCTGACAGAAAACGGGTGCGAGAAAATTCCCCCATACTATCATAAGAGCTGCCTGTGAGAGGGGTTTGCATGCCTAAACATAAGAAATGGTTGCTTTTGGAGCAGCTTGCTTCTTTAAAACAGTCTTCTTTTGCGTGTGTTTATCTATTTAAACAGTGGCTCGTGTTCCTTGAACATAAAGAAAATCAATTCGGAGAAGGAGCCGTGTAGAACTTCATAAAATTGTTACATCACGTTAGTCTCTTCTGCATCTTGGTCATTTATTTCAGCACAAAGTGTCTCTAAATGCTCATGTTCTGATTGTATGATGTTTTCTACAAGTACAGGGACAGTTTCAGGCCCCTGCCACCTATATCTTAAAATAAAATAAAATGAAACTTCATTGGTTTTGAGTCAAATAACGCAATTAACTTTGTTTATTGCACTGGGTAGCTAAACACTAACAAAAACAGACAACACATTTTCAGAGAAAGAACCAACTTAAGAAACAGTATTATATAGCA
>VXBW01005306.1:1947015-1981482 GCA_013400375.1 Thinocorus orbignyianus
GGGGGGGGTTAATGTTTCTAAATTAAACGCCCTTCAAACACTCTTTCTGACAGTTATCTTCATATTTTCCACAGATGCTGCCACTGCCACAAAGTTAGGCACTAAAATAGATACAATGCTAGTGTCATGTCTAAGCTGTGCTGATACCCCTGCCACTGTAACTGCCTGACGGTCTGCACCAGAAGGAAAAACACACTCTATATAGAGCGGATCTCAAATGCACTGGAGATGACATTTGGGAAGCTCTAACAACTGATGAAAGCAACAGAAAGTCATCAGCAGAAGGTATGTCTCAGACTTAAAGCAAGAGTCCATCCATATTTGTTCCCTAGATATGCATTATCTCTGGTAGATTGAAATGATGCAAGTTATTTGACTTTTGCAGATTCACAGGGCAGCCTGTACAGATGTAGTGTTCTCTAGAGGTTCTGCTTACCCTGTAAATCATTACGCCTATATTCTTAATTGCTTGGCACAGTTCCCAGGACATCCATTACATCTCTTCTGACTAATGCATATTTGTATCTGTTCACCCCTGGGGCTTCTAACCAAAAAACGTCCTGGTATAAAGAGAAGGGCATGAAAATAATGCATTACAGGTGAGCAATATTCTATCAGGACACCTGAAGAGTGTAGGCCAACCGAGCCACTGAAAAAACATGGTACCAGCCTCTTGCCTCCCTTCAGTTTGCATTGCTTCTCTAGCTGTCTTAACATCTAGAGGGTCAAGAGGATCATACTAGAGAGTGTTGAAGTCCTTCTCTACACAAAAAACGGAAAGAATATTAAATGTACGTTACACAAGTTGGTAGCATGCAGTACTGTTTTACGCATCATTCTGCCTGCAGCACACCTAAGCCCTTGCCACAACTGACCATACTGAAGTATTCCCATGCCTAAGACAGGAAATCCAGCAGTGGGCACTCCTCAAAAGCAGGTGAGAGATTGTGTGAAAGACTAAAGTAAGAAAAATGTAAGAAAAAAAATAAGATGGACAGGAAAATATCTGTGCTACCTACAGCCCACAGGAAAATATCTGTGCTACCTATAGACTGAGACCTGCTCCAGTAGATGCAGAAAAAGTGCCTGGTCTCCAACCCTCGGCTCCCCCTCGAGAAGCCCTGAGGAAGGTTCTCCCAGCTGTCTGACAATGGTATTCGCGGATGCAGCAACAGGAAACACTGGAAAAAAGGGAGCTCTTTTTGCAGAAACAGTTTGCTCTTTTTAAATCATTCCCATGGTGGCATCCAGGCTCCGAGGGGAGTGCAGTATCAGGAAGGGAAAAAAGGAATCAGTTCTGTGGCAAAAGACAGGAGAAAAGGCAATCACATGTACCAAAAAAGAGAGACAGCCTTCAGCAAGGAGGGCAGAGGGATGGAGGGCATTTGTGCAAATACAGATTACGTGTGCAATTCATTTAAAGGCAGTGGCATTTTGATCACAAAGAAGAGTTTAATCAAAGTCTCAAGAGATCTGCCATAAAGGAAGCCCTTGCCTTGCTGCCTTGGCTGTCTGAAAGAAACACCTGTTACACACAACAAAAAAAGACAAAACAAACAATAGGTATAGAAGGGAGGCCACGGTTCAAACAATGTGAATTGGAGAAGCACAGCTTTCTCTAAATGAAGGGCTAGAATCCTATCAAACGAACAGCTGGGGAAAGCGCAATTCTTTATATTTTCAGGGAAGTTGCACAGATTATATGATGGCAACAAATACAATATACGTATCTGAGCTCTGCTTCCTAGGCACCAGAAAGGACAGGAACCTCCTAAGATATCCCTTAGTGGAAGAATAAACTTGCTTGAGCCCAGCTCCAGGAAAAAAGATAGCCGGCTTTCAAAAGAACACAATGGACAATTTTCCTCCCACGGGGCCTTTTGCAAGAGTTTCGGCTAAGAGGATACTGAGCTCAAACAACCCTCACAAAAGACGCAGAAAGCAAACTTGTCATTTCAACAAACCCACCTCAATACACACAGGGGATGCAAAGAACACGTAAAATGGATGCGTTTATTTTTAAATAAGAAGTGTGAATATTATTAATATAGAATACAGAATTCTATAGCAGTAAATTGATTACAATTTGAAAGTCTTTATTGTGATTGTACCAAAAAGATAGGAGTATTTAACTGTGCAAGAAGAAATAATACAAGGAAAGCAGACTTAAATAACACCATGAAACTTATGACACAGAAAGGTAAAATTCTTGAAAAGTAACATTGCAAATCTGCCTTTCATTTCAAGTAATGAACAAACACAGGAAAAAGAGCACCATTCATTCTAATTCCAGTCACTAGAATGTATAAGCTCTCCACAACTTTACTTCCTAACACAGTGGCAAAAAACCCTACTGAATCTGTGATATATCTAGGGAGCTTTACCTCCCAGGGAAACCTCTTGCTGCCAGAAGTAGGTTCTGTGGAAGCACACAGGCAACCTTTGCAGGAGCGTCTGTAACTACAGAGCCATCCAGTGACTCACAGAAGGGGGCAAAAAAGGAAGCTTGAAAGTTTTATGTGCTTAACACTTTCTAATTTCAAGTAATTTGAGTCCATTTCTGCTAACTTTGTATCTCCTGGTGTGTGCATCAATCTGTCTGCATCACTGGGAAATACTGCGATCACGAACGTCTTGATCTAAACTAAGGGTTCTCTCATGATTTCAGCTGAAGAACAGCAGGGCTGAAGAATTCTTAAAGCTTTGAACAATTCACATGTAAGATCAGCTATGATTTGTTAAGTATTAACAACCTGTGGTCCCCAAATGGAAAACATCCTTATTCCTTCCTTCATAAATCCTTTAGAGACATTAAAAATCCACATCCAGAAAAGTAATCACATTTGCAATTGGTATCTGAATTGGGGCATTCCAAATGCATGCATGAGCATGTGTGCCTATGAGCGTATAAGGCAGCTTACTTCTGTGTATAGGATGAGAACGTAACCAACCAGCTCTTTAATATATGCTTACTTGTTCCTGGATGACAAATTTGGACTCCAGAGTTAAAGAAACTGGGAACGATGCTTAATTTAGATGTACGTGATTCTTAAGGATATTAAGGACTTAAAACTTATTACACACAGTATATAAAAAAGCCCCTCTCGCTGACACATGTCAGCCCAGTAATGCTTAAACTGCAGAGAAGATTCTAAAGGCAGAATGAAAGATAAGAAAACATTCTCGCCACACAGAGCTTTAAAGGACAAATGCTTGAACAGGCTTCCATCAAATACTCAAAGCAAGAGGCTCCTTAACTAAAAAGAGACTCCTTAACTAAAAGATCTTTGGCTTTGAATTTTGTACCTTCAGCCTCAGTTTCCTTGCTAAAGTACAGTGTGTGGTAAATTAGGAGGTAAGAATTGGTTAGTGGCAACTTGTGACTACAACCGATCTAGCCCCAACCCCACCAGAGGGGGAAAAGGAAGAGCAAATGGAGGGTGTTGAAAAGTGAGTCAAACTCCATTTTCAACACAGCCAGCCCAAATTTAACAAAGGTACTCAAGCAATCTACCTCCCTTTCCAAGAACAGCAATAGAAAAAAAAGCCTTCTCTATTTTGATGGAGACCAAAAAAAGAAAAAAAAAAAGAAGGAAGAAAGGGGCTTCATAGCACTCCTGTCCACCACAAGCCAGAGAACTGTTTTCTCCTGATAGCCCAAAAGAATACAGCATTTCTCCTGTAACCCAAGTGACATTTGGCACTTCTCCCATGCTGATATTTCAGGGTTCAAGCTGTGCTGACAATACATCAAAGGTGGTTGGTGTATCAGTATTATGTGGTTTTATGGCCATTAAAGCCACACAGAAACACAGTTAAAATAATGCTACTTTGGATGAAAAGCCAAGAACTCAAACTTCAGGGAATGCCAGAATTAAGACAGTCAACATAATTTTAATTTTCCCTCTTGTGAGTACAGTCTACAATTATATTATCACGTAATTCTACTCCCCCAGGATACCATTTTTTATTCAATATGTATGACAGAGATACACGGGAATGAAAATCAATATACCCATTTAACCTAATTCTGGCACTTGTAACTTTCAAATGCCTTACTTCATTACCTAACTAATGTATTTCTTTGTATACAATTTTCACAGCATATAAAAGTATACAAATCTCTTCATCATTTCTGTCCAAATCCATTTTAAATTGCTATCTATGAACAATTTTGTTGAAACTACGCAAGTTTCAGCTTTAGAATAATTTGCTGAACACTATCACTACCATCTTTGAAGAAGTCAGACCTGATAAAAACTGTTTTGTAATACATACAATTTTAAATTAGTTTCCTCACTATGTCAAATATTTATAAACTCCAAGTACTGTGAAATAAATTTTTCCCATTTAATTATTATTATTACCTTTCATATAAGCCTTTGTTTTAGTTTTTATATCTTTATTACATTTATCTTGGAACTTCAATTGTTTTATTAAATTTCTAAATGCAAGGAACTCTGGCATATACTTAGCCTCTCTAAAGCATATTACAAACCAATTTCTAAGAAAATCTGAAATGGTTCCTTACAATTATTTACCCATCACACACTTTATTCAACTTTCTAATGTGGAAGTTGAACTTAAATATATATATTAAGGACAACACACAAAATATAGACGGCCTGCATGAGGTCTGTAACTCTCTAGTTCATCTTTGCTCAACAGAGACTTCCACGAGACACCTGTACCTTTCCCTCTCCTTCTTCAAACTCCTAATTCAGGTTTTGCTCACGGTGTCCCTTCAGTAACTGTCCTTCAAGTAATTAAACTGTTTCATTTGCTCTTCGCACCAACACTAAGCACAAGTAACTGCCCTTCGCTTTAATTTATACAACACAATTCAGTGGCAGATTAAGTGATAGAAAGTGGACAACAAAAATAAAACCACTGCCTCTGGCCTCTTGCATGCTGTTACCACTAATGGTGAGCTCATCTTGTCTCCTCAACTATGCAGGGTAAGGCATCATCAGCTTTTGGATGCCAGATGTCTGAGGGAAATCCAAGGTGGGGAAGACAGTGGCGTTGATTCAGTAAGTGGAACCACACTTTTCCCTCTGAATCATTTTAAGCCATCATTCCAGCAGTGAGTTTGAAGTACCCTATTTTGAATGAGCCATCAACACGAAGATGTGACCACTTAACATGGCAAGAGATGAATCAGAAAAGCAAGGCATTGCCAGTAGAATCTAAATGATCCTCAGACTTCTCCCTCTTGATAATACAGGTATGGGTACTGGTAGCAACTTTGGAAAGCCAAATATAACCTGTCTCTCAAATATAGCTGCTGTGATTAGAAAAGCAACCATTTAGACAGAACAAACTGGGCAGGATTAGATTTTGAGATGCAGTGGTTGGTCATAACAAAAAATAATGGTCCTTATACATCAACAGTCCTAATGTTGCTAGGACAAGAGGTGCAAACCTAGCAGCAGTCATGAGAATGGTTTTTGTTTAAGTTCTACTAGTGCACGGAGGTCAACGGTGTATATCTCCCATCCAAATTCCAGTTTGGGAAATGACACACTACTTGCTTGTATATCCTTGTTCTCCTGTTTTACGTGAAGACCCACATTCCATTTCAGCTCTGTGTATCGTGTGTGCTTGTATTTCTACTCCATGTTTGCAGAGATGGCTCTAACAGGTTAACTCCTAGGATGTTTGCTAATGCAGGCTGAAACACCACCACCTCCAGTGGACCAAACAAACCCTGTGTTGGCTGTTACCCACTATCATTACAGAGTCAGTGCAAGAAAATGTACCTGCACACCTCAGCTCTTGTAAAACATGCATCACTAAATAGTACTGCCAACAAATACGTGCCAGAAAGAATCTTTCCTCTTCTATTCATGTTGCGTATCACTGAAAAGCACAGCAACTCCTAAATAACCCTAATAACCAATTGGTCATCTTAGTTAATGCCAGCCAATCCCAAACATACTTCACAATACCAAAGACTTAATAGATGAGATCAGAATTTGGCTTAGAGTTTCATTCTCTTTGGGATGTTTCAGGATGTCACGTGCAACATAAACTAAATATTGCTTGGCCAACAGGGCTGAAAACCCCCAATTGAGAGAAATCACCAGAATGATACGCAGTTGTGAATTTTCAAATTTAAGTTTGTTCTGGGGGGTGAGACCCTACAATAAATGCTCTCAAATTATGCAGCTATCTCAGTCATTTTGCAACTGCTGACCCCTATAATGATGTTCTCGTTTTCAGAGCCGATGTGATGCCACACAGTGATTTGTCTGTTAAACTGAATCTTTGCCTCTAGATAGATAGATAGATAGATATAAAGTTTATTTTGAAATGTCTCCTAGTGCCTCTGAGTCTGACTGATGTGAGATGTTATTTTGAACATGCCAAAGCATCTGAACGGCTCCAGTCCTTTCTTTTCAGCGTGCATTCCTTGATAAGTGGCAAAGCTTCCCACTTATCAGTCACTCAAAGTGACTGTGGCTGTCAGTTGTGTACAAAGCGCAATCAGTTTGGAAGCAGAGACACCAGCATTTTTCTTCTCAGCTTGAAGCAAACACGTTTTGACTGCTAGTCATTCAATTTTAAAGCATCTTCAATTAGGGGCGGATGAAGATATAAAGAAAACACATCCTAAACACCTCCGCCAGCCAGCAGTAAAAAATTTATTGTTATCTCCTGCTTTACCTTACTGCAGAGGCAGCAGCAGCAGCCTTTTTTGGCTGCACAACAAAAGTGCTCCCGACTACACACACTCCATACGGACAAGATCACAGCCATAAAGAGTCCGTGTTCATCTTCCCAAGCCACCTATGCAAACTGCTGTGGCACTTTCAGCTCCTGCTGTGTAAATACTTGCACGGGTGCACAAACGTGACTATAGCTCACACGCAGACAGGTACGCCACCCCACACATTTTGAACACACACACTCACAAAGCGATGCATATGCACACTCTATAGAAATAAAAGGCTGTCCAAAACTGTTTAAAAGACCACGGAAGTATTGGCATGGAGGGAGAAGAAAAGGGAGGGCTGGCAGAATGAAGGAGCTGATGCGGGAAAGGGTGGGCAGCTGCCTATGGGAGATTGCTCGGTATGGCGACGCCAGGGAGCTGGAAGGAAGTGTAAGGAAGTGGTCAAAGCTGTGGGGTGCCTCAGAGGGATGCTGAAACTGGAGAGGTGATCTGAAACCAGAAAGACAGACAGGGCCCTGGAAAGAGAGGGGAGAGGGACCAAGATGAGGCCTTGGCGCACAGTGTTGCCAGCCATGAAGACTGTATTTGACTCCTGGCACTTTTCTTAGTCCTAACTGCTGGATTATTTTGGGAGTTTCAAGCGGTCTGCTTTGGGTTTTTAATAAAAAATAAGTTTCTGGCCCTCCCTTGCGACTGTATGAGAGAACTGGAAAATGGGAACACCGAAAGCTTGGTAACAAAAAGGAAATTAAGAAAAGATGCTAGAATTGAAAGAAAAATGTCACAAAGTCCAAAACAATCTCATAATTTCTGAACAAATGTCACAAAGTCCAAAACAATCTCATAATTTCTGAACATTACCAGTGGTAACACTGGAGAAAGCTCCATTATCAGCAAGTGCTGTTGCAATCGTGTCGCTCAGCATAGAAAAAAAAAAATAATTTATCTGATGAGAATATGCCTTTGCAATTCAAGTTGTACCAATTCCAAGCAGATTCTTCTTGTTTACACTGGTGCAACTACACCAGTTGCAAATTTGGATTGTATGAGAGCGTAGGGAAGGCCTGAGATGGTATTATCTGTAGATGCTCACTCTGCAGGTAATCTTTGGAAGTAAAAATGTGGTACGTTAGTGCTTTACACCGAAGTAAGTGTAGATAAACACCTCTGCGATCTTTTACCTAACTTAACTTTTACCAGAATGGAAGGAAGTGAAAGCCCGTAGGTCATTCAAAAGTACATGCATCATACCCTTCAGCCAAACATACACGTCATTTGCTCGACTTGAGAGGCCAGCAAGCAATTAGCTCATTCTGAGCACTAGCCTAGATTTTTTTTCTTTTCACTCCTCCCTTTCCCTATTTCCTCCCCCAACCTTGTCTTTTTTTTTCTTTTTGGGGGTTGTTTTCTGGAATAATTAATTTCCCAGAGGCTTTTTCCTGCTTAAGGGACAAACGAGTTATTCTGATAACTGATAGGACATCAGCTGCAGAGCTTTTGTGAGAAACAATTGTTTAGCCTCTTTGCCGGCATCCTCAGTTGTTTGGGAAGAGGTTGCAAAGTCATGGGAAAGGCTGCAGTGTGACTCCGGCTTGGGCCTGTCTCACTGAATCCAGTATGTCCATGTTTATATGTTGCAGGAAAACAGCTGCTCCTGACACATGATGAATTTGGACAAAATGTCCCCAGTCCATGAGCCTGCTCAGTTTGACTGTGCAGTCACAGCTTGTCAGATCCACACTGGCAAAAAAACCAAACCAAAACAAAAGACAAAAAACAAACCATCTCAGTGGACCAAGCCTGTTCTGAAAACATTTTGCAGAGTGAGAAGGAAGATACTTTCTCACAGTTTCCTACTGAAGAAAGGTCTCATTAAACTCCCACTAATATGAATAAGAGCCTTTTCACTATGTTCAGTGGGAGTTGGATCAGGCCCTCACTTCAACAGCTTTATTGTCTACCAAAGAAACCTTTTGTCCTCACCTCTCTCTGATATGCAAAGAGGACTCTAATTACGGAAGAACTAATACTCTTCTGCTGTGTGATGGCTTGCAAAGGGGTTGGAGCACCATGAAACACTGCTCTGCTGCCACTGACTTAGAAAACCAGAATTCCCAGGGCAAATGGTCCTAAAGAAGCAACAGACATTACTAAATCTGTAACCAATCACTTCTGTAGTGGTTGCTCATTTCCGTATCATCTCAAGTGAAGGATTCATCATCTACAGCCCTTTAAAGCCTCCTAGAGAATGCTGGGTTACAGGCATGAAGAAGCTGAGGAACAGAAAAGAAACTTCACAAGTCCTTATGGTAGCACTGAGGAGAAACCAACAGGGCAAGGACTAGGGGCAAAGATCTCTACCCTCCTTATTACAGGCACAAAGTGCTCCAAGTATTTAGCTCACATAGCAGCCTGCTAGAGTTTACTTTCCAGCAGAAGACAGAAAATGTAAGTATGAGCTGTGTTGGGAGTATGACTTAGAGCGCAAACTTATTGGGGCAGGGAACAAATCGTCACACTTCTTTATGTACAGTCGTAGAGTCAGTGACTTCTCACAAGAAAGAGAAACTCATATTTTTTGCAACTAAACTTCACCTGAAATAGGTCAATCAAAATCTCAATGTTTTATCAAACAAAGAGAACGCAAACAGGTATGAACATCTTTCAGACAGTTCTGGATAACGGATAATTGCTCACTTGAGGAGTTCAAAAGCAACAACAAATCTAAACAACAGCAACAAAAATCCAAAGGTGAAGGGTAAATTCACCGAGGATGTGGGTAAATTACACTCTCTAAAGCACTCTGGAAGTAGGTCTCCTTACCAGTGTTTTGGAAGGCTGGAATCAATCCAGAGCCTCTTGGTGCTTGGAAAGTTTTGACGATAACAACTGTGTCATTTCAAAACTTTGCATGTTAAGCTTAAAAAATATTTTTCTGAAATTCTGTGTAACTCAGAAATCAAATCCTTCTTTCCTCCCCCAAAATATAGCTAGACTTTGAAAAATAGATCTGGCTACAAAAGGGACTAACCATCCTGCAGGAAATTCCAAGTGTTCAAGATTTTATTACATTCCAAATTGGAACAACACCTTAAACCTCTGAACTTAATGAGAATGGGAATATTCTGACTTGGGAACATATGACTGCAGCCAGGTCTCTCCATCTACCAACAAACTCATGGGGAAAGGGACACAGCCAGCTGACAGCGGGTGGAGAGGATGGAAATGTGGATCCAGTCTCATGAAGGAAAGGCTTATTCAGAACCAGGAGGACACCCGAGGGAGCCAAGAGATTCAGGGAAGCCAGGAAGCCTGCCAGCCAAAGGGGCATGGAGTCTGGAGGGCCATGGCACTTGCACTCCCTGCCAGACAAGATGCAAAGAGTCTGCAAAGCTTGAGGCCATCAATGCCACGGTAAGCTTTTAGCCTGGGTGCAGACCTGGCACACCTACCAGGTGCCACCAGGTTCTGGAGCTGCCTGTGTCACCCAGGCAGGTGCCACTGGGCAGAATTCACCACTTGCCTGGCAGGCAGAGCCAGCAATAGCTGCACCTTCCTAGCTTTGCATGAGAATTCAGTCAGGATCCTCTTGTTCTTCAGAGATCCGAGCTTTCTAACAGCAAAGATGTCCTGTTACAACATCTGCTTACAAATCTCTAGCTCTGAAGGAAAAAGAAAATCCTCTGTTGAAACACACACAGTCATCAAATGATTGCTGTCTGGCAGGAATTGCTCTCAAGTTTCAGATAGCACTCAGTTCTTTGGCTAAGTATGTCACCCAGAAATGAATACAAATTAGTAATTAAGGACTGTCAGTATCAAACTAAAAAGTCAAACAAAACTGTGGCCCAAATGTTAGGGACACTGTTGCTTCTTGCTGCTTTCAGATCTTAGTTTCACGTTACTGGCAACCTGAAGCGTTCCAAGATCTTGAGCTGGACTCTCCAAAAAGTTTTTGACTAAAAATCAGAACAGTTTAAAAAACAACATTTGGACTCGGTTGTGTTTGCCTTCTAATTTTGGAACTTGTAGTGCTCATGGTTTCAGATTTTGCCTGGAAATACGAGAGCTACAAGTTTACATTTTGAAGAAATGAAAACTGGCATTTTTGTCATCACATGACTCCAAGAGCTGGGGCTTGAGGGAAAAACACAAAACATTGTCAGGCTTTCTACAAAATTGTGAGATTAGCAGCATCAGTTTTATCACAATTTAAGCTGCAAGGTTGACCTATTTTATCAACAGTGCCCTACTGAATATGAATTGCTTTATGAATTTTAACAACCATATTTCATTTTAAATATAGTTCAATTAAAGTGACATTCATCACTGAGCTTCAAAGCAAACTATTCCATCATCAACCTGGGCTAGGCTTTTTCTCTGAGCAAGTGGAAAGCATAAACTGCACCACCCTACAAAACTTTGCATCTCAGAGGCACCTCAGGGTGAAAGTCCATTGCCTGTCCTGGGGACTGGCTCAGTATCATGAAAAAGGAGCATCCAGCCTTCAAATTACTTTCACGCTCTGCCCACCTGATGGGACAGCTACAGAGCCTGAGACTTTGCCATGTTCTAGAGCAAGGATGCCAGGAAGTGGATTTTCAATGCACAAAAGATGGGGAGGTGACAGTGAGAGTTCCCTTGAGGCCTTGAAGGACAAAACTAGCTTCAGTCCAAAAACTGCCGAGCCACATTTTGTGTCTGCATGCTCTTTCCTCAGTCTCTTCTCCAGCTGGAGATCACTACAGAGTTGTTCTGAAACACAACCCGAGATCTTTGGGGCTGTCTATGTACTAGAGTTAATAAGACAGAGCATGCATCTCGGCTTCATTTCTGCTAAAATAGCAAGACTGAGGTGTTCACGGGAGAAGACCCCAAATACTCAGCAGGCAAAAGATGCTAAAGCTAAAACCTTTTCCATTCACGTACACACAAGGATTAAATAGAACAGAAAGCAGTGTGCATGGGAGGATGCATTCCAAAGTGGTATAAAATAAAATGGGGGGAATTTTAGTTAATTATTCAGAGAAACTCAAACCTCTTCAGCA
Source organism: Thinocorus orbignyianus (assembly GCA_013400375.1). Taxonomy (NCBI): domain Eukaryota; kingdom Metazoa; phylum Chordata; class Aves; order Ciconiiformes; family Thinocoridae; genus Thinocorus; species Thinocorus orbignyianus. Next base: position 1,958,743 of record VXBW01005306.1, read on the forward strand.
ATTATGTCCAGAGCATTCTGAAATGTAGAAAATTATTATTATAATTATTTGCCATAACACAAAATCCTGTACACATGATATATTTGCATCTTGAGGTCATACAGACTCTGAAATTTAATCTAATCTGCAACTTCTCTCCAGTTTAGCATTATCTCTTTACTTAACTCTCCATATGAAGATAAGCTGGTTGTCTTCTGCATTAGTGAAACCTCCTTCCAGTTAATTCAGAAGAGACACAGACATGTTGAAAAAGACATGATGTCAATTAGAGACTCACATGCCAGGTACATTTTTTTCTAAGCTCAAGGAGCTAACGCATCTTCCTTCAGCATCACAGAAGTGGCTAGTTTAACTGAGCTGTAGTTACACCGGGCATTAGCAGTCCTCTATGGAGGAGAGACACATTGCAGTCTCTCCCTGCTCTCGTATTGTATGTGTCTCAGTGACTGTATGCTGGGGTACGGAGAGAGGGGAACTGTTTCCAAGTTAGCGCACTCAGAGAAAGGAGTCATAAATCACGGGGTCAGTCAGGTTGTGCTTTTTTTTTAACCTTAGGGTATTATGTTTTCAATACAATATTTCAATAGCTTTTTTCTGTGTAATAATTTATCTGGAATTACGGCAACTCTCACAAGCTTAGAAAAAATTGGCTCAAGTAAAATGAATCCTTTGTCATAAATAGGTTGTGTTCATAACTGCAGCCTAATCATTCAATTGCACATAAGTCAAATAGTTATCCAGACTTTGTAGGAATATTTCCCTGTCAATAAATCTAATGCTATTTAAAAACTCCAGGCCAATGTGACAGAAGCCTTTTAGATTAATTAGGTCAAGGTCAGAAAAGCTGAACTCACAGCTACATTCATGTCACAGTTTTGTTCCACCCACCATAACCTGATTGTAAACCTACAGACGGTTTTAAACATGGGCATGTTAGGGTGACTTCATTGTCTCCATTTATATACAAAGGCAGATTTCTTCAGGAATTGTTTCTTCTCTCTGACAACAGTCAACTAAGCGTGTAACTGAGAAGAAATGTTTTGCTTTGTATTCACTGCCAATGAAAGTTTATTTATTTTAATTTTTTTCCTATCGGTAACTTGACAATAATTGGGCTGCAACCAGGGTTCATGAGACTGTATGATCATACAGACCACAGAACTGTCAAGAGGCAGGCAGTATACTCAAAATTTCACTACAAATAGATCATCTCTGTGGGAATGAGAGGACAGTATTGTCTCTCTGCCTCTTCAACTGACCTTTATCATGTGACCATCCAAAAGCAGGGTGCCCCAAATCTGATGGGTTTTGTGTGAAGTGGATCCTGGAGGTGAAATTCTGACCTTGGCAGGGTCAATATTTCATCCAAAATCCCTTGAGACAGGCCTCCAAATAATTTCTTAGGCTTGCGGCTTGTATCAGATGGTAGCTAGCTGACTTTCATTTACTACTGACTTAGGTCAAACTTGGACCAGGGATCAAGAGATGAAAGGCTCTATATCTCATTATCAATAATCAGTGTTCTCCACTACCCTAAAAACGACATACTTCATTCTTATCTACAAGGCCTTAAGACTTAAAAGGGTTGGGGTCAAATTATGTTACTTCAATTTATTTTTATTCACTGCTTATAAAACAACTTCCTCTCTCACTGCCATAGCTGAACGCTAAAAATGTAAATACTTTCCTTGCTATTGTAGAGGTTCTACTATTGTTTTTCTTTTTAAGTCTTACTAAAGATACAGCAATAAAGAAAAATCCCTCCCACACACAAATGTAAAGGAAAAATAATAATACAGAGGTCAAGGCTAAGCCAGGTTTTACCAATCTCAAAACTATTTCCAGCAAAGCACATCTTGTACGTAAGTTGCCTTATAACAGAGGGGTGGATCTTCCCCAGAAGTTTTTTATAGTTACACAACTCTTGATACCGACAGAATATCCTCTGAAATGATAGATCCAGTTTCACTTTTCATGTGAAGCCACTCAACTCCTCTGACTCTGCTGGAATTAAGTTTTCTTAGACCTATTGTAGATATGGCCCATCATTTTGGGGAACTAATTCAGAAATATTGAGGAGAAGCTTTGGAAGGAAAATCCCATTGTTACTGAATAAATAGAACATACCATCCACTTCCACAGCCACTTGCAGTGCTCTATATATAATTGCAAACTTAAACGGGCAGAGATTTTACCATGACTCTGGAAATCTGTAAAACGTCAAACTCTTTCTTTGTTATTCTCTGAAAACCTTCATGAGCAAACTCATTTGCACTATTCCCAAAACAGGGGCATGCATATATACACGTGGAAGAAAAGTAATGAAATACAGTCAATGGTATGAAAAGAAACTTCTGAATACTTCAAGGAGAAAAGAGGTTAAATAAAGTTTACTGCTTCCACTGGGTTAAGAACTTTTTTCTAACACTGGTAAACCTGTAGATACCCAGTACCTACTCAGTTGCTCTGCAGAATCTAACCAACCTTTTGACCAGTATATCGTTCAGACAATACTTCACCCAAAGTGTGAAAATTTCCGGACTTTCAATACCTGGGACAGAGGGAAGGAGGGACACTTGATTATGGATCGCTGAAGAGAACTGCTTCTACAGAACCTCAAGAACAGGGCTATAGGAGATCCACTGCAATCCAACTCTTTCTGGCAAAATTTTGGCCACTCCTGATCCATGCCTGAAAAACGACTTGGTCCTGCAAACCCTTGCTCTCATGACCACCTCCTCTCACATCTGCTTCCCAATCCTGTAGGAGCAGTGGAAGTAGTGGAGCAGGCATACAAGGCCTTCCAGAAACTGATCTTTTTTGCTTAATGACTGGCATCATCCTCACATGTTTCCATAAGCAAGATGTAAGCCGTCTGCAGAGGTTCTTAAAGTATGACAGCAATGGTTGAGGGAAAGCATGGGGAACCAAAAACGAGAGAAGAGAGATAACAGGGGCACGGGTGGAGACGCAATCTCTGACCTGGATCTGTTGCTGAAGAAGGTTAATTTTGTGTTGCTGCTGCAGGAGCTGCTGCTGTTGTCTTGCAATCTGTGGAGAAATCGCACAGAAGAAATGTGAGATGTATCACCATTCCTGGAGTTGGTTCATAGGAAACTTCTCCCCTGTTTGATTCTTTAAACAGCTCTATTAAGCTCAGAAACTTTCAACTGTGGGTGGCGACAGCCTGGACTGCTGCTGAAGTATGGGGCTCATGTTCAGGAGCAATTCATAGCTAATACTAGTGTGAAAGGGAATCTTGTGGAAAATGCCGTGCTGGATATTAAAGGAAGGACTGATGCAAAAATCTCTCCTCATTAGCTGAAACAGCTCTGCTAAAATCCCCCCAAAGTGAGCACTCATTTGCTCCGACTTGTTGGAGGAAGAACAATACTGGCAGAGAAGCTGGAAAATAGTGAGGGAAGGCAGGAAAGACAAAAAAAGTAGGATGGACAGCAATACTTTTTTTGTTTGGCACCACCCATTCAAAAATTCCAAAAAAAGGAAATCTGACACCAAGGAGGAAGGTATAAATGTGCATATTTCCTTGATGCAGAAACAGACACAAAAAGAATGGAACTGAGTTTGGGAAAATCACTGACTCTTCAACATGTATATCAGCTGAAAGGAACCAAGGGAGTAGTGCAAGGCCACATAGCTCAACACTAAAACTCATTTATAGAAGTCAATGGAGTAGTTGTAGTCTCCTTTCAAAGTCATCTGTGTTTTCCATAAGGACTTCCATCCTCTCTCTCCATTGACTAAATGATTGGGGACCTTACTGCAGACACGTTTTACACACAGCGAAGGAAAAAGCAGACAGTAAAGGAACCAAATTAGAATTCTCAGAGGACTGATGGAGATAAACCATTATGTATGTCAAACTTAAAAAGAAAACTTGAAAAACTTTGAGTCATCACAAAAGCTCTGCTCTCCTGAATAGCTTGCACAGCAGTACAAACATTAGAAGGAGTATTGTTTTTCCCCTGTGGTATGTGTACACAACTCAGGGTCAGATGGGAACGTATACATACTTACTGGGAGGAATTTTGTGCATTCTTCCCCTTAGGTATTTTCTTTCATTTCTGTTATTAAACTATTAGCATAAGAAACACTCACTCATCGTTAACTCCACATCTAGAAGAGTGTCTGTTTCCTTTCTAGAGCCTCTCTTTAAGCAACCAAAATAATTTTTAACGATACTTTTCTTAAAAGTTTGGTTATCTTAATTTCTATATAAAAGAGAATTATACTGTGTAAGCTCTTAAATTAAAACAAATCCTCACTATCCTAATAATAATCCTGCTGGATTTCTAACTCCCTTTTTCCATTCTCTCCATTTTCTTTTTCACTTTCAAATCACTCAGCCATCCTGTAGCAGTAGCGATTTTAAAAGGAAATAGCTCCTGCAGGATGTCTCCGTGTGGAAGAATTTTGCCAATTCCACCTTCACACCTTCATCTACCTTCTTCATGTAAGCAACTGTGTGATATGAATTCTCTAGTTTAAAAGGTAAGTCACTCGTCCTGTTCTCCCTCTGTGGAATTTCAGGTATGAGGCCAAAATACACAGTATTAAAGATAAGGTTTACAAAAAATCAAACCTTGGGAAATCCAAGGCTAAAATGTCTGAAATGTCAGCACTGGTTTAGAATCTTAAGACTTGCTTGGTACAATACAAGCATTGAAGCATGACAGCTATGACAGATTTAAAAGAATTTTGTGAGTTTCATACAGTTCACAACCCTGCCATAATACAATATAAACTCAAATTTCATAGTGAGCTGAAATGAATGGTCAAAATGTATTCACATAAGAGATATCAGGATGGACTCCTGGCAAAATTTTAAGCCAGATGTCTAAGTATTCTCTGCTCATGTTCAGGTACAAAAATGGACATTCATTTCTGTTAAAACTTGCACGGTGCAAATATGTTGGAAAAGTTGTGTTCTTGAATGAATATAATGTGTCTATGTGTGCATGTTGGAACTGTTCACATGTGAAAACATGTTTGCATTTTCAGTGGAGGGCATTTACGCAAGAGCTGGAAGTCAAGCCCCTCAAGTGTAGAAGAAAAAAAGTCCCACTTGTTCACTGACTTCATATCCTTCTCCCCCACTTTTTTGCACAGTTGGCAAAACCAACACTTCCATTTGTCACATTACAAGCCAAATGCCATATTTTGTTCCTTTTATACCTACACAGCATCACTCAATTCAAGCGGAATTGGAAAATTACTTAGGAGGGCTGGATCTGTACGCTTACTTACGCTCCTTCTTAGAAAAAACACTGTTGGAAGAGAATACCTCCAAACCAGAACACGGATCTTTAAAAGACAAAGACCACTATTTCATATATTGCAAATTAAAGTGTTACTCCAACATGCTTTTGTTCAAACTTCTTCACCTAAGAAAACAAATGGAAAAACAAATCTGGGTGGAGAGTAAACGTCAGAAGTATCAACGCTAAAAGATAAGCTCCTGGAAAGTTTTCCTAGAAAACGATATAAGCTGAAAGCCACTGTAATAATCACTCACCTGTTCTTGTTGCTGCTTAGCCAGCTCCATTTGCTGGCGTTGTTTCTCGATCTGTGATGCAGCCAGTTTCTTCTGTTCATCATGAGCTGCTAGCAGCTGTTCTCGCAAACTGGTCAGCTGATTGATCATACCCATGAGCTGCCTTTCTTTCTCAGCGAGGCTTTCTGGAGTCCCTGGGCATCATATGGTGGGGAAAAAAAAAAAAGAAAAAAAAAAAAGAAAAAAAAAAGAAAAAAAAAAGGGAAAGCGAAGAGAGGAAATTTAGAGCTAGCCAGGTTTTTATTTTATAGCTTCACTATAAGCAAAGTTTCAGTAGAACCAAAGAACAGCAGCATATTGCAATACACTGCACATTGAGACCTGTTCCTCTACAGGAAAATGAGCCATGAGGGATAATTCTGCATACAGGCTTTGATCTCGTGTCCCCCTTCAATGTTTCCATGCCCTTTCATCTATTTTTCATTGTCTTTTTATCAGATTAATAGGGGGAAAAATACTGCCTGTTTGGAAAGAGTTTCATTTTAAACATTGTTTACGTTCTGTGGGATCAAAATCAACACTTCAGTTTCCAAAGACAATCACATTTTTCTCAGAATTTTTCTTATGACGAAGACACATCAGTGCTCTGACAGTTACAGAAACTGTAAGGTGGGGAAGCAGAGAAGTTCCCTGGGTGTTGGGTAACTCCCCGGCTCCCCACACCCAGCCTTCTTGCTGTTACCAGAACAGCACACAACAGCTCTCAGGATGCTACCTCTTGTATCATCTACAGCTGCCCCGATTAGGATGACACTATATAGTATCTAAATTGTCAATAACTACTACTACAGCTGCTCCTGCCACCGCTGAGTATTTTTATAGGAGGAAGTCTTGCATAAACATATCAGAAAAACAGAATTAAAACGCAATTTGCCATCTCTCTCCCTTCTACTGTCATTAGATGCTTTTTACAGCAGACACAGACAGAGGAACTGACTACCTCGCTCTCATAATCATTCTGTAAGAATTCTCCTTCTACCCAGAAGGACAGTGGTTATAAGGGAAGGGAAGAAAAAATTCCAGGAAAAAAATCAAAAGCTATGAATCATACACTAAAACAAAGAATGGCACTATTAGTATACCCAGTATCATTTGACTTTGAATTTAAAAAACCAGAAAATATGTGTAGCAGCTAATCCACAGATATCTCCAATACCACCACACCCTCCCATATGAGTCAGATGAAAACCTTCCCGAAAAAAAAGCTTTAGGAAAGGATTAAGGCTATCAGTGTCTCTGCCTCCTCTGAAAATAGCTTGCTTTTGGGACAACCCTGCCACACAAACCTTTCTCAAACACAGGAAGCATTCTTCTGCCAATGTCACTAGTGCTCTCCAAGTGAAAAAAAAAAAAAAAGAAGAAGAAAAATTGGCGACTATGCTAAACGTGTTCCTAGCCAACTATCAGTCAGACATGGAAAAGAGCTACTGGTAATAGCTCATTTAGTCTACCCCCCTGCCAGTGCGGGAATGTTCCCTACAATATATTTACTACAGCTTTCTAGATTGGATTGAAATGTCTGAAGTGGTGAATCATCTACTGCTTTCTTTGGAAGATCGTACCACAGCCCTAGAGGTGTCACTCTTAGGGCTCTTTGCTTGATAGGTTAACTTACATTCACTTAATTTCAACCTCATGCTCCCAAGCGGCACCCCATTTGCTACATCAGCCAAGTCCAAGCCCTTAAATGCCTTTGTAGACAGCCACATACAAGTGGGAAAACACAAAGAATCAACGTTTTCATTCAAAGGAAATGTAAGTTGATTAACTTTTTATTAAGATGCTAGAGATTTATATGAAAATGTTCTCATTATATAACAAAGCGCTACAGCAGAATATTCTCGGATAGGCTCCAAAAAAACTGTGGTACAAGCTGGAAGCTTGAGAAAGACGCAGAAACATAAACCATAGGACTTTAAACCTGTTCTGTAAAAAGCTGTGAGAAAGAATGGAAGCCAGTGCGAAGACACCAACACTGCTGAAGGAAACACTTTTAACTTATGTTTTTTATTTCAAACATTGGAGACAGAGAGCTGCTGCAAGTAATGCATTTGCCACCTGGCCATACAACTGATCAGAAACTTCCATTGCCACTCTTCCATCCTTTATTCATTTTTCCCTAGGAAAAAGGGTGCAGTGTTTCCAAGCGGCATAGAAGAATTATTCTAGAAGGCAGCTTCTTCTTTGTCCTGTCTGTGGCTAGCATGTTGGTTCGTTGTAATGCTCATCTAATGAAGACTCAGTATCCTCATACTGGCAGTATAACACGCTGGGCACACCAAAACATCTCAAAACTGAGGATTTTATTTATTTATTTAGCAGATACTTTATTCAGAACCTGGGTGTGCATGAGAGAGAGAGGGAGAAGGACCTAGTGAGAAAAGGAATGCACAGGATTGGTTTAGTCCTCAAGTTAGTGGAAGCAAAAAGCAATCACTGTTTTTGACAAATACACTGACACACATCAAAGATCTTCACCCAGTATTGGTTCGTCAGTGTATTTCCAGCTCCTACAGTAGCTTTCAGTTGGGAATCAAAAAGCACTTTGTAAAGTTAAATTAATCCCCACCACACCTTTGAAAGGTGGAAAAATGTTTCCATATGTGTAAACTGGCAGAGAGAGGGGTCACAGAGCTAGCTACCGACAGTGTCAGAAAAAGGAAACGCTGATATCCAGCCCTGGGCTGCAAAGCTCGGGCTGCGCTTCCCCAGGGCAAGCAGGATGCTCCCCGTGCCACCGCCCTGGTCGCCACCCAACACAACTGCAGGACCAGCTGCGGGGCCACCCTTCTACTGCGGTTTCTCCGCTAACCTGATGTAGCTAGAGAGAAGCAAAAAACGTCTTCCTTGGGAAAATTGCCGGATCAAGAGAAAAGACCAAGTGAACTCAAAGCAAGCGATCAGGGCAACGAAACGCTGGTGAAGATGACGGAGTTGCAGGGCACACCGTGGCCATGCAGCTGGGAACGGATCCACCAAACCCAGTCTCTCCATTATAACTTAGTTTATAAAGAAACTTTGAGATGCCCAAAGGGGGAGTTTTATGTGCTAGCTTCAGAAGCACAGTACCTAATTTCTTTGGTTTATAAACTGGGGTGGAAGTAGTCTAACAAAAGGCAGCCTTCTTACACTGTATTTCTTCAGCAACTTTGATTTGTTAATAAATTGAAAAGCATTTATTGATCACTGTCAACTTTTTCTAGAAAAATAATCTTTTGTTGGAGAACACTTTCCAGAAAACAAGCCTTGGTAGGCACTTTATTTTCATGGGATTAGCCCATCCTTCCAATAACCTCAATAATATTTAATTACAATTCTTTAAGGTATCATTCCTTGCAAAGTAAGTATTCGGACAGCCATGCTCTCAAGTGACCTGCACAAAACCTGCAAGAGAGATCAGATGGTTGGATCTACTGGGAGACAGTAAGTTTTGGGGCAGATTTCCCTTTGCCTAAGCCCCACTGATGACGAATCACAGACAGTTTTGAGGTTTCTTGCAGAACACTGGAGGCTTATAAATTGTGAAAATTTAAAAGAAGAAAAGTACTCAAATCAGACTGTCTTGATTATAATGCAAAGTTTTTCCATTTGGTTTAAGTTTGGCATTTTTTGTTACCCTTATTACCTAGCACACCTTTTTCTGGTTTTTGGTTGGGGTTTTTTGTGCAAATGATCAGCAAAACTGCCATTTCACAGTTGTCATTCCTAAATTACTTAGTTTGCATAACAAATGAAGGCTAAATGATACTTGATGTTATTTGTGTAATGGTGAGCTAAGAGCAAGAGTACGTAAGTACATTCAGTGATAGACGTTTTTTCTGGGGCATTAACATGCACTGCTGAGTCAGAGCACCGGTTCCCATTCTCATATCCCTTTCCAGATGCCGTAGACCAGGATGGACTTGCTGTAGGCAAGGATGGACTTCTGTTCTATCACCACTGTTTCCTCTCTGTTAACCTGCATGAGATCTAAACCTTTATCATCGAGCCTTGGCAGCTACGGGCTTTCCATTTTAAGAATTCTGTAGTTTAGAGGGTCAAACATGTCAGTATTTTAAATAACTCCAACACCAACTGCATAAAGACAGTTGCTTAAATCATGCCACTTGGGAATTAATGAAGTATCCCCGTGGCTGCTAACACTGCTAGGACTCGGGAGGCACTGCAGACCTCAGTGAGGATGAGCTGCCAGCCTCAGCAGCCACCTTCAGTCACTTTGTTTAATTAAACTCACGTAGAGCTGCTCCAAGTAATACAGATTTGGGAATGGTTCCGGAGCTGGGCTGTGCCCTACACACAGTATCCATACAGTGCTTTCCCTTTAGCCATGCAGCCTGGCTGGCAGAAAAAACAAGTGCCCATTACTGTAGCGTACAACTTGACAGCAAACTCGACCCACTTCACACAGGTATCGAGTGAGGAGTAAAAGGAGAGTGGCTCACATCAATGACTGCCTCAAAAATTACTCTTAATTACCGTCAGATCCACAACAAATAGATATTGCACATTTTATGTTTAACAAAGCTTTTAACCACCAGACCACCTGCCTTTCAGGAGATTGCTGTAGGTGCTCATACTGTTCTCTCTGTACTCTATCACTCTATCAATGGCAAAATGTGGATTTTTCACTACTTATCAAAACAACTCAGGCAAGACAGCATCTAAGTATATACTACGGGTTGACACAGTGAACAGCACAAAAAAAGATGCTTTCCAGATGCGTCAGCTTACTCTCTATCACCACAAAAAATATTCGGAAAGGAAAAAAAAACAACCAAAATAACCCATGTTGTGGATGCAACACTCACAGCAGATGGCAATAAAAGAAGACTCAAATTAGTGGCATTCTGTATCACCAAACCTAAACTTCATCTCAGATCAACACTATCCATAATAGTGTTTAAGTAGTAAAAGAAATTTACTCAAATGTGAAATAAACTATTACACATTCTTAGTTCTGATTCACAGTCTCAGACTGGCAGTGACAGTAACATTTAATAAACATTAGAATGAAGACACCAATATGACCAAATGACACACTTAAAGTGAGAAAATGAACAGGAGAAACCTTGGCATATCCACCCAAAACAGAACCAAAGCAAAAAAAAAAGGCAGAGAAACTGCTTTTGCGATCAAAACAGTAAATACTTTATTATAATTTATTAGACAGAACGGGAATGTAAATGAGAAATTAGGAAAGCCAATATTTTCTTCAACAGGCATTTTAAGCTCTTGCTGCGAAGGCTGGAGCGGTGAGAACGTTCGCTCACAGCCAGCCTGTGCATCCGCTCGCTCGCAGCCGTGCAGCACCCAGCAAACTCGGCAAGGGGCAAGAGCCACGGCAAGGCTCTCCCTCAGCCCCTCTGACGTGTCTCAGTTAAGCTGCGAGGAATGTTATCAATCAGGGCTGCTCACGTGCACACCCATGCAGGCAGGGAAATTCATCCCCGGAGTCAGTTTACTATCAAAGTAATTACGTAAATAGCTTTTGAACTGTCAGCATCTGTCTTTCAAAGAAAAATCAAAGAAAACAATGTGCGAGTACAAAGCCTGGAAGACACAATAATATTGTATTACGTTCACATCATTATCTACGGTTACAAAGGGGGGAAAAAAAATCCTCCTGCATCTACAAAGCTTTGTGGGGGAAAAATTAAATGGAAATAGGAATATTTTGAAGTACTCTGTATTCAAATAACGTGAAGATGTGTAATAATAATTAGAGCGTGCCGTATAGAGCATTTTTTTCATTTCAAAGCATTAGCTAATTGATCTTCTTAAAGGCTGTGAGCAGGTAGAAAGGTAGTGCTATGCAATATTCTTACACATGAGGAAACTGAGGCATTAAGTTTCTAGAAACTTGCCTGAAGTCATCCTTGACTGCCTGTGCTGCAAGCCCTTTTATTGCTGGCCTCCTTTAAGTCACCAGCAGAATTGCATCAGTAAGTTGGAGGATTTCCCCACTGATTTTAACAGGGATACGTGTTATATAAATAATTAGATCTTTGCCTGACCTGGTTTGATACCACATAGGGTTCCAGCTAAAAGGACCCTATGAATGAAAAGATTATTGACACTGTCCAAGCAAGGAAGCGCCAGAACCATGCCACAACATGGTTTCCGTGTAACAACAGTGTCATAACAGTGCAACCAGGACATAACTACAACCCATACTCCAGCTAAAACCTGAGTCATCTCCAAGCATTTCCTGTGATGTGTTTTTCAGTGCCATTTTTAAGCTAGGGATGTAACAGTTTCAATATGAAACGGATAAGGAGCCAAGAAAGAGGTTTTTCAAACTGAATAGCCTATTAACTGAGCTGTCCTCAGAAGAATTAAACTCCTACTAGCAATAACATTATTATAGCCAAAGAATAAAGAATCAACAGTCCATAAAACAAGTATCTTTTCTTGAGGGTTTTCTTCCAGTATCTGATCTTCAGAGTTTCATTCTCATTGTCAACTCTTCTTCTTTCCCCGCTCCCCAAACCCAGTTTTAACTTTGCTCTACCACGTTAGAAATCCAAACCCTTACTCTGCCTCAGGTAGGGAAATCCGGAAAGTAAAACAGAGAGGCCTCCTCCTCTTCTTCTGCTTATAAGCAAACTAATCTTTGTAATGCTCCCCTGAAAAAAATTCTATTTAAAGCCTGATATTAATTGTAAAGAGGGGTATTGTCCCCTTGCCTTGCTGCTGACGTCACCCCAAGTTGTACCTGGGAGGCAACGGGGAGCTGACGCTACATGCCTTCAGGAAACCTAGTCTGATCCACAGATCTGAGGGGCTGAGGTAAGTTCCGAATTTAAACTCTTCTTTCCTTTGTCTTTGAACATAACTGTCAAGCGTTTACGACCAAGCAGTGAGTATATACTTTTAAACGATGTACTTGCTGGTGTGTATTTGTGGGTGGATGTGGGTATGTGCTTGTGCACGTGTGCAAACTCCCTTGATGCTCCCCTATTCAAGACTTCAGAGAGCATTTTATTACGGACTTGCACACAGCTTTTCAGGCCAGTAAATCTTGGAGCTGCCAGGACATAAACATCAGAAAACTGCCATTTTTTCATGAAGCATTTAAGCCAACTTTACTACACAATGACTGCCATCACTTAAAACTACCTACCTTGCTAAATTAAATTACTTCACCTGATTGATATGGGAAGCCAGCATAATAAAAGAAAACTTTCCGACTGCCTTTTACTCAGCAAGCCACAGCCACCAGAAAAAGAAACAAGGGAAGAAAAAGCCCAGAATTCAAACTGATTTGTCCGTAGCTACAGATTTATGCAATGAATCTCCTCTGTTTGACAAATAAAAGTCCTTTTTAGAACAGCAGGCTAGAAGGAAGCTATTTATTTCTGCATACGGACAGTCTTAATCTTTTAGGTTTCAGTGGAAGACTTTGCAGAATGAATAAAAACAAATGATGAACAATTACCATCTTTTGCCATTACTACCCTGAAGAATTAATATTCTGTGGGGACAAAAACTTAGCCGTCTGCTCTATAACAGGCCGACACATTACTATTTCGCAACGCTGGAAAGAAGTTGTCAGTGAGTATTCTTTATTTGCTGTCAGAAAAAAAGTTTTGGTACCGTACACTGCAAACAAAGCTTAGTATTCAACCAGGTTAGTAACTGATTGTCAAGGTTACAAAAGGAATAGACAACATTTGTATTGAGACTATTTCTCAGAGGCTATTCATTGTTTTACTGTCTAGACAAGCTAGAACTAGGCTAGAGAAATAGCATTTGCTAGTGGAATTTTCTGCAGCAGCAGGAAAAACCGTTAAAAGTATGTATGTGTATGTATGTTTTGTTTTGACAAACTGGTAATTGTAGCTCAGCAACATTCATCTCTATCAGCACATCTCTCAGGTAACTGTAGCACAGAGAAGAACTGGTTCGAGTCCCTTTTGTCATCCAGCCCTCCAGATGATTTTTTTATATGTACTGGTTTGGCCTCCATATGTTCAAACAAAATAAAGCCAAAGGCATTTGCGACTTTAATTAGTGCAATTTTATTCTGTTTTCTCTATTAATAATCACTTCTTAAAAATAAAAGTTGTGTTTGATTTAAATAGGACCTGATCTTTTCCGATCAAATTAAGTGCCTTTACATTAAGAAAAAAATAATTAAAAAATAGAAACACATTTTTTGCATTTTAGATGCTTCAAAAGATGCCTCCAGTGCTACTTCCACAGATACTACCCTCAACTAACCTCCCGCTTGAGGGTCAAATAGGAGCAGCTCCATCCAGTCACAATCTCCATTTCAGGCTTTCATTTGGCCTGAAAGAAGTTCTGCGTTGGTGTGGCTCAATTGGCACAGTCTGCTTCTCAGCAGCCTGAGAGTATCACATTGCATTGTGATCAACCTCCACTATTTCGGCAGCTGCCAAATTTCCTCTCAAAACTTAGGTTCCCCTGTGTGCCACTGGGTAAGGTTCCCCCCCCCTCACAGCACTTTTGAAATATTAACAAAGAACTAAAGCTCACTCTCAGCAATCTGCTACTATTAAACATCCCCTCCAAAAATAAAAACAGCAAAGATACTAAATAGATTGCAGTAATACCGAAACTACCACAGTTAAAAGCCAAAAACCAGATGTATCTTACCTCCTTCACTTATGACTCTCTCACCCTCCTTCTCTCCCCACTCCAAATACAATACTATCCACAAAAAAATAATGCCAAACGTCTACATCTGACACAAGTTTGCAAACATTTTTCAACCATTAACTTGCAAATGCCAAATTCACACAGCTCCTAAGAAAGTGTGCAAGCTTGCACACATCTCCTGGGGATCTGTGCTTTATTAGTCAAAGGTTTAAACCCAGTGTATTCCCCACGCATAATCTCTCACCCCTTCCCCCTCCTTCCTCCTGTCCACATCTAAATGCAGAATCCCCAGCTTCCTTGTCTTCAGTTTACAGATTACACGATCCAAAGTGTCACTCACTGGATTACCGCACATAACCTGAGCACCTCCCGAAGCTTACTTGTCTTCAACTTGTCCAGCATTACTTAAATGGAATTATCCGTCACAATCCATATACCGAATCTGCATAGCCCACTTATCTCAAGATTCTGCGTGTCACCTACCAGATTATCCGTTTTAATCCATACATTGAATCTACATAACATATGTCTTTAATTCATGGGCTCTGATGAGCTATAGTATCACTGAATGGATTATTTCTCTTTATCCATTATTGGCAGTCGTAAGACCGTTCACTGCATACTCTCTCATGCCCCATCTTCTGAACGTAGAAGCAAGATTAGAGTCTTCAGCAAACACCCTTCTATCGCACATCAAACACAGCTTGATGTAATACCTGCACTGATACTTCACGTAACTTGGAACCCAGTTTCACACACAAAACAAATGTCTGTGTTATCACACATTGAAGATTAGTACTGGTAGGCTAATCTTGCTTTCAATTACACTCTTAAATCTGTGGTTACTCCAGTACAGCATTTGGAGCCACCTAGATTTCAGTGGCTACAACGAAGAGCTGAATTTACCCTAATGATGATCCCTTCCTGGGGAAGAGCAGAAAACACTTCACCTGAGTTGTTTGGGAACTAACCTGTACAATAGAGAAGGATTTTCAAACAACAAAAAAAAAATATATCAGGTTCAGGCTTGCCCCGTCTCTCTTGAGAGACTCAGGCGCAATCACTGCTAACAATGCCTTCACTCCAACAGAAAACCAACTCGGAAAGATTAGAAACAGAAGTCAGTTTGGCCTTTTGTTCCACGTGCCTATTCAAAACTCCCTGATTGGGGAATGTATAAAATATGTATTATTAGTTCTTGACAACTCTCGATAAGTGAGAGATGGACAAGATTAGCCGGAAGGCTTTGTGTTACACCCAGGAAGTTTCAAAAAAGAGTTCTCATCGTGGCTAAAGCCGCCTTGCTCACATGCAGCAAGACTCTGCACCTCATGATGAGGTGCTGGGGGGCCCAGCACACCTGGGAAGCCAGCACCTTTCCCTGAAGTTCTCAGAGGGGGCCCAACACCAATCAAACAGAAGTCTCACGTTTGTTTTCCAAGTATGGGGACGGCCAGTGACGCTGAAGAGCACAGAAATAGACTTCTTATACCTTTTCCTATCAACAGCCCACCCCACATGCTGCATCTGCTGCAGTCGGTAAGGTGGCTTTGGAGGAAAGCAACCACTTTCACCCTGCAATGCTGAGTGTCAGGTGGCTACGCTGAAAGCAGAAAGGGGGTATAATTTGCCTTCCTGCAGATGATCGGTTTGAGACCTGAAGTTCTCTCTGCTCCACTGAATCCAATAAACTGCATTATCCGTGAATAATCCAGAGGCCTTCTGAGCCCTGTTCCTGAATATGATGGATGTAACTAAGTTTGAAGTGGCTTTAACCAATCCATTATACAGTTTTACAGCTTTATTTTAAACTATTTCCATTTAATGGCATGTTTTGTGGGTTTTACTATAGACTGGCTTGTTTTGAACAGTCAAGAGTAAAAATTCCAGGGATTTCAAAACAGAATTTCTTAAGAAATCTCCAGTGCCAAATCTGTCCTATTTATTTAGCCCCAGACTACCTCTTGAAACAAACAGAGGCGTTTGAGTTAAAATTTCTATAGATAAGAAAGGTCCTAGATTTTGCCCCATTTTAAGCGTTAAGAGTATTCCCTCCTTCCAGTCAAGCCCTGGAGAGAAACACTACGTTTCCTTTTCCACTAGTAACTGGACATACACAGATGCTTCTGAGATCTTGAAGACTGCAGCTAGACCTCTGCAGACACTCAGTGATGGTTCTCCCATTTTACAGGCACACAGATGAAGAAAAGGGGGGTGGAGGGACTTAAAGTAGCTGCCGAAAGCAACAAAGCCAGTAAGAGGAACAACTGAATCCAAAACGTGGGAGTCTGGTAACTTCCAGCCATCCACCAACTCCCCGATCTTGGAGAAAATATTACTGCTCTCCAACAGTAGAAAATAAAGCCTTCTGCTTCATTCTTTCGATCTCTCCCAGAGAATAAAACTCAATGGTAATAACACAGACCTGGGCATTAACAATATGTAGCCTAGTGCTGAGACTTTAGCACATGACGTACTAAAACTCCCCCAGACCTAATGAAAAACACAATGAAATTTTGAACAGTTAAGCGGAAAAAACTATTCAGCGCTTAGGACAGTTGGGCAGAACAACTTCTAGTGCTGTCCACATTCCAGGGTGTATTAATAATAAGACACTACTCGTGCGGGGTTTCCAAATATCACTAATAGAGAAAGGAGGAGGGGGGGAAAAGCGCAGCTGCCAAGCCAAATATAGAGCGAAGTTAATTAAAAAATCACAACTGGAAAACTTAATAACTCTACGTTCCTATAGACGGACAAAAACATTTCCTAGCATAATATATGTGTGTTTGTAGACGCATTCGCCAGTATAAAACAGCTCAACTCGCACACCTTTCATGTTGCCTCACTAAATACAGCTGCAATACAGCTGAGCCATTGTTTGTTGGCTGCTCATGGCTGGCGGTGCCATGAAAACCGCATTCCTGGGCACTAAATAATCAGCCTGCCTGACCCCCCAAGAACCTGTAAGTCAAATTCATTTACCCCCAGAGGGCAATGCTCTATTGTATCCTCCCTCCTTTCTAGCCACCTAGGAACAATGGACAATAATTGCAACTGTCACGGCAGTCAGTAGGAAAAATAAACCAGTGCCTGTTTTCACAGCTTACTGCCAAACCTGATCCAAACACCTAATAACCATGCCCCCAACCATAGAACCACAGTTGCACTAAAAAGCCTCAGATGTGAGGCTTTTGAACAGAGCTGCAGAACAATAACTCGACTTGTGTTCAAAATATGAAGCTAAAAAACAAAAATTAAAGCAAAGAAAACTCTTCTTTGAGGCTGTGCTGTTGCTCCCCATCCTCCCCCCGGGCATGACTGAAAGGGCTGTTGAATTTCTTTCGTGCTAGCATATAGCTGCTGCCACCGCTTTCAAGTTTAGCTTTGTGAAAGGGAAAAGAGAGGAAGGGAGAAAAAAGATTGCCCTCCAACAGAACAAGATCATAAGGACCGGGAACAGACTGCCTTCTCAGTGCGCAGCACTTTTCACAGCAGCTTCACCGAGTCCAAAGGCGGAGGAGAATCGCTGGGAGTCCTTCTGAAGGCTCCAGCGCACCAAGAGTTACCAGACAACATGCAAGAACTGCTGAAACACACACCCAAAAGTGGATGTGAAAGCCGCCTGTGTACTTTGGGCCTGAAACATCTTAAAGATTCATCAGTTCGTGGCAGACGACGATGTTATTTTAAAACAATATCCTTTCAAGAACCAGAACTCTCAGATAAGCCTAGTGGCTACCCCACCTCTTTATGACCTGTTGCTTTAGGCACATGGAGAAAACGTGCTCAGGGGGAATAAAGAACCCAGGATTTGGCCCTCTGTTATTATAATAATAATCATCACGTCTCTGCCTATTTGGGGGCCGAAGCGCTATATTCCATCTTAAAGTTATTCTACATATGTAATGAATATATGCTTTTGAATTACAGTCTCTTAGGGAGAAGCCGGGGGAAGCAAGTGGCATACTTTCCTACTTGTGTAAGCCTGCGGACTAGTGCAAACTAATGCTGGCTGCTTATCGGTGACAAGCTGGAAGGCAAGTAGAATTAAAATAACACTATCTTTGCACGTGGACCACTACATTAACCTCTAATAGCATGTCGTGTTGTATTCCTTACTGAACACTGCCCACCTCTTGAGCACCAGGTCCGTAAACCTGCCAGCCCTGAGGTTTGCGAGCCTGCCTTGAACAAGGACCTCGGTATGAGGGACAGCACTGGTAAGCAAACAAACAGAAAATAACGGGGAGAAAGAAAATCTACTTCATAAACATAAAAGAAGGGTTTAATTTTCATCTCCCTTTACTTTCACATTTCCAAAACAGCATTGGCTTTGATTCGCTGCTCCAGATGTACACTGATATAAATGGGAGAAGAATCAGAGTCCCTGTTTCTTTTCAGAGAGATAATGGCTGCTCTGGAAACTAGAATTTTTGACACACGTGCGTTTTGAGTCAGCTCCTCATCACAACCACTGAGGAAGAATTATAAAAATATTAAATTAGATGAAAACAAACAACTACAGGTTCCATAAAACGACCTCACATATATAAAATGGGGAAATATCTTGGCAAAGCAGAAGCTACTGCTGCTGGAGAGTGGTCAAATTTTGTCATTTTCCTTCTGGAGTACAGCTTTAAAAGAACATGCTTTAGCGCACAGATGTTGTACGCTGTCTTTTAAAATCTGCACTGGCTAATTTCGGTACCTAGAGGTATCATTACACAAACTTTGCACTTTTTTTTTTTTTTTTCCCCTACATGCAGAAAAGTCCAAAATATCTACATCATCAAAATCTGTCCAAAAATTAACAAGGACTTCTGATCGCTCTCAGGTTTCAGAAGCTGAGTTCTGCTCATATAATACATAAAACATGTTTGATATGTGAATTGACTTTTTTTTTTTTTCCAATCCAGCAATAGGACGTGTCCTCTTGCAACACAGAATGATCCATGTAACAAAAGCTTTACGTAAGTTCATTCACTTAGGGCAACACACCGTTTCGTTTGTTTCTGTTACCACAGATGGAGAGCACACATTTCATTTAAGCCCCAAATTAGGGTGTTTCAAGGGGAAGGGGAAGGGGAGAGGAGCGAACAAAGTTCCATAAAGCCAGCGGTATCTCTATATTCATTCTCAATTTGCTTTAGCACAGAAACAGCGTTACCTTTTATTTCTCCAAAGTTCCCTGATCCCATGGCAAGAAGCTTGTCTTTCCAGTCCTTTGATAGTAGCTTTTCAATACTGGGAGTTTCTGAGTGAAGGGGGGGAAAAAAAATGTAAGCAAATCAACATGACCGTCTCCACAATAGAACTCATTAAAAGTCTATCTGCTAAAAATAAGGCCAACCCTATTCTGGGCCCCAGTTCGTAATGACTTCATCAACAAACTGATAAGGGGGGAGGGGGGAAAGAAAAAAAAAGAAAAAAGAAAGAGGGGGGAAGGAAAAAAAAAAGTGTGGTTTGTCACCTGCTGTTTCAAAACCATTAGCTTTTTCCTCTTGTGGAACAAAGCCCCGGTAATTCTGGATGACAATGGGCACATATAAACCTGCAGCTCATTGTTTTTCAATTTGGTGAACAAGTTGCTGCCTATAATGGATGCCTGTCAATTTCTGGGTGTTAAGTCTGCAGTCAAAAAATAATTATGTTGATAAAATGCAGAGTAAAGAGAGAGAGAGAGAAAGAGAGGGAGAGAGAGAGGCAAAGAATTAGCTCCTAAATCTGCTACATGTAATTATATCCCTCTGAGTGTTTACAATTACATCCACTTTATAATGTGTGTTTAAACATCGTGTGGTGGTAAGCATACTGTGGAAAGATTTTCCAGTAACACGCACATTATAAATAATAATAAAAAGTTGGGTATGAAAAAAGCTTTAAAAGATTGCAAAATCCAGAGGGAGAAAAGGCACTGCTTAAAATGGAAACCCATTATTTGCTCATTTCAGATTCTATCACTTCCTTTAAAATAAAATAAAATAAAATATATTTGTTCAGTATTTTCAGGAAAAATGCAGTGAGGGTGTGGATGGGTCTGATATTTATGTCTGTAACTCTTGTATTCTGACCTCTTTTTGTGTAGAATTTTAATGCATAAGTAAATATAAATGCTAATAAAATTCAGAGAACATTAAACTCAATTCCAAACAATGTAATTGTATATTCTTGTCAGCATTTAGATGGGTACACAATTACAATAGCTTTCAATCCCACGATTAGCACTGCATTCAGTTAGAAAATGGAGTGTACTAAAAGATAAGTGTCCCAGTATGTGCCATCTAAATAACAATACCCACACTTATTATCTGGATCTAAGACATATACTGCTATTCTCCACATTTGTGTTTATGTGTATTTGTATTTGTTCAGGCATTTGTTTACCCCCTACCAGGAGCATAAAGGGAGTACATGTTAACTTATCAAAGGGACCGTCTGGCCTAGAGACCATACAATTATTAGCAACTGGTTAATTTTCCCCACAGTAAAAACCATTACGAGCAACCTTCATTATCTTGTTTGGCTAATTCCGCCTTCCTTTCTTGGAGCCCCAACTTAAAGCTGGGAGGGCATAGGGCTGTGCACCCTCTTGGAAGTGGAAGGGGAATGGAAAGGGAAGGGGAAGAAAAGAGGAAGGGAAAGAGAAAAGGAAAGGGGAAGGAAAGGAAAAGGAAAAGTAAAGGGAAAGGGGAAGTGGAAAGAAAGGGAAAGGGGAAGGAAAAGGGGAAGGAAAGGGAAAGGGGAAGGGGAGGGGAAGGGCAAGGGCTCTCTGATGCAGCAAACTCACCCTCCCCTTAAACCAACCACCCGCACTACAGTATTAACATGGAAATAGCTTCACTGACAAGGGCACACAGGTACACCCTTGATTTAGCTGTGTCACCCCTGGTCCCCCCTGCATCGCAGGTGGGTACGGGCACACGGACACTGGGGTGCACACACAGCATCTCGGTGGGCACAACTAACTGTATCCGACTCAGAGCAGAAGAGATTGGGTTAGGGGCAGGTTTTTTGGGTTGGTTTCTTGTTGTCTGTTTTTCGTTTGTGGGGTGTTTTTGGTTTGGTTTTGTTCGTTTTTTTTTTTTTTTACACAACATTTTTATACACATGGCAACCCTCAAAATTTTCTCCTGGACAAGCCTGTCCTTCCCAGTGGTGGGGCTGTCGTTTCCATCCTCCTTTCCCTGCTTGCCTTAATTCCTTGCTCAGTCACCCAGGGCTGCCCAAACGCAAGTTTTCTGTCAGAAACCCTAAAAGTGCAATTAAACCCCAACGGGAGAGCTGGGGAGAAGCTGCAGTGCAAGGACCATCTCCATGCCGGGGCTGGTGAGCCAGAGATGCTTGCACAGCGCCTTCTGAAGTTTGTACATCCCCTGTAAGCACCCACGAAGGAAACCGAAGGTATACTGAATAGCTCAAAAACCCGCTTGCTTTTTCTTTTTTTTTTTTTTTCCCCCCCAGCCTTTTTTTTAAAAAATTTCTGGACCNCCGGGATCGGGCCCCGTGTTACCTCCCCGAGAGGAGGTGGGGAGGAGTTTATAGGCTTTATCGATAAAAACGGTATTTATTATTAACGGCAAGAATGTCCCCCCGGCGTCCTGCCCCCCCACCCCGCAACATCCCGCATCCTGACTCGGCCGGTGATTCCGGCGGCGAAAGGAGCGGAGAAATAAATGCAAGTGGAGAGGGATGGCCATGTATCAATGACTGGAATTTCTGGGAGAACGGTAAAGGAGCGCAGTAGGAAAGCGTGATTAGGGATGTGAAAGGCCAAATGGCAAAATCCCAATAGTAACAATGCATCTGTTCATTAATGTGTGAATATGAGTAATATGAAAATTTAACACAATTAGAAGCCCCCTCAGCAATCCTGATGGCATAAAATAGATTGTGGTGATCTAATCAGCGGTTCCCCTGTTGAAATACTGTACGTTAACTATTTAAAATAATATTATATAGAATTTTTTTTTACCTTCAGAAAAACCCGTGTAATCATATTTAACTGATGTACTAACTTAGTTTCAAACCTCTCTTGACTTGAACTGCAATTTTTACAGAAGGCACTTCAGCAGAGTTTTGATACAGAATCAGCAAATAATTGTCCTTCTGTTAATACTTAAAAAGAACTTTAATTCTGAAAGACAATAGTTTCCCCACCCCTATAGCTTTACAGAGCTAAAGAGCTAGATTAAATTACAGCTAGTTTAATTCTATTACATACCGTGTTAACATATTGTACTTACATAAAATATGCNTTTTTTAAAAAAAATTCTCGAGCAGCGCGTAAACAGGCCGGAGCAAACGAGGTATTTGCAGGAGGGGGCTGTCAGTCATTAAAAGCTAACAAACCTTTGCAAAGCAAAGGAATGCGGCAATAAGAAAGCCATTGTAGAGCCTTGACAATGGGCTCCGGAGCCTCCAGGCACCCAAAAAGCAGCCCGTCTTACTTTCAACTCTATTGTCAGCAAAGTCGGCCACAAAGCTTTTTTTTTCTTTTTCTTTTTAATTTTTTTTTTTTTTTCTAGACAAAATATTCTCCG
>VXBW01005306.1:1981749-2060480 GCA_013400375.1 Thinocorus orbignyianus
TGATTAGGGATGTGAAAGGCCAAATGGCAAAATCCCAATAGTAACAATGCATCTGTTCATTAATGTGTGAATATGAGTAATATGAAAATTTAACACAATTAGAAGCCCCCTCAGCAATCCTGATGGCATAAAATAGATTGTGGTGATCTAATCAGCGGTTCCCCTGTTGAAATACTGTACGTTAACTATTTAAAATAATATTATATAGAATTTTTTTTTACCTTCAGAAAAACCCGTGTAATCATATTTAACTGATGTACTAATTTAGTTTCAAACCTCTCTTGACTTGAACTGCAATTTTTACAGAAGGCACTTCAGCAGAGTTTTGATACAGAATCAGCAAATAATTGTCCTTCTGTTAATACTTAAAAAGAACTTTAATTCTGAAAGACAATAGTTTCCCCACCCCTATAGCTTTACAGAGCTAAAGAGCTAGATTAAATTACAGCTAGTTTAATTCTATTACATACCGTGTTAACATATTGTACTTACATAAAATATGCTATTCATATACTCAACCTATCACATTTCAGTAACTGCTTGTGAAATACATTATGCACCATATCTTGGAAACAAACATTTATTATGTCATTTATATACCCCATTAAAAAAAGATTTGAAATTTACACATCTTAAATAAAAATAACTGCTTAAAAGGTTACAACTGTAGAGCTTTCATGAATTATACAGAAACAAAGTCATCTTTTGTTCAGTTCCCTTTCAGACTTCATTGGAAAGATGATGCTCTCAAATTAAGAAAAGAAATAAACACTGTATCTTGTTTGCCAAGCACTCATTCTCCGGATTTATTAGAAAGTCAGTAAAACTTTTAATGCTCGCACATATAATGCACAGCTTGAAATCAGAAAAGGTGGCCTGCAGATAGGAACTGCTATTCCTAATGCCTACTCCTCTCCTCCTGGACTCACCAGAACAATGTTGCTACATCCAAAACCTGAATTATGTTGTGACACATTTTGGATCTTGCCCTGGACAACTACATATCACAATACTCTATCCCAGTATTTCCCAAAAGCTTTTCTCAGGGTGCGCTGTTGTTTTGAGCACCATGACTCTTCAGAACGTCTCCTAATGCCATTTTTGAGTGGAACCCAGGATTAGCCCCACTTCTTCTTCTGAGCCCCACTTGAGCTGAGAAGACCCCCCATCACCTATTTGCTGCTTAGGTTCTACCATACACAGTAAAACAATTCCAAGTCCACAGCACAATATAAATACATCTACAAAAAGAGTTGTTCACGCGTTGTTTCTGAACAGCAATTCATTAGTGTTTGGGAAATGGTTCCAGAAACACTGTGAAAAGTCCTAAGTGGTGTTATAGAAGAGGATTACCGGTAGGGCACCAAAGAGAAAGACCAAGAAGGAAAGAGTAACAGGATTCATGAAGAAAATGTTGGCGAAGAGGATACCGACTGAATTAACGGAGATACGAATTAATCCACAAAAACCAGTTCTACTGCCTCTATTCAGCACATTCACCAGCCATCAGCTCTTTCTAGAGGTATTTATGGCACATTTTGTTTCTCTTGTTTCACCCTTGCCTCTGTTGCTTGCATATGCTTCTTCGCATCACTGCGTATGGCAGCACCCACTGGTGAAGGGTCCTCCGATGCTGCCAGCCATCATGGCAGCAGCACACTGACTCCTCCGTGCCCCCCAGCCCGGCTGCTCTCCCTCCTCCTTCCTTCCCTCCCTCCTTCCCTCCCGTGCCAAGCACCACGGAGGCTGACTCCTTCATCTGCAACGAGGAGACCTGGAGACCGATGCCAGCAGCCCGTGATTCTCATGCAGGCCCTCGACACGTGGAATTAAAGCATTTTCTAGCTGGTCTAACAGTCTCGTGTTCACCGCTCTGATTCGCATGTAGGGATGCACGTTTGCATCCATACGTGTTGGGCACACATACACAGATGCCGAATCGCGCTGACAGTACTGGAAAGCAAAGCAGCTAAGCAAATTAACATAAAATCCCTTTTTAATCCAACTTCTTCTAGGCTCACGAGCGTGCCACTGCCCCTCTACTTCTGCATTTGATGTTTAAATATAGCTTCATTGGCTAATTCACTTAAAAGACTTAAAAGTTTTCACACGGAGAAAGGAGCGGTTTGTTTCCAGGAAGTGGCCGAGGATGCAAAGCCGTGGTAAAGAGGCACCATTTTTAGCACTGCCTGAAAGACTTCTACCTAATACAGGCTACTTCCAGAAGTTGTGTTATCTTTCTTTCAGGCACTGCAACTCCCTTTCTGGAGTGACCAAATCCTACTCTCAATTCAGTGGCAGCACAAATGCACGTGTTCTGAACCTGCCTCGGCAACCTTCCGAAAACACAGTCCCACAGCGCAGCATTCCCTTCAGACCGAACCTCTCTGGTAGCTCTTTTCAATCCATGCTTCGAGGTCACAGTCCTGGAAATCCACTTACAAAAGCTTAGAATGGTCTTCACTGCCAAATCTCTTCCTATTACCTCTTTCTGCTCCTGCCGAGTATTTACTAAAAGCAAACTTCAGTCTCACACAGCTGCCAGTTTCCAGAGAAAGGACTGTAATTCCATGATGCTGTAACAAAGTGTGGGATGGGGGCTCTCCACATGATGCACTTCCACAAGACCCATTTTTGAAGAGAAAAGGGGAGAGCAAAGCTCTGACATTATAAAGAAGAGATGACTACAATAACAGAGAAGGAGACTGACACAGGTCTACCCCAAGTTAGGGGAACAGTGTGAGTCCTGGAGCCTCCCACTTCCGTGGTGTCTGAGCATGGGTGCTCTCCCAAGGAGATGCTCCCTCCTCCATAATTACTGTGAACAGCTCTTGTCCTGGGATGAAAGAGAAAGACTCCTTAGAACAAAGTAAAAGAAAGTTGTTTGGCCTCAACAAGGATGATGACATGAAGTGCAGCAGAGCGGAGGGAAGCCAGGAGTTGCTCGATACCCAGCCAGACCACCAGACATTGCCTGCCAACACATGTCATTCCTCGAGTAAGGAGTATTTGGTCGGCACAAATGATCATGAATAAACTTTAGCATTGGCTGATATACCTTCCACTTCTGGCAAGCACCTTTCCTTATATTATGAAAGAGCTGGCAAATACCCTTCATCCATTATTCACCCTTTTCTTCTGCTACGGTCATAAATATGTTACACCTGTTGGCCACGGTTCCACTCACCGTTTCTCCACGCCTCACCTATCGACACGCCACCCCACCGGCACCACAACTAACCCTTTATGGTTTAAATCAGGAAACAAGACTAAGAAGGGCAGATTCTCACTCTTCCTTTAAAAGAGCAAACACATATAGGCACAGGAAAATTCTCTTTTTATGCACCCGTTTTTATTCTGAAGGTCTTACCTACCCAAAATCAGAAACAATTTTCATAGCAAAGAAAATAAAGCAACTACTATGAAGAAATGGTTGGTATCAGCAGGTTACATAGACATACAGCATCTGCATACACATATGGTTCTCCATCAACAGAATCATGCTTTGAGGGAACTGCTTGCAGCTAGGCAAGACACTACGAATCATGAGCAGGCACAACACAGAATGTATTTAAATTTGGAAATCAAAGACCACACAACATATATTTTTCTCTTGCCTTCCAGGAAGTACTACATTTTTTCATCAGTCTAGAAGCATTTTAAAGTTTTGGAGAAGACAGTAGGGAACATCTCTATAAATGCAAATAGTGTTCAAATGCAGGTGACTAGTTGCTCAGGTGTGATAAGCAAAAACACGGTGCTAAGTAAAATACTACCTTGAGCTTCCCTTACTGGGCAGAAAGTAGTGTGCTGGGTAATCTGTTGGCTTTTTTTTTTTAATACACAAAGTGTTTTTTGGTCTTTAGGCACAAACTCACAGAGCTGAACAAAGGATTCAAGTTTTGATGAGATACTAGGAAGCTATGGTGCTCTGGCGAGCACATCATAGTCTGATTCCTACTATACCACTCCATCACAACCACTGTGCAGAAAACAGCTGGGCTACATATGTCCATGGGTGGCTTCCAAACCTACTAAAAAGCTCCCTTCTCTGGCAGGGATAACCAGCCTTCCTGCTCTTGGAATCTCCAGTCCCACTCTGACCACATGTTAGCTCCCATAGCATTTTATTTCAGAGGACAAAATCAGCTTCTGTGTCTACAGGTGACCGTAGTTACCTATGGTGCACAATGACATGAGGTTACCATAGTAGTCTTGTTGCACATACTTGCATAATTTTGTGTACGCTTAATAATACAACAGTTGTTTTCAAGCTGCTGGCTCTCTTTGTGATGCCCATCATGCTGCATGAATGAAGCATACACTATATGAATGATAAGACATTTTTATTGTGATTTCTGGCACAAGACTACTGCTTCTTGTGCTAAAAAAAATAATTCACATTGCCAGAAAAGGTTCCATAGCACAATAAGGACATTATTCAAGATCTTAAAATCAAAATCAGTAATCTATAAATGCCACTAAAAACATAATTTTAATCTATCTACAAATATACAAGCAGTTATTTTTACAACTGCTCACTGACGCACGTTGCCAGTCTTACAAGAAAGTTACCTAAAAGCACAAGGAAGAAAACATTTGAGTAGTCTTCAGATACGCTGTACTACCAGTTGTTGAACTAATTATCCCTTAGGATGTAAGTGAGGAGCCAGCAAACCACAGCACAAGGCAGGAGCACATGGCTAAGCAGGACAGGGGGAGGGCATGGGGACTTCTTAAACTAGGTTTGCGGCCAAAACCAGCATCTCGTTCAACTACACCCTCAGGAACAGTCAGGCTATTGTCTGAAATTTTAATAGTTTCCATCACCTGAATGCACTGGCAGTCGCACCATTGGCTGTGTACTTTTCAGGCTGTCTTGTTTCAACAAATGAACACCTACTCCAGGATCAGTGTCACACTCCAGATATGACACGTACAATGCAAAGAAATCAAGCCTGCCATGTAATACCTTCTGCCAGTCCTCCAGTCTCCCAGCAGCACAGCCTATGTGCGTTTGGGGATACACAGGCAAGATTTTTCCAGCTTCCACTCCCTTTGATATACAGCTCCTGGACAGCCTGCTTTAAGAACGTGAAGAGTTCGGTTATTTCTGTCTGTCATACACTCTTCTGGACTGACAATGTCTACATCAATAAAATGTCCGTGAAGCCTTCCTGAGACCTGCACACCTGACAGAACCACCGCTTTCACAAACATAGCTCAGAGTCAGGGAACAAGCCTGCATCCCTGCTCTCACCTCATGCAACAGGGAATTCCAGCTCAATCTCCATTATTGTCAGCATGCTAACTCATAGAGTACATCGTTCATTGTTTTAGGTACCTTAGTGACAACAGACCCCATCAAGGCGACTAAGTGTATGTTGATTACCCTCTAAACAATAATAATCTAGGGTTGCAAGCTGCTGTATGGTAATTGCCACCTGTTCCACTGTTGGGGGGGTGGCATTCAGATTTGTGTGCCAGGGCAGCTGGACAGTGTTGTGCTCCATTCACACCTCCATGAATTTGACCTTCATCATGCTGGGTGCCTCAGATTTACATGAAGATGGGGCTTCATTACTTGAAGGATACCCCCCCACCCCAAACCACTACAGCTTAATTATTCCAAAGAAATGCTGCAACAGTGTAGCTTCCAGTCACTGTTTAGTTACCCTCCATCTAAACCCTCATCATTGCAAACATGTAGCCAGCAGTGTGTGCTGCCAGCCCAGAAAGCCAACCATATCCTGGGATGCATGAAAAGAAGCGTGACCAGCAGGTCACAGGAGGTGATTCTCCCCCTCTGCTCTGCGCTCGTCAGACCCCACCTGGAGTCCTGTGTCCAGCTCCGGANCTCCCTGTAGTGGAGAACTGATTCAATCTCTACCTTTCCCATTCTGCAGCAGAGCAACTGTGTCCCCCAGAGAAGGGCACACAGAGCCATTGAGAATGGCACTGAATGCCATCCACAGGACAATATATCTTTTGTCACTGAAATTTGTTGGGACTCAGTGCTTCAGATTCCCAAAGGCATTCAGGAGCCATAAATCTCATTCTGGAAAGGAATTAGGCTCCTGGCTGCCTTTGGAGATCCAGGCCAGCGAGTTGGCTGTAAGAACCGATCGGGAATGCATTCTGCCAAATGCGGCGCTGTACTGGCACAAGTGTTGCTGGAACATCTTTTTCAGCCTATACAATCTTTAGAATGATCCCAACTCCCTGCTACCACTGTCTTCTTCAACCCTAATTAAATAAACAGACCAGAAGGAAGCAAGTTATTTAACCTTACCAAACTTTAAAAAATTAAGCTAAATTTTAAAATACTCCCCGCATTGTCCTGACATACCCAAATAGCAAGTGAAACAGAGCAACTCACTTTCCAACACCCGAACAGCAACATATTGTTAACAAGAAGTTCCAATTACACCAGTAGGAATCCTTATGAAAAGAAGGGCAAGAGTAAAATAAAATTCTCCTATGCACGAAAAAAAGAGAATATTGTCTTAATCTATGTTCTTCAACCTTCTAATGCCTCTTTAATTCCAGGCATCTCTAAATGAAAGAAGGAATTGATTTTCTCAGGAGTGGTCCACCCAGCAAAAAAAAAAAGCCCTGTCAGTTGACAGAAGGAGGCACTATACCAAGCCTGATCTTCACTGAAATTCTGAAACCACAAAGATGTTTTACTATTTCCAGAGACTATTTCAAGAGTAACAACATAAAAACAGAGACATCTGGAATTAAATACCATCAAATTTCACTTCACTTTTATTTTTCTGTCTCAGTTGGACAGAGATACTTCACTGAAATACATATTCCCCTGAAATACATTTTGTATTAGTGCTACCAAAAGAGCCAGTTTCTAATTAAAGAACCATAATATCTTGTTAATATTAACAGAGGGCAATGCTTTTGGTCTGCTAATTTTTTACATCTTCAGCACATCCTTAATAAGTAAATGGGCTTAAAAAAAAAAAAGCATTCAACGAGATGACTATACACTAACATTTTATGGGTATTGACACATCATTAAAGATGTTCTAGGAAGATTCCACAGTTTACCCTTTGACAGAAAAGCTCTTTTGTGCTGATCTGTCTCTTTTTTAAGTAATTAAATGCCTTCCTGAAAAAAACCCTAAAACAAAACCCCAAGAGAGCCAAAAAGCATATAATCTAAATAATCGTAAAACATAAATTGAGAACTGCAGTGTTTGGCTAGAATTTCAAGGAAATCCTTCTGAAGCTCAAACTCTCCACTTCTCAAATCCTAAATTCAATGGTAACAATGTAACCCTTCACATACAGTTACTGTAGCATTTCCACCTGAAAATCTGAAAGCCGCGTTTATAAAAATGGGGGAAAAATGAGTCCCGAAGTGCTCATAATTTTCCTCAAAATGACAAAAGCAAGGACTACATGTGATGAAGCTGAGGAGACAATTTTCTAAATAGCCTAGCTTTCAGCCCTTGCCACAGCCGTTATTTCCCACCACCAAAAAGTAAGCAGTTCTGGCCTCCAGACGATCAGCTGCAAAGGGAGCTGTTGGTATCTCGGGCTCCTTCCCCCTTGGCCTTCTTCACACATCACCTTTACCTTGACAAAGAGTGAAGAGGAGCCTTATTTGCCAACACAAGAGAGCAATAAAACAAGAAAAAAGGAAAAAAAGCGAAACTAGCACTCTTGTCACATAGGTGCAACTTCTGCTGTTGAGGCCTGGTTTGGGGTTGTTTTATTTTCGTTAACTCTCACGGCTCCGATCTCCTTGCCTGGCACCCCTGGATGCTTTGGGCTCTGCTAGTGCCCATCCCAGCGAGCGCCGGGATACCTGGTGGGCTGGGGGAGGAAGAAAGGGAAGAGAGGAAGATCTTCCCAACAGAAGTCACGAAATATCCTGATGCAGCTGCACTGAAGCGCATGTTACTGAACTAATCACTGGTTTCCACCCTCCTCCCCAACCCTTTTTTTTTTTTCTTTTTTTCTTTTTTTTTTTTTTTTGACAGCTGTCTTCCTATCTTCCCAACAGGTGCTATTAGGCCCTGAACAATGGCGAAGGCTTTTAAGCCACTGCTGTTGACAAGTGAAAGGGAACAACAAATGGCTCGGTAGTGCTCTTCTCCCCGGGTCACTCAACCAATGGTAATAGTTATTATTTTTATTTATTAGCTCTGCGGCACTGTCCTCCATTGTACCTCCTCCAGCCTCCCCTTTCCGTGACAGCAAGGAGCTTTTTAACTTTTAATAAAAATGGGTGAGCGCTTAGCTCCTGAGCTGGCTCTTTCTGTAAAGTGCACAGCTAATGAATGTTGTCCATTTAGATCTGGATAATTTATGATGTCAGCGGAGCGGAGGTGGGGAGGGCTGGATCCAGATATGACCATTAGTTACACTGCCAGGAGTGACAGCAAGAGTAAGCGGAGGTGGAAGCTGGACAGAAAGAAGAGGTTCTCCCCTCCCAGTATCTGTTTTTGCAGGATAATTACAAGGTTAGGCAATAAATAAGACATTCCCTATTTTGAGGTTAACATAATTTTTCTTTACCCTTCTTAGCATTTCGCCGACTGTATTATAATCCTCTTCAGAGAACAATGGCAGGTGGAAGAAAAGTTAATTTTCCCCTAAATGAAAGTGACTGCACCCTTTAAGCAATGGACTCAGACCTACTACCACCAGGAGGGAAAAAGGTGCCAAAATGTCTTCTGATCCTAATAATGAATACACACATTCATACACATTTATTTACTAGTTGAGGTTACTCAATCAATGAAGTGTATATAACAGATAAGCTTCATCAAATGCGAGTCCTGTATTGCCCCTGCCCTGGCAAACCAGATAAATATGTCGGCAAATCAGGCAATTCCGTGTCCAAACAAAATCAGTAAACGAGCAAGTCAGTCACCTGGAAGGACAAATACACTGGAAAGTTGAAAATATAATGCTAAAACCCATCAAATTATTGACATATCATGAAACAGGTTGGTTTAGAGTCAGATGGTATTAAATTGAGGTAAGAGCATGTATATCTTCTGATCATCTAGACCTATTTATTTAAATTATAAATTGACATAATTGTGTAGTAAAAAGACTGCGGTCATCAGATTGTTTGTGTACTTCCTAGAGCAAATGTGTACTATCATAATTTGAACCTAATGATAACGTTGGAATAACCATAAAATACTCATTTGGGATGTTAATAAAAGCATTAAAAGGATTTTTAAAATTGAAAATAGAAAACTGTAAAGGATATCCCTCTGAAACCACAAAGAAAACACACAATAGGCTGAGATTTCTATTCTCTTTAAAAATATGACAGACTGTTTTACAACTGGAAGTGAGAATTAAAGCACATACGCCTGATGCTAAACAACTACACATCCTGAACTCCACTTGCACAACATATGTGAAAACAAAATCTCCATCATCGATTGCCAGATGCCAGAAAGATTTGAACAATAATAATAATAGAAAAGATGTACTCTAGAAATCAAAGCTTATGAAGTGCAGGTAGTTTCACAGTAAATCAGACTGCTAGTTGTGATGTAAATGATATTTGCATTGAATCATTATGTCAAATTAAGTAGAAATTATTAAAGCTAATGTCATCTTTGGACTTGCTTAAAATAACCTTCCAAGATTTGCACACAGGCTTCTCCACCGAAGTAAAGCATTCCATCTGCCCTGACAACTTGTTCTGTTTGTTCTCACTTGTCTCCATTCATGGATTTTTTGGACTCCGTTATTTTCGGTGTAAATAGGGAGGGGAAATACATCGGGTTTCCTTTTGATCGAGCATTTTTCTTCCTGAGTTAGAGGATAACATCAAGATACACGGGTGGTTCAGCCATGCAGCAGTTGTGACAGGTAATCCCCAAATAAGCAGAGAGAAATCAGAGAAAGTCTATTATGCATAGCTCCTTAACATAACAGTTCTAGACAAGGGGAAAGGAAAGTCAGAAAGTAAAAGCAGAAAAGTCAAAGAGGGGAAAAGAAAACAGAGACAAAGAATACAATACTGAGAACAAGGAAAGAATAAGATTAAGAAAGGGGACTCATTTGTCAAAATCCAAAACGTACTTATGTTACACAAAGCACTGAAGGAGCAGGAGAGTCAGTGCAACTCTGCGGCCACTCCCTGGCTATTGAAAATGGTCACAAAACCCGAGCTCCCCCATTCCCCAGCCATCCAATAGGTAACTGCAGCAGCATGGGCAAGCATGAAAGAGAGGAGGTAAAGAGCTGTAACACGAAATTCTGCTACCAGAAAAGGATTCAGATTCAAGTAAAAACTACGCCTTCAAATAACTGCCAGCACTTTAAAGGGACAAAATCTTATTTATTTTTTATCGGAGAGGAATCTTACTCATACCCTGCAGCAGAACTTTTTCAGACTATTTTCGAAAACTTCCTCCATTCACCTCAGGATGACACAACTTCCTCTGCAAATAGCTGTCCAGCTCCACAAGAAAGATCATCTGCATTCAGGATGGCTTCATCAATCACCAAAGACCAGTAAGGTGAATGCAAGGCAGGAACAGAATACCTTCCCAAGAATTAAGGTCGTTCACTGAGCAGCTCTTTACACAATGATGACAATCAAGAGGCACTACATTCTCCCTGGTAAAAAGAACACAGACCCCAGAAATACGGAGAATGTCAACATTTCCTCTGATGAAGGGAAGTTACTATAAAGCAAGAAACAATGCCCTCACCTCTATGCTACCAATTTCATCAACTGCCACCTAGAGTTAGTGTTCTCCCACTTTGTCAGACAAACTTGTCCTTGCCGCTCTGGGAGCTAGTTTGTTCCACCAAAAAAAGAAGACAGGAGTGGGTATACCCAGCATCACAGATTTCCCAAACTACCTGCTTGAGCACACCTGCCTCTAGTGCTTTGGGGATGACTGAAACAAGGTCTTTCTCATAAACAAAACCAATTTTGTTTTACTATTCCAAAACGTTCGCTTGCATAGTCCTACAAGATTGGTGAACTGAAGCAGGACAAATAGGTTCAGATGAAGAAAGACCACCTTCTCTGCAACATCTGCAGTTCAAGATCTTAGTCATTCTTCGCTCCTAGGGTGTGGTGGTAAGAGACATCAGGCTTCTGCTGTAAATGAGAAGAAGCTGCACTTCGTTTCATCACACAGAAATCTGGTACCAGTGATCCTATCTGTGTTCTCATGCTGATTACTTCTACCACCTATATGGCTACAAAGGGAACAAGGCATCTTCTGAAAAGCTCTGTCTAGGACACGAAGCAGCAAATCACCTAGGTTAACAACGTGGGTCTTCATGGATCTGAAGTTCTAATCACTGCTCTAACCCTCCTAAGACTCTGGTCTCATATTCAAAGCCCTCAGTGGGACCACATCTACCTACTGAAAGAAAAATCAAACCCAAACTTCCCTCTATGACTACGATCTCAAACACTGATGGGTTATAACTGAGTAAAGGAACGGGACACAGAGATCATAATGGATGGTTTGAGAATTAACAAGATAAATTCTTATGAGGAATTTGACCTATACTCAGGAATGCAATCTTGAAAGACCTGGAAATGATCTTTCTGACAGTAAAAGTAGGTGCTTTATAGGAAAGATAGCTCCTTCAAATAAAGACCAAATCTCTAAATGAACGGCATACTGGACCCAAGAACAGATCTGTGAAAGAACCCTAAGAACAGATCTGTGCACAGATCTGTGCATAATAGATGCTGAGATCCCTGCTTCTGTCTTCTTGTGTCTTTGTGGGGTAGCTCTGAACTTTGACTCAAACTACCCCCAAGTCCCTAAGTAACTCAGCTCAATTTTAATTAATGAAATTACTTCAGTCAGACAACTGTTGGTACTGCTGTGAAAAAATAAGTCAATCCAAATCCAAAAAGTGTACCTCAGTTTTAACATTGAAACATCTAAAATAGGTAAATGAACTCTATCTGCATAATAACATTATGAAACCGTCATATGGAATCTTATCTCTTGTGATTTAATTTTGTGACTAACATTCACCTCTCACTTATGGTACCTACCTCTCTTTGCAGACACGGGATGCAGTTTACACACAGAATTATTTTGTATCCAGGAAAAGATGTTAGGAAAAAAGAACATACAATTCAGCTTTGCTTTTTCAACCTTGAGATAAAACTGGGACCGAAATCTTTCCTTTTAAACCTACCTCTCTCTGAATGAAATAGAGGAATCTTGGAACAAACATATACTAAATGTTTCTCTGGTATGCAGGTACGAAGGAGAGTCATACCAAACGTGCAAGTATGCCATGCACAGAAAAAGACTCAGAGTCAATATCAAAAGCCGGGTGGGGAAATAGAGGGATGTGGGGCTCCTGTGGAGTGAAGCAAATGACAAGGGCAAATTCCCAGATTGCTTGAGAACAGGGGGTCTGGGAAGGTGGGGTCTGGAGTAATTGCAGAATGGTGTAACAGGGAATTTAATAGATCAGAAAAGGCTGAATGGGATAACAGGCCCATTGTTCAGAAAGTTCTCTTTTGTGACCAGTCTTTAAGAGAATGCCAGAGCAACAAATGACTTAATCCTGGGGGGATGCTATGGTGTAAATGAAAGCAGTCTATACCTTGAAAGCTGATGGAATAAATTTCTGTATCACATAACCACACTGATGACTGCAGCTTTCAGCAAAGTCTTAAGAGTTGCAATTGGCAAAAACCACACAATCATGCCCTCCCATGTCCCCCTTTCCCTTTTCAACGGCATTTTCCAAGGTATTCAGGGGGCCGAGAGGGGAATAAGCCATATGAATGGCAAATAGACATGGTCAAATGCCACATAAAATACAATGGTTATGGGGAGAGGAGAGGGAGAGAAGAGGGAGAGGAGAAGGAGAGGGAGAGGAAGAATCATTCTGTGCTGGCCTCCCCTCTCTCCTGTCTTCTAATCACTGAACCAAACTTGGAGCCTCCTGGTTATATGAACACCTACACCACCAATTTACGCAGCTTCCCGCTCCCTTGCTAAAGAAATGGATGTGCCTTTAATAGATGCTTGGTGTAAAATGGTGGCTAAGCTTCCAAGTCTCTCACAGAGCATCATATGCCTTTGGGAAACTTTCCCATTTGCTCGCGTATTTCTTGAGTCCTATTATAGCAGATGATGGAGCCGAAGGGTCCCATCTAACTCTTGGTACACATCAAAGATGACAGCACCTTTCCAGTTATTCCAACACAGGCTGAATCAGGAATGCAGCAGTCTAATTTAAAAAGTAAAGGTCACACTCTAGGGCATAATATAGAATATGTTATGCCTATCCTTGCAAGGATGGCAGGGTAGGTAGTGCAAAATGGAACAATGCTAAAAATGGCACCATCCGCTTTTGCTTTATATGTAACAGAAGAGCCAGTGTACAATTTATTATATGGCCAAAGGATTAAGGAAAATATAAAATGACTGGTTTTCATAGAAAAGGCAGAAATACACATTTTGCAATCCACTACAATATTTCTTCAACAAATTAGCAGATTCTTCTTTGAAAAAAAATTACCTTGATCTCATTCTAACTTAAGCAGAGAAGTGAAAGCGAGAAATGTAATGCAGCCATCCCCAAACCAAACTTTTTCCAGATCTTTACAAAACTTGTACTCTAAATTTGAGAATTCCTACTGTATCTAGATGGAACCTATTAGTGGATTCTAAATTTGGCAACAGACTTTTTTTAGCTTTCAGGGAATCTTATGAATGATACTCACTTCTAAAACAACTGATCAGGGAGAATTATTGCACTTTCCAAGAATGCAGAGCTGAAGAAGTATAGTTCACCCATGATTTTACTTGGTAGGCACTGTCATACTTTTTATCCTTCTTCTATTTCTTATCCAACTTTTACAAGACAAAAAAAAAAAAAAAAAGGAGCACCATAGGTGTGCATCGCTAGAGCACTCTGCACAAAAGCTAGGCTTCTGTAAAGCCTTGATCTGAGTTTAATTGAAACACTTGTTCCATATACATTTCAGATACTTTTTGTAGGTTAAAAACATCTAAAAGCACTTATAACTACTTTGAACAGTTCTCACTCAGAGAAAATAAAGGAATAAAAAGTTTCTCCTGTCTTATTTAAATTACATTTGGGTAGTTCTCTGTGGGGCTACTACAAAATCCTTTAAGTCCACTACTCTCTTAGCTACATTAAATTAATGAGGCATCTCAAGCACCCACCCTCCTACAGAGGAGCGTAGACTCTCCAGTCAGACACTTACAATTCACTAAATTGGAAACAATGACCTAAGGGAGACATCAGTGCATTATCCCTGCAGACAATATCACATTGTGACGTAAAGCAGGTAATATTTGGAGGATTAAGAAAGATGAAGTGTATGCTGAGTGGATTTTTCAATGGCAATAGGGATAGCCTTCAATGGACACAGTGCAGTTCTCCTGGTCACTAAACCATTCTAGTCTCACCAGCATGCAAAACTATATCCTTCTTCTATAAACACCCCAAACACCCAAATTCAGAGTCCCTACTACAATGTGTTCCTGCTTCTCTGTACAATACTTCAATTAAGGTTGAGCTACATTAACTATGATTATAAAAAAAAATAATAAATGTTTCCATAATGCCACTTTTTCTCCACTGCTCTAACTCCTCACTCCCAAAGCTGTGTTTATAATGAGACGGTGTGGTGTATTTTCCATTAAAAGCCTCGGCAGGAGTTTCTGTAGTTTTTCTCATGTATCGCAAGTTCAATACTCCTTCTGCATTTGCTTCACAATAACCAGTCCATTTCCAAGTGATTAATTTTCTATTCTAAAACAATGCATTCCTTTCCCCTCTCATTTTGCTGGTGTGGGTTTTTTTTCTTTTCTTACCAAAAGAAAAAAAAATTCTTTTTCAATGACATCATGGTATAAAATTTTCAAAGCAGGTTTTAGCGGGAGATATGCAGATTGCTTTGAAAAGTTACCCTCATAAATAACAACAAAGTACTGAATTATCAAGGCTGTAACTCAGTCAAGAGGTGCTGTAACCATTTATATTATATGACCTCAGCAGAACCTCTTGATTGAATTGCAGCCTTTCATTAAATCGGGCACTCAGTATTATTTTCTCTGAACTAGAGTAAATCAGAATGGCAAAGAGATTAGCCCCCAAGCCCATCTCTTTGTGATCTAGAGGCCTGTAATTTTTAACCATTACCTCGATTTTATTTTGTAACTTAAAAAGATTGTGCATAATCTACTGTGTCAATAATTCCTTTCACTCTGAAGCGGCATAGTTTGATGACATGACAAAAATAAAACTGTGTAACCTAGGTACATGTAGAAACTATACCGCTTATAAAGGAGCAAGGTGCCACTACTGAAAGCTCGAGAAAAGCAAGGAGAAAAGGGATGCAGGAGGGAAAAGGGGAACTGTAGATTCATAGCACTGCAGATTCATTCACAAAAAGTTGGAAACCAGAAGGGAGCATTAGCTCATCTAGGCTCATCTTCTATATATATTACTGAATATTCATTATTTCATCAACCAAAATCAAACCTTCTTCTGATTTATTTCTAACTACCATTTTACTAGAAGAGAAACAGCTGGCCTCTGAGTCAGGACATTCCATAAATATCTCCCTGCTTTTACTGGAAAGTTGTGTGTGTAGGGATGAGGGTGGAGGGAACCGGGGTGCTTGTAACACTCTCTCTGTTCATCTCCAGCTGGCTTATACAATGCTGCATCCATAATGTGAGAGACAACCTCCATACCAGCGGTTCTCAAACAAATCCAATGACGACAACGTCAACATTTTGGAACTTTCTATGGAGTGGGTCCACACAGGAGCTCCTGTGGTCATCCAAGAGGCCACCATAGCAGGCCTGCAGGAATAATTTCTCCAGAGCATGCTTCCCAGGCTGCTTGGCACACGGTGGGAGACAACTGCATATCCAGGGACGAGTATTTTGAAAGGGAGCAGGAGAACATCGTTCTGGGTGCACAATTTGTGTCTCACATGATTTAAAAGAATCCAGTTTTCCTCACAGTTCGTGCCATACGTTGGAAGAACGTGGCACTTTCCTTATCTTGCCATGCCTTCTCACAACACGCTTCAGCTTTCCTTATTGCTTGGGCTTTGCCTCCTTTTCAAAGCCCCTCCGTTTCACTGGGTAAGAGAAAAGCTACAGTAAGTCCCTTTTCCTATTTTCTTATATTTGTGTAGCTGTTAGACATTTTGCAAAGGAGGGGAGTACCAGCCAGCCTTTCACAACAAAAGGGCTACTGTCACCGCGCCAGTCCCAGACATGGTGGAAACCAGCCCACAGGAAAAGGCCTGGCTCCAGTGTTAGGCCCCGGCCGAGCACAGTCACTGCATTCACTCAAATTGGCAACAGGTCTCAGTGTTCCTGGCTTTGAGCTGTGAACAAGGGTCGGGATTGAATAACCAATTATACAACCGCTGACTGAGTTTATCCAAGGTTTGCAAACTGCTATAATAGCCCAGTATTCACTGCCTGTTTTATCCTTTTCCAGATATAGTGTCATATCTCCCCTTGTGCTCCATTTACATGTCACTTTATTACATACATCCATTAAAAAGGTTAATACAATGTCACAGTCAATGCCTAAATGTTGCCATTCAGCATCCTCGCCTTGCTCCCCCTGGTACGTTTCATATAGGCGCATTTCTTTCTCTTCCCCTTCTCCCGCGCTCTCCTGCACGCTCGCTCTCTCACACAGACACACACTCACACACTCTTTCCTGCTGCAAGTTAAATCAATTTGCTGTCAAGAATACAGAGCGGTGCACGAACAAAGCGGTAGCCAAGAGTCAATAGAGTAAAAACTGCACGCTCCCTAAAGTTGCCAGTCACAGAGAACGCGTAGTACCGCCGGTGACGGGAATAACCTTTAAAACTCTGAAAAGCGCAGACAATTACTTAAAATTGTAGACATTGCTGAGACTCCTTGAATCACCTGGGTCTCTTAAACTATCAGGAAAGTTCACTCGCTAAAAAAGTCTTTTGAATAGCTTTTCTTACTTACGGAGAAACCTTAAAACACACCAAAAATTGTTCTTCTCTGATTTTTAACGCTTCCCAACTTGACCCCACCTATAACCCAGACGCGTAGGAAGCTGGAAAAGACTGGAAAACATACAATCAAAATCCCCTACATCTTCCCGTGAATGACTGATGGAGATCATGCTCAAACTTGGGATTTGTTTTACTGTAAAAAACTATTTTCCCTGATCAAATTGACCATCTCCGTATAGAAGGGTTTTTTTCTGGAAACAGCAAAAAAAAAGAAAATGACTCAAAATCTTCTACAGGTTCATTTTTTGAGATAAAGTGATTCCTGTTACTTTTTTCATTTCTGTTTCCTATTGCCCTATTAACACAAAATGGTGTGAGATGCCAAAGACGAAATTTTACGTTGTGATTTCGTACCATACAGCATAGGAAAGCTGTTTGGTTCAGAGTGAAGATATTGTATCAGTGGTCTGACTGTACCTCCAGGCACACACTCTTGTGAAGGAAGGGCTGCACAATAGCAACACGAGTCACTGGTGTTTGCCTACACAGTATCATTGGGAGAGAGGTCTAATTCTTGAGGTGAGCAGCACAGCAGGCAATATCCAATGGTATCTTGGCGAAGTTACAATTATTTTACAAATTACAATTTGATGTCTGATCACAAAAAAATATTTTTATTTAACTTTGTGGCTTTTTATAGTTAGGAATTGGGCAGTTCAGATTAAGACTTTGATCCTGACAAGTAAAAAACTTGAGGATATTTTTTATTCTCCCTCTCTTCCCTGAGGCTTGAGACTTCACCTTTTTAGTCCAGGTCAATGTACTAAAGCATAACAAAACCACAACTATTTCTCTGCCATGTCTGACCATGCAAGTCCATGGACACAGACAAAATGTTTTTAAAAAGACTATTTTTGAGGAAGCTTATTGTTCATTTAAAGATTATCACAATCTAGAGAAAAGGCACAAATACTTGAATATCATCAAAACTATCAACTCATCATCATTATGTGAAGTCTGCCTCCAACAACGGAAAATGGGAGACTTTTCCCAATACGTCCCGCTTCAAAGGAACACAAAATATACTCTTCATGAAAACTGTACACTACCCCTAAAGAAAACAAATCCATTCAAACAACTGAAAACAACTCATGAGGGTAAGACTTAAAAAAATATGTTTTGGTTTGCTTTTTGAAAAACCCTTCACCTGGGTTTTGGATAACCTGTATTTCCCTTCTGATGAGTGCTAAGGGTTCTAACAGCAATCCCAGATACTTAGAGAGACCACTCATGTGACGGTACCAAACTGTGCAGCAGGGAGCTTAAATGATCTCAGCTCCTCATCCCTCAGTTTAGGGATACGTGAAGCATTGAGATGCACTCTTAGAGGAGTAGAGCAGCCCTGACACACTAAATGGAAGAGACACCCCAACTTCACTGCATTTCTTTGACTCTCAGTAAAAACTGACGGTCTTCAAGAAGCTCTGTTACTCAGTTTAGGATTCTAAACAAGAAAATTATAGCCAAAACCTACTTCCAATGAATCACTTTCCTATCTAAAAGCCTGTATGTAAAGTTCTTTCTTTCGTTCTTTTTTTTTTTTTTATGTCACGCCTTTTGAAACATGCACAATGCAACTGCCCACTTTTGCATCATAAAAGATCTGTAGGCACCACATTGTTCAGCTATCAGTAATAGACTCCTGATTGAGTTGGACTCTGAACGACACATAGTAGCAGCAAATGACAAAAAGAGGGACTGGAGAAATACCCTCCCCTCAATTTACTGCTAAACCAATTATCTGCAAGCTACGTGCACCAGGAAATTCTATTATCAACGAATTATATTAGCACCGCTTATGAAAGCTATGGCAAGTTGTTATCCAAAAACCTGAATTACCTCTGAACAGGAGAGAAATGGGACAATTCTTTTGGCAAGTGGAGAGGCTGGTATTTTTCCTTCTGTTTCCTTCTCCTGTCTAATTGTTCTAAAGAAAAGAAACTGAAGCTAAATTTTGTTACCACAGTTTCTCATGACTTCTTACAACTTCATAACCTGACTTTGTACTAATCTAACTAAGCCTGAAGCAAAGAGCTTCAGAATTATTTAAGGAAGAGCAACTCGTCTCAGCCCCTTTAGAAAAGGACATTCTCCAAACCCTGACTTCTTTTTCCTGCTCATTCAAGCACGAAAAGGAGAAAATGAGGCTGGAATTTCTATGGCCAAAACCAGAACAACAAAACAGGACATGACACACCTTGGCAAGTTTACAGGCTTTCAGACAGAGAAGGATGCAAAACCGCATCGTACTTGGACAAACACTTGCTACAAAGGCAGGCCTAACTTGAAAATACTGTTACTAAAAAGGAGTTCTTTTTTCTGTCAGGAAGTTCTGAAGGTTCCCACCTACCACCCCTTAGCATCTTGCAACTGCCTGCAGCCCTGGTCACCAAACAAGACACTGCCAGATGCACTGGAAGGAGGGGGACATACTATCTCTGTGACATCTTAGTGTTGTTACTTTAGCACTGTTAGAATCTCCCATATCAGAAGATGACAGCCTACAGCAAATCTCACATATCAGATGATGACAGCCTACAGCTCTGTAGCGTAGCTACAGCAGTCTGCGCTTCTGTATTTGGAGGAAACTGATGTCTCCTGAAAGATGGCGAGCCTCTCGAGTAAAACCAAGAAAAAAATATTACTGATTTCTGGAGCGATGTTTTCATTCCACTGTGAG
The DNA here is from genome assembly GCA_013400375.1 of Thinocorus orbignyianus. Classification (NCBI taxonomy): domain Eukaryota; kingdom Metazoa; phylum Chordata; class Aves; order Ciconiiformes; family Thinocoridae; genus Thinocorus; species Thinocorus orbignyianus. The sequence goes on from VXBW01005306.1 coordinate 2,001,481, forward strand.
ATGGCTTCTTGCAAACACTTCAGTTATGTATAACTACAGAAAGAGGACAGAGTACAATACTTACTGATTGCTAACTAATATTTTTGTCTCAAACCTCAAAGGAGCTCTCTCTTGAACAATGAATATGAAAGATTCACATTTCATGAATTTGAACACTAATCTACTAATGTTACTAGCCCAGTCTGTCCCACAGTCCACAGACCCTGAAAGAGTCACAAACACTCTGGAAAGTACTTTATTATGATATTAAAAAGAACGACATTAAAAACAATAGTTTTATTTCCTTCTAAGTTTAGAGAGAAAATTTGACAGATTAATTTCCATCTTTCTCATAATTTTTCCTTCTAAGAGCTCCTTACTGTGATCACACAAATAATTAATATTGCAAGTGAGATATTAATTAATATCTAGCTATTCAATCCTTGACAGAAAAGAAGAGCAAATCAGAGTTTGATTTACTGACTCCTTGAAATAGATTCTTAGGGGAACTGAAGAAATTTAGAGCTAAGCACAAATGGTATCTTATGGAACTCATTCTTATGGTCACTCTGGAGTTGTTCCATTTAGATTTGTGCCTTTTGGTTTTCATGCTACTTCCCTGACCTCATCAAAAGAGAAGTACAAAGAAGCAAATGTGAGGGCAAATATTTTCTTCCATCACTTCTGATGGCTAGATGCCCTAATACAGCACACTGTACTAAGCCACTTCTCAGCCTAGTGCTAGCAACAGCCAGTTATAAGGCAGTTCCAAAAATTCTAGCTTGTTAATTGGTTATTTCAGAATCATATTATTATTATTATTATACACAAGAAACAGAATGCTACTCCTTTCATCAATCTTTGTTTAAAAAAACAAAGATATGAATTTCCACCTCTTCAATTTTGAGACTGCAGTGAAGTGCTGAATTGCCAGTGGTTGGTAGATAGCTTCTATTTCAAACACATATTTATCTATGTTAGCTGCAAAATGATAGGGCTGTACAGAAGTAAAGATTCACTTGTTTCATGTTCCTAATCTTCTGCCGCATGTCCCTTCATAACTTGACTATAAAGGGATGGATTTATTTGAATTTCATTTGTGATGTCACACAGATTGAAGTGCATTCCTAAATATATGGAATACAAGAAAATCTTTGAAAAGTTTTCTCTCTGAACATGCAATAGGTATAATGAAACAGCCAGGAACTAGTGAAACTTAAGAGAAATGTAACTGAAAATCTCTCCAACTGTTAACATTTTAACCACCCTCAGTCATATTCGTGTTGTTACATTTTCAAGTTATTTTCCCTTTAGAAGAAACATAAACATAAGTTTCTTTGATATTTTAAACCCCGACTTAGAGACCGTTTTAACCTCCCTCCGTCCAAGTGTTAACTGACTAATAGCTCTGCAGCTGTGGAAGAAAACATCTCTCATCTCCCCCATGGTCCGGCACCTTCCATTTATGGTTCGAATGATTTCATGATGTTTTACCGCTGCTGGCTGCCATATTTTTCCCCTAGCTCTCTCCCCAGCCCACTGCTAACTGTTCTAAACCTTCCAAAGGATTTGGGAAGCTATCACTCAGAGCACCACTGAGCAAGAGCCAATCACCAAGGCAAGGGAAGCCTTCTTACCTAAACAAACCATTATCGGCTCATCTCATGTCTTTGTACTCTTTTTTTGCTATTACCTCACGGGATTAATTTTTATCTCTAATCTCTGCTCTGGCCAACTGTCAGGGAGCCTAAAAGCTGCCTGTCTTTTAATCTGTGTGTAATAATACTGCTGTTACTAACAGATAACTGTGAAACAACATGGAGGGAAGGAAAACACACAAACACACAAGAGCTGATTGTTAAAAACTGCTGTGCTAGCTCCTACCTGAAAGGAGAGCAAGATCCCGCGTGATGTCCACATTGCATTCCCTTCATTTTCTCCTTCATGTTTTCCTTTCCAATCCAACCCCCATGGAAGTGCTTTAATTTGGGGGATCTGTTCTTATTAACCAGCTTATCTGCTGTTCAACTTGACATGGCCAGGTTTCTAGGATTCTGAGAAAATCCTCACCTACTTGTAACTTTCCGTTAAACAAACAAAAAAATCAGGATGGGGAACATGACAGAACATAAAAAAGGAAAAGAAAATTAATGATCCTACTGTAAAGGGAGATATCCAAGGCTTCAAAACAGTCAACATTTTGGAACTTGCCTTGAAATAACTCAGTCTCTTACTGGGTGGCATGTTTACCAGGCAGGCAGGCTTCGCTTTACTTGAAGCTAATTCTTTTATAAGCTCCCCCCAATACTACATTACACCATGTTTGTTAAAACAAGGTTGAGACTAAAAGAAAAACAAAGACTTCTTAATTATGGCCAGGTGTGTAGGGAAGCAGTACTCACAGAATATCAGGTCTTGTGGGGTTAGAAGCAGGGAGGCAAACCCTCATAAAAACTGCTCTTGTAGGGGTGTTGGTGGCAATTTTTTTCAGATTTTATTAAAAGCTTATTAAAGTCAAAGACAGACCCTTTGATTTAAATCTCGTCCTTGAAAGAGTCTGAAAATCAACAGGGGAGAGAGGAATAAAGGAGGTACACCAAAAAAACCTCAGCAGGAGAATTACGGATACGGTATTTTAAGGAAGTGGTTGTAAGCATAGAAAGGATACAAGTCTTAAGTGGAATAGCAACAGCCATTAAACCAAGCATGTTAGCGACAAATGTATTTTAACTGTTGTGCTATATAACTCCTGAGATTCTAGCTCAGTATCTTACTATACCTCTTAAAACCTAAAAAGCAAACAAGTACATTCCAACCATCCTCCTGATAGGAAAACTTAAGAATTAGGCCTTGCACCATCTCTTGAATAATCATCAAACTCAGACTTTGGGAAGCTAGGAGACGTAAATCAGCACATGTCAAAATGTCCTCCTGGCAGGTCCAAGACAATGACTTCAAGGGCCGTTACTCTAAGGGTCCCAATTAGAACTGATCAGGCAGTTTAGTATGGTGCTTTTCATCATTAGATCTCAGTGCTTTACAAAAGAGGTCATTATCATTACAGTAGTAGTGTTGTAGCTGCCTACTCAATGGGTATATGGCAGAAGTAAGATTTGTGGGGAAAAGCAGAGAATTTCATTAGATCAGCTGATATTGACAATGTTTGCTTGCCCGTGTCAAATCTGATGATGACTTTGTACATCCTAATAGTTGTATAACTTTCCGGCTTTAGCTGGAAAGACATAATTATTTCCAAGTGGGGAAAGTAAGGCAGAAAAAGAAATTACTTGCCCGCGGTCACCCAAGAAGGCCCAGTGGCAGAGCCAAGGTCTATTCTAAAGCTGAGCCAGGTGACAAAATAATCAGGGCTTTCTGTCACTCTCTAGCACCTGGTTGAGCTGCAGCAAATGAAGATGTCAAAAAGCAGGTCCAGCGTGTCCTCTGTGGTTGATGCCATCCACAAGAAATCAGAAAGGCATTCCACCGAAGTATTTATCTTCTCTGTAGCATCTAAGTATCAGCCCTCTGCACAATGTGTTGTAATAATCGCAGTTACAAATCACAATGCCAAGGACTGCAGTGGTAGGATCCATACACGAAGGGCACGGCTGCAATCTTCAGCCAAGTACCAATAAGCAAAGGGCATTTTTAGCTACCAAAGCCAGCTGAAACTCCAGGAACACACTATCAGAGACAGTCCCAAGCATGAACTTCTTGGCAAAGGAAAGAAAAAGACCTTCATGAATGAGGGAGGGGAACTGGAATTTATCACACCTAATGCTTGATGCTACTCTCATCTGGATTCAAGTTGGAGAAGAGTAGATTTAGATTTGATATTAGGAAAAATTTCTTTACTCTGAGGGTGGCGGAACACTGGAACAGGCTCCCCAGGGAGGTGGCTGAGGCCCCTTCCCCGAAGATATTCAAGTTGAGGCTTGATGAAGCCCTGGGCAACCTGGTCTAGTTGGGGGTGTTCCTGTGACTGCAGGGAGGTCGGACTAGATGACCTCTGGAGGTCCCTTCCAGCCCAGACCATTCTATGATTCTGTGATTCTATGATCCACCAATATGTTGGTGACCTCTGTCTGCATATTGTGTTTTTTATCATGCACTACCCTTCTCCAAATGGTTTCCCAGGAATTTTGAATAGATAACAATGAGGAAATTCATGGCCTCTCTTGCCAAATGAACAAGTGACCACAACTGTCTGTGATTATTTAGAAAAGAAAATAGAGGAACACCTAAGAGCAAGGCCCTCCACCTCAGGAAGAGATCACAGATGATTTAAGAATGTTTGCTGCTCAATCTAAACATGGACTATACCGGTAAAAAGATCCTTAAAAAGCAAGGCAAGGAGCATTCCCTCTCATTTCACATCTTGATACTAAACTGAGAGGGACAAGAACATTTCAGGAAACCAAATTGTTCAAAACCTTGTCTCTCCCACTTGTTTCACCTGACAACATGAAGTATAAAGACTTGCCCGTCTCACCCTGATATGCTTATACTCAGCCCCAAAATACAAAATCTTTGCAAGCATTACAATATTTATTCCTCAGCTCAGATCTGAAAATGAAAACAAACCACTCTATCCTCTCACTGCCACCTTTGAAATACTTCTTCATACCACTGTCAGTGTTGGTCCCCCATTTGATTTCATCGGAGTAAAAATCTACATCTGTTCTACATTTAAGAGACAACATTCACAGTTTTTCATACTGCCAGCATCAAAAACTAACAACCAAGTTCTAATCAGTGACAGAGATGCGCCTACACTTGCTGCCCACTCCCACTAAAATAAGGAATCGGGGACACAAACACTAGCTTTGACCCAAGCGCCCAGATTAGCAACCTCCCACTTGCCCCCCCTCAGAAATCAATATATTGCTGTGTTTAAAAATGGTGTGCTGAAAACTTCTCAGAAGCAGCCTGGTGAGGGTGATTATCTGAGGATCTTAAGTGAAGCTTTAATAAGGTTCTACTGTATACAGTACATCTAAAAAAAAGCCCACTAAAAATAACAATGAGAAGAGATGATTGTAGAGGATCTCACTCTCTCAGCATCATTTCTAGCTTGTGCCCACATGACTACAGTAAAGATATCTTGTCAGGCCACGAGGGCTTGACAGGCCTAATCAATAGCTGTTATTTTTTCACACGTGCCAACAAAAGAAAAACATAATTTATGCCACACAAGATGCTGAAAATAATTCATGCTAATTGGGCTGCCTAAAATTCCCCTTCTGTCCTTCTGTTTTCGATTGCTTTTAACTTAACAAACTTCTACTGTCCACACTAAAATGCTTAGCCTCCGAGCTAGGGAAAAAATGAAAACACAGGAGTAACGAGGGCAATTTTACTTTCTTGCTATCTGACAGATTAAGCTACCATTTCCAAGCAAAATCTGCACGGGATTTTAGTGCCTAAGTTCCTTCAACTGTTTAGTAGAAGACAGATACACTGCAAAATTTTGTCAAGTGAAGATGAAACGAGCACAGACCTCTTCCAGTATTGTCTTGAGAGAAACCTAGAAGAATGCAGACAGCTGTGACACGTTTTAATATTTGTAATACATATTTTAATATTCTGCATTCTCATTAATCCCAGGACTTATAACAGCCCTTTGGAAGTGCACACAGTAAATCTTCCATCTTGTTGATTTTTTTTTTCTCTTCACAAGTGCATACAAATATTACATAGCATGACAGTGCTGCAAGGGGCCTTCTAGATCTTCAGGTTTATCCCTCTGATACTACAGTCAGCACATCACGTGATGCTTTTCATTAACTTCTGCAAAAACAGTTTGGGATGGGTTTTTTTTTGCTACAACACACTCCTCCAGTACCCCACTGTTCTAATGATTAAAAACCTAATTTCCAGGTCACTTTTATTCATAGCCATTCTTTCTTGTTTTACGGCCACTGCCACATCTAATAAAAACTGATACTTGCCTATGTCTCCTGCAAACAGGCAGAATTTGGGAATAGTATTTCTTAACTTCTAAGTCACTCCGACGATGAATTTGGCTTACTAGGTGACCAACAGTTGAGTCCACAGGCAGAATTTGTCTTGTATTTGCTTGGTTAGAGACTCCTTGTAGCTGACAAACGTCACTTCCTGAAACTTAAGTTCTCACCAGACATGTTATCATCCCTAACACAGAGGGAACATTTGAATAAAGAAATAGCGTAGCAATTGAAGGTTACTAATAAAGGGAAGACTCTTCTAAGTAATAAAATATTCCAGGAAAAACTTTCACTGCCATTCGTCCACTACACTATAAAAAGGACTATCTTGAACAGTGTATTTCAATTAAAACCAAAACAAAATAGAAATCACTACCGATAACTATTATTCATGTTATCACAGTTAAAGGGTAGTTTCCAGTCTCTCCTGTTACAAGAACTCTGTATCGGGTGCAAAGTTGCCTAACAAGTTATAGGTAGCGATGCTGGATGTTTGTTTTCACCTGGCATTTTTAACTGTGGTAACACAAAGAAAAGGTTGGATGCTTTCCCCAAACAAATGAAGATGCATTCCAAGTCCTAAAACACAAGGTATAAGCTATGAAAGAAACACACAGGGCTGCCAAGCCAAACCTGTTACTGGGGGAACAGACAGCTACTAGGATTTTGTTGGGGGGAGGTGGGAATAGTAAAACGTTCTGCATACAAGGATGAAGGACAAGCAAAACTAAGGTGCAGTGAACTGAGGATGGAAGAAAGACAGTCACTGGATTTTTATGAAAAGTCCCTATTTCTGGAATATTTTCATATAATTCTGCAACTAGGAAGAAATATGTCCAGTAAATAATGCAGTATCTGAGGCTTCCTTCTCTTCTTTAGTGCTCAAGTCTGGGTTGAGGTCTTACAGACTTAGACCCAGCTGCATGTAAATCGTCAAGAGAAACAGTATTTCAGAGTGAGCCTGCCTTATCCTTGATAGGATCCTTCCTCTCCTTTAGAGAGGCATTTGGCTTGCTCCATAGTAGAATGAAAGGGAGGAACAGCAACCAGTTAACACAAAGAACTAGGGAGTTTGGCTCAAGTGGTATCTTAAACCTTGCACTAACCTGACAGGACATACCTAATTCAAATTTTGAATTTAATTAGACTAAATGCCTGACGATCATCCTGTGATTACACAACAAGGCTCTACTTTAACAGCGTACACACAAAAATACCTCAGGGACAGAAATAAATTGTCACATAGATAATGTTAGTACCTCTGGCTTTATTCTAATATGAATCTACGCTGATAGGATACAAGCAGCAAAAAAATCAACACATGGTCTAATGCAGAAGCTTTTTAGCATTCACTCCTAAGTTTACCCATTTTCAGAAGGGTTCATGCTGTTCTTCTCTCCAAAATTTGCACACACGCTTCCAATAGATTATTAATATTTACTATAAAGAATAAGGAAAGTGTAAGTATGATAAATTACGCTAACCTGTACTTCTATTCCAACATGAGGAGTCAAATAAATGCAACACACACAATTCTTGCAGTGCAGTTTAATCCTCCATGTGCACAAGAGGGAAAAATACCTTTTTTTGTGTGTGTAAAAGAAACATTTTCTTTTGTAGTGTTTTTCATACACCGAGACTTTAAAGGGCATCACTAACTATGGATATTGTTATATACACAGAAAAAACTTTCTGCTCTCACAATTACTTCAAAATTCAAGCAGGGTAAACAAAGCATATTCTTCTGAACAAGGACGTGTTTTAGAAAAAAAGTAATTATGAATGAAAACATTCTTCTGTGGCTTTGTGGAACTACTCTACCTGACTCTGCAATGGAGTAAAAAACTTGTAGGGATAGACAGGCAGGTGATCAATTAAACTCTTGAGTATTCTTTCAGTTCCTCCCTAAACATTGAATCCTCTGTTAGAATTTCTCTTAGCAAGCAAAGATTGCTCTTTGTCAGTTCCATTAAATACAATTAGCTGAGCGATAGATTCGTGTACAGGAGCAGGGTGGCATTATTAACGCAGAACTCTGAATAATTCTTATATCCACACCCCACTGTGTTGATTTTGCCAAAATCACTGTTAGAATCACAGGTTAATTTACCTATGGAGAAAATCAACTTTCGAAAGATTCAAGAAAGAAAATCGTATTTACAAATGTGCCAGCTTCAATTTCAAGGTCTACAAGATTGCAAAAAAATATAATAAAACTAGAGGATCAGTCTTTCTATTCTTCCAACATATAAGCAAATCAAATCTTCCAGATCTAGACAGCGCTATAGATATGTATGAGAACGAAAATAAGAAAGATAACCACATACATTGAAGAACAGATAAGAATCATCAAATGCATTACCACAGTTTTGAACGATGACAAAAATTGCATTTGAGTGAGATAGTACCCTCCAGCTTCATCACACTCAATGACACATTTAATGTCAGATTCAAATTTATAGGATATTAAAGCAAACAAACCCATGTTTAAAGCAATGCTAATGTTACTTTGGTGTTTACACACAAACCACCAGAAGTTTGTGAATTTAAACTTGACACATAGGCATTAATCTGTTTTATAAACACGAATAGCCAAATTTGCACAGAGTGCATACACCTTGGGTGCAGCTTTTCATTTCCTGTATGGATTTCAGCTTGTCACTTCCTTGTCCACGTTGTTGGGCACTACAACCTTCTTTCTACTGTCAAGATACTCCAAAGTAAAATATGGCAGCTGTGAGGCTGCCTAAACGATCTAGGAACTTTTCATGGAATCATAGAATGGTTAGAGTTAGAAGGGACCTTAAACGTTATTGAGTTCCAACCCCCCTGCCATGGGCAGGGACACCTCCCACCAGAGCAGGTTGCTCCAAGCCCCATCCAGCCTGGTCTTCAACACCTCCAGGGATGGGGCAGCCACAGCTTCTCTGGGCAAGCTGTTCCAGTGCCTCACCACCCTCACAGGAAAGAGGGGTTTATGGCAAAGGATAATGTTTGGGGTTGCATATGCTAAACTAAAAGCAGTCAAATCATATATTTTAGACACAAAGCGACTCCTTTAAAAGAACAAGTTGGATTTCCTCCCACTAACAAAACAGTCCGTATGTGTCTATGTAGGTGCATTAAGTAAGAGACAACAGACAACATCCAAAAGATAACTAATTTGAACATGGCAAACCTATTTTTTTCACCATTAAATAAATCCAACAAAGTCCTCCTTTTAATATAGCAGCTGAAATAGGGATATTGAATATTTCAATGTTAAAACAGCTCAGATTTTAATTCTTCGGCATCATCTACACCATATGAGAATAGCTACCACCACTCTTCTTATTGCTGACTATATGCAGCCCTAATTCAGAAATTCATTTAGTATCCACTTAATTCTAAATATTTACTTAAATCCACCTTTCTAAAGCATGGCCCAAGTACCTTCAGTTTAAGTGAATTTTACACTATAATATACTGTCATTAAAATTCCTTTTTTTAAAAAAAGCCAATCCACCATTGATCAAATTTGGTTATTACAAAAGTGGTGTGAAAAGCACCATTTTAGTATTTCAGAAGAGACACTTGTAAAAGCACTGTATATTTCTAAAAAGGATTTTGGGAATTCAAATAAACTTTCTTTAAAGAAAGCTAATTCTTAATTTGTAGAAATAAAAAGTAAAATTAAAAAGAGAAATTATATGAACAGGTTTTCTAGTCCATGATATTAGGAAGTGTGGCAAATTCTGATTCTGCTTTTTTGTTAAATACGTCACTTCTGATGACTCCAAATGGGCTACTGGAGTAAACCAGAGCAGAATTGATACAAGCTATTTATAACCATAATGCCACAGTTCAACTCTTGTTCCATTAACCAAATACCACAGACAAAGGGATTTTGTAAGAAAAATATGATCCACAACTAAAAGGCAGTCTGGTATTAAATTATTCAATGTGTATTACTGTCTTACTCCTCTCACTTAGATTCCAACCTCACCAAAGACAGAAATACCAGAGTCGGTTTTTGTCACCTCTCACAAAAACTTGGTTAATTAGCGTAGCACGGAGCGATGCCCCTGGTACACACGTGACAATATACACCCACACACTAATTTACTCTGCCACATTCAAACTTAATTAGGTGTAGGCCCAAGCTGCGAGGATCAAAACTGTATCTGGAAACGCACTGTGTTGGCTAGAATACGGGAGTGAGGTTGAGGTGATCCAAATTCAGGTCCCCACTCTTGTTCTGCCCCCTGGCTCACACTGACTGTCAGACCACTTCCATTCTATTGTCTCTGAGGCAAGAAACGCTTTTGCAGTTTGCCAATACAAAATCCAGTGCACAGAATCCCAGTCTGAGTTTGCACTTCACAAGGTTACTGCACCTGGCATTAAATAAAAATACTGACAGTATCAGGCTTAGGTGACAGTTGTCTCCTCCACGTGAAGGAATAATGTAGATCTGAAACCCTGCAGTAGTCCAGAACATACGCTATTACTGGCTGATTAGTAAAGTGACAGAACAGCTTTTCTAGAATACTGCTAATTTTAAAATATTTTTTAAAACAGACACTTAACAGTATTAGTTTCGTTTATTTTTCTAATGTAAGTGGAAGACATGCAGGGTTGTAATTTCCCTGAAATAAAAAGTAAAGAACTATTAAAATGTAACATTTGAACATTTAAACCATGTGGGAGACCAAGTCCAATTTCAAGGAAAAGTAAACAGTTATGTTTCTGACTTGCACTGAAAGTTGAAACGGCTTCATTATGCCCATCAGCTTAACTTGAAAACCGGACACAGCCTTATAAACCACTAACTCACTTTCAAAACACTTCATCAATATAGAATCGTAGAATCATAGAATGCTTAGAATTGGAAGGGACCTTAAAGATCAAGTTCTAACCCCCTTGCCATGGGCAGGGACACCTCCCACCAGACCAGGTTGCTCAAAGCCCCATCCAGCCTGGCCTTCAACAGTCCCAGGGATGGGGCAGCCACAACTTCCCTGGGGAGCCTGTTCCAGTGCCTCACCACCCTCACAGGAAAGAATTTCTTCCTAATATCTAATCTAAATCTCCCCTCTTCCAATTTAAAACCATTCCCCCTTGCCCTGTCACTACACTTCCTGAGGAAGAAGTCCCTCTCCAGCTCTCCTGTAGCTCCCTTCAGATAAGCATCCCTTTGGGGCTTTCTTTTTTCTTATCTGTGAGGTTCTAGGTGGGTTTCGTGGGTGGTTTTTCTTTCTTTTTTACTTTTTCTCTGAGGGTGAAAGCAAGCTGTTTGCATTCTATTCTTTGTACTTTCAGGTGAAAATGTTACTCTGCTGCAAAGTGATGAGTTTTTCTGTGCCTGTACACAGCAGTACCATGTGTGTCACCACAGTCCCACAACATGCATGTGTCAGCACAACAGTGAGAACACAGGGCTGATAATTTAGTGTTCAAACAAGGGAACAGCCTTACAAGAAACCAGAACTGTCCAGTCTTCCTTCCCAGAACTGCCTGAAAGGAGAAGATGGCCATTTAACCTTTGGGCTCTGGTACTTCCAGTATGGACGGGATCAAGTGGATCAGACCTGGAAGTTTTGCAGCTGGCAGATACTGAGCAAAGAATAACTAAGCCTCAATATACACGCCACTGGGATTTTCTGCACTGCACAAAGAGACAAGAGACCAAACAGAACAAAAATTTTCAAAAAAAAAAAATCAAAATGAAACATTGAACTACTTGTGATATATGACTGGATTAAAGTTTCCTTCTCCTGAAATCATTCTGGAAAATGTTTCACTTTGGAATCTGAATTGCTGAGACGGTGTTTAATTAATACACAATCAGAAAGGAAAATATTCTAGACTCTGAGAAGTGAGTGCTAGCAAGAAGAGTGTAATTTAATAGTCTGAAGCTGTCCGATACACAGTCTGCGCATAACCACATTAAAGGAAACCTTGCAAACCACCAAACCGTTAGCTATCTGTACCGAAAAGGACACAGGACACCAAATCCTTTTAACTACAACTCATCTTGGCTGAATCCTGTCAAGGCAAAATTAGCCCCTGTTGTTTACGACTAAAATTACACACTACTGTTCCATTCAAAGCTTTCTTGCTCAAGGTCTTGCCTAGTACATTATTTGCATTTATGTATTTTTCCAAAGTGCAGTTGTCCAGAAATTACCTCAGAACTCTACTGGCTGGAACTGGTCAGGTTTGAAAATTTACACACAATATTATTTCTACTACTGACGATTACGTCTTAGCATCATCCATCAAGTCTTTCCAGTTCCCCAAACAAGAGCATCCTCAGAGCAGGCTTTATGCAGTTACAATACAATTACTTCCTAAGCGATGTGCTGTCTGAAGGCTCTACCCCAACACAGAGAAGACACTTCCAAAGAGGGGAAAAAGCTTAAAGAGTTTAAATGATGCTGGAGCCCTTGGCAATGATACTTAAAGTCTTTGGCTTTAAGGAGTTTGGGTGACTGTGTCCTGCAACTCTGTGGGAGGGGAAGTTGCACCATGTTGAGTTTGCCCCGCAGGTGAAACTTAAAAGTCAAACTGCCTGCATCATAATATTGTCTCATCAGATCACAATGAAATGTCACAGCACAACACATTACACTGACTCTGGAAATGCTTCAAGATCTTTAATTTTCTCTCAGCCAAGATTATCCAGTTTGTTCGATACAATCTGTATTTGCTATGCATATATAGGGCAAATTTAAAGCTTAGAATTACAGTTATGATACACAATGGTTGGTTGGGTGGGGAGATGCATTTAGGCTATTTACTTTAGATTCCTTCATGCACCCAAACTGGCTTCAAGGCATTTCAAGCCAGGCGGTCAAGGGTTAAGTTTCCCATGGAGATGATAATGTGGAGCAGGTATTGTCAGACCTTGAATTAGCCCACCTAAGTTAGACAGCTAGCAGTATAAATATCCATTTTAAAATACAGAAGAGAAATAGTAAGTCAGAATTTTTCCATGAAGTTATCTTCACCTTGTAATATGGATTTTTATGCTTCAGGGAAGGGGTTAAATGGCTTCTTCTGAACCACAACAGCTCATGACCATCGTTCAATATAATGGAACTGGGGAAAAGAGAAGTTACAGGACAGGGGCAGTTCTACAGAAAGGTACTTGGGTCTAGAAAAAGGCTTCCAATTAACTTTAATTTACCATTCAATTTCTTTCCGTTAAGTCCAAAAAAGTGAGGAAGTGGTTCTGACTAGATAGTTTGCAAACTGTTACACACTTCTGGGAACATGACCAAAGACAATCTGCTGCATTTTATTGTTTATATTTCCTTTGTTTCACAGTTGCACATGAGCCTTCCACTGACGCTATGCAAGAGCACCAGGAGAGATCTCTAACCTGAGCCTCCTAAAGCTACAGTCTAGCCACGGTTCCTGTAGTTGTAAGAACATCAAAATGTTCTCAGAACGTTCAACAAACACTTTTAAAAACCAAGACGTGACAACTGTAAAAAGTACCAATGAAAAGAAATCATTTAAACAAGAGAGAGAGAGAATGACTCTCTAACAGGAAACAAATGAACTGAATACCGTGCATTATAGAAGAGCAGCGTTCATTCCAGAAGGTTCGTATGGTTGACTTGCTAGGATAACAGCTTCTATTAGTATGACACAGCAACCTCAAAAGGAAATACCCCTGAAGTAGCCATGGAACCTTGTCCAAATTAAAACCATCTGAACATCTTCTTGTAAGGCAGGCTGCAATATGACCTTGCAGACCACAGCCCACTCATCGGTAACTGCTTGTACGCCCACCCCTATTCCCCAGTACACATGTTAACGTACGATCGATGAATGAAGGCAACTCCACATCAGTTTACAATAGGTAAAGACAAATCACGCAGGGAATAACTAGAAGTAGTTGAAAGTTGCAAATTCTTATCTTTAGTTTATGTTATGGTAATGAAAATGCAAGAACTATACATTAAACTTGTTTTAAAGTGGGTTTGCTCAACAGGGGAAAAAAGCTGCACTTACTCTTCTAGCTTAGTACAAAAGCATCTGCTCTAATTGCTTTAACTTGAGGTGAAGTACCTACAGGCGCTTCTCTTGTTGAAAAATACTCTACGGATAAGTCCAGAGTTTTTGACCAGGAAAAGAGGTGGACAGAAGTGGGGTGTGAGAAAAGGCGCTTACAATTATATATTTTGTGGCTTCTTCACAACTTGAAAAATAAAATCCACTTAAAAAGACAATATTCAAGGCAGAAATCCATTTTTAATTTGTCCCATCAACTGGTCAGAAAGTGTTCAGATTTTGGAAATTCTAAAACAAAATTCTGAAGGAAATCAGGAAGAAATGTTTCGGTTACTAGTGTGCACTATGTGAGGTAAGCTATTTTTTTTTAAATACTAACATTATAGTCACAAAGCAAGCACGGTCTTTGCCTCAATGAGTTGATACCATATAAAGTTTTAAAAAACAGGGTAAATGTGGGGCTTTGTCTTTCCTATCCTCCACAGAAAAGCAGAAATAGGCATCAGTTTACATTAGCTTCTTACAGGAACATAAACACACGCATATGTGTACACACACGCAGAGAAATATACAGTCCTAATCTTAGTTCTGTTGACTGTTCGTGACAGCCTACCAATGCCACATCAATGTGCTTATCTACTGTGTTTTTCTGAAACTGCTGAAAAATGTCATCTTCTATGACCTAGAAGGAATCAGCAAAATCTAGACACTTGACCACTGACCAGCAGTTCTCGTGGAGAGAAGCGCTGAACATCATCCAGGACACCTATCAACAGTGGATAAAGAAAGTTTTGTTCAAAGGTACCAAAACAACTACTTATTATGGAAAGCAAAAAACCACCTCTTTTCTCATGTTGGAAGCAAATCAAGTTGGTACCACTGAACACGGGTGCAACTAATTGAACGTGCTTAGTGTGAGGTGTATCTGTCAAAGATAGTTGACAACAGCTAGCAGGACACAGATTTTTTTGTTTGCTCACTTGGGGAAGTTTTATCAATTTAAGCAATACATTTACCATTATAGCTTTGAATTATAAATAACTATTTTTTCAGCTTAGTTTATGGTCCTTCCTAGACAGCAAACTAAACTGAAAATGTCACTCTTCCACCAAAATAAGAACAATCACACAGCGGGTCATGGCAATTTACTGATAATTTTAAATTTGCACTTTTGGTTTTATGAATATAGGAACTTCAGTAGCACAGCTTATTATACATTGGGGTTAGAGATCTGTAAGAACAGTCAAGAACTGCATTTAATAGCTCATCTAACAGAAATCGCTGCTTAATTAAGAGCCTAGCAATATTCTACACCATATTGACATTGCAGTGCACTTTACATAGTCATGTCCCGTTGATATCAAATTTTCACTATTACTTTTGCTATTACTGTTGCTTTTCCCGCTAGCCTTGGAGATGCTTGTTCATGCTCATCAAATCTAGTTAATGGATGTTAATGAGTTCTTTCAAGAATAGAAGTGGAAAGATCAGAAAACAAGGTAAGAAAAAAGGGGAAGTAAGATACTGAACTGAAAGACGAAAACTAAGAGGAATAAACAACCAGAGCCTGTTTTTCTTCGTGTTATACATTTTTTTCTGCCAACAGTGAACAAAAGCGATGGAGCAATCTTTCCCCTCCTCTCAAGAAACAGACTTCAGGTAAATCTTCCTCTACTTACTCAGCCATCCAAGAAAGGAACAAACAGATGATAAAATCTCTTATAAGTATCACGGCTCTGTGATACTTCGAGTTCTGTGAGTTCTGTGCCACCAAAGGGCCTCCTTGCTCCCTGAGGATGGGGACGAGTTTTATGAATCCAGCAGCATGAATATCTGTGTGCGTGCAAACTCCTCCTCAGTCAGGCTAAAGCATTCCACAGCCCCCACCCTTCATATGTGTGCTCTGTCTATCTTCTGAGAGATAATAGCATATGTAGATATCTCTTACACCTTTGGATTGTCAAACATAAATCAGTCGGCCAAAACTACTAAATGCAAAGTCAAGGAAATTTAAATATTGACTCAAGTTGCAAAATTCAGATTTTGAATACCCCTAAATTTAGATGTCTAAGGTCAAGAGTTTAGGTTCAGTCCCTCACCCAAGTGGAAGCCAGCTGAAAAATGTGCTTACCTGTTAACTCCCACAATCATTAGTGTGAATTGACAAGGTTTTACTACATATAGATAAGATTAATGGAACCTTTCAAGTTGCACAAAACCCACAAAAGTTTGGAATTACTTTTTAATTTGAGTAAGCAAAGTAGACACACATTTGTACATTCGAGGTACTGGGCTCTGACTCAGTCTCACTTCAATTTTACATAGAGATAATTTCACTGATGCCCCACCAGAATTACCTGTCATTTAAAACGGTGTCACGCCAAAGAAAACTCAAGCTACGTATCTGCAAGGAAAGGAACTAGCAAAAGAGAAAGGACAAGAACAATGCATGTAAATTAGCCTTTGCAGCATTAAGGTAACCACCATCTAATTTTAAGAAATGCCACACCTTTAACAGCACTTGGCACCAAAAAGATGGTGATAGCTTGTTGCAGAAGCCAAGAGTCAAACATCAGTATTGGTGTGAAAGATGGTGGGGATGAGATGTGGAGAAGTAAAGAGTAAAGAAGCAGCAGCAAAGACCAGGAGCCATAAGCAAGTTAATTTGTTTTTCAAACAACTAGGGGCATCTTGCAAAGCAGAAACTAAACCTGTATCGATAAATCCGTATAAGCAGGAACATTTGACAATGCATCTTCCAGCAGGGCTTGATGCAGGTTTAAACAATGAAGTATCACATACACTAGAAATGATCACATGAAACTGAATCAGAGTATGAGCTTTTTGATCTACCCAAAACAAAATGCTTGGATTTTGAGTAGAAAAAAGTTTCCAGAACAGTGTATATTTTCTTTATTTGAATTTTCAATCACATTGGTTTGTTTTTCAAAAAAGCAGTATTTAATAAGAAGTACTTGCTTTGATCTAATGACATTCTTGCCCAGTAGTAGCTCCCACGAAATTAGAATTTTAGATTAATATATTATTGATCAAATTCTTACATTAAGGAAACTATGTTAAATTCTCTACTCTCTACATTTTTTAGCAGATTGCAGTATACCACTGCAGCACCAGTATTTATCCATGCTGTAGGAAAGACACAGCAGAATTCAAGATAAGCAACCACGGCTCCTGCTAATGCCAGTAGCAATAGCAGTTGTGTGCATGGACGTATGTAATTTGGTCCTATGCATCCACAGCCTTCTGTACACAGATGTATACTTCGTAATTAGTATTCCAGATCTGAATACTAAATGGGACTTGCAGTAATGATTTCACATTTTAAACTGAAAAATACTATAATTGTTGAGTAAGGGATAGGAACTCTGAGGAAGTTGCTTCATCTCCTCCCTAAATGGTAGCACAATATTTGAGAAGAAAGGTAATAACAAATAAATGAATAAATAAATACAAAGACTGATGCATATGAATACAGTTATTTCATAGAGAATTCAAAATTTCCCTAGGAAGACATCGTGGGTGGCCTTCGAAAACAGCCACTTCTGTACTGGAATTTAGGATTCCAATTCTGTATCACAGGCTGAACAAGCCAAAAAAGCAGAGAGATATTTTAAAGGTGGAAATGGGATCAGCACCTGACCTGCTGAATTAGATGGCACTTCAGCATCTGACATTTCCTTTTTCTCTCTCATATAATTGCTAAAGTTTTTGATTTCTTCTCTAAAATAAATTTCTTCATCCAAGCTTAAGAATGAAGAGTGAAAGGAAAAGAATTAGATTTGCATTATTTGGGAAGTATTTCCTATTTTAAAGGAATTTTCTTGAAGAAATTCAAAACTAAAAGAAAAACAAAAACCTTAAGAAATGAGGTTTCAAACATGAAGTCTTTATTTTACCACAAGATATAGAAACAGTGCCACACAATACAAAGCATGATTTTTTGTAAAAGGATCCCTTTTATTTGGCTACCTGACACTTGAAATCATCTGTGGTCTGCTGAGAAAAAGATTACCCATAGCCACTTTTAAAGTACATCCTTTTCCTAGGAACGTGCAAAAGAATGCCTGAATAATCCTCTACAGTGTTTTAAGGACAGTTTGCAACATAAGTCAAGGGAGCAGCGTCAGTTCTATACCAGTTGAAAATCTGGCCAGACAACTGTAATGAGTGGAAACCTTAAAGGGACAGAAAGCCTTCCTTGTCAGGATTCAGATCTGTGTAATCCACAAGTGCTATCTGACTCTGAAGCACTGGTAATGGACTATAGATCCTGACCACATAGGAATAAGTGACGTTAGAGAGTGTCTGCTGAAATCAATGACTTGGATCCAATCTCTGATTTTTTTTTCTTCTACAGTCCTTAAGGCTACCATGCGTGTGTCATCAATCCAACAATTGAAAGCTATTTTAAATATTTTCATTATAAGGTACCTCCTGTTACTATTAGTTATGAAAATTAAATGCACATTGAGGCAAAAAGGAAAAAAAAAAAAAAGACAGTGCTTCTAAAAAGGAGGCTTTATTTTTGGCAATAAAAATTTAGAGCCCCCCCCCAGCTTTCTCCCCCCCCAAACCCTCAGGTTGATTCATCTCTCATTCAAATTTAAAATGCGCAGAGAGGCTGCAACAGACCCACAGAAGATTGATATGCACTGCACTCCACACATGGTTTAGCTCTTTATTTCAAAGCCTGGCATGACGACGTTGGGTTTTGTCGTATTATTATTTCAATATATAATAAACAGGGTTCGCTATAAAAACAGTGCAATGCAAGTCCCCTTTAAAAAAAAATTACAAATTGTTACTATAGTGCTTTGAGAGAAAGGGAGCGAGAGATTCACAATGCAGGCTCAGAACTTGGCAACCTGTAAAAGTGCCCAGTCGAAAATTACTAACAGCTGGAGATGACAGTTGTTTTAACAGCTGAGCTGACAGGATTAATTTAAATGCACTGAAATCAAAAGTAGATAACACCTGTTTAGTCTTCCAGGGCCATTCGACAAGGTAGGCCAAAGGAAAAAAGCAGAGCCAGGGCTGTCTGTGGGAGCGTGTGTGCATGCATGTATGTATGCACGTATGTGTGTATGTGCACACATGTGTGTATACATCCCCTGTTGGTTTTTTTTTCTCTCCCCCTCCCTCTGCAGAGGACAGAAGGACTTCAGAAAAGAAGGACATACTTTTGAAGCCTGGGTGTGCAGGGGAGACCGGGGGCTTGTCACACAATAACAGAGAGGCCGACCCCCATCAGCCTGAAACATCTGGTTCCCATTGTGCCCACCCTCCTGCTCACCCTTCTTCCCCCTTCTCTTATCCAAGGTCTTTGACCCAAACCCAACAACGGATAAAGATCACCGGATTTTAAAGCTGCAGTTTCTCACTCCCGCATCCCAGCGATCCTCCTGGGTTAATTAATGCATTCTCTTTGAGCTCCGAGTCACTAAAGCTCCCACATGCTCCCTCCCACCCGCCTCTTCCCCACATTAAAAACAAAACAAAAAATTCCTCACCTTCTTGCCATGCCAAAGCTTGTAACTTGCATGTCCACAAAATAAATAAATAAATTCTATAAGGGATGTGAGGAAAAGCATGTGAAATGGCAAGAATTTTTTTTGTGTGTGGCAGGCAAGGAGAGGATGACTGTGTATTTGACTCTACGGTTACGATGCTCTACTCTGGCACACATGTGCAGGGTCCTGTGCCACCAGGCAAACCAGGAGGACCACAGCTTGATATCCCAGCACTCCAGAACACCAAGAGATTCAACAAGGACAACAACTGTCTGGTTCAGGAAAGAAGAATCTAGGAGGAGGTAAGGAAATCAAATCTTTTCCTAGTAGCAGAAGTGTCGCACAAAGCTATGGTGCCAACCCCATGTTGCACAACAACCCCACGGGCCCAACTCTGCAGCTGCTCCACTTGCAGAAATCCCATTGAGGCAAAGGTGAACTCTGCCTGTGGAGAAGCTACTGAATTCGGGCCAAAGGCTTCCCAACCCAACCTTTTATCTCGTTTCTGGCTAGGCAGACAAACAGGGCTGACTCGCAAGAGACTCCTATTTCCAGCCAGCTCGTTTCCTCACACCTATGTCTAGTCCCTTCTTGTAAGTAGGGCCGCTGTCAGGCTGCATCTCCCCAGCAGTAATTAAACTTCACTGTGAAGAAGTACACAGTTACTATTATCAACCATGCATTAAAAATGCAGAACTTGGACACAAAGAATGAAGTTCATGTGGAAAACTAGGGGGAAAAAGACCCCACAAAACAAAAATCAGAAGAAATCATATTTTCTGACCCCGCTCTGTGCTTTTAGCCACAAGACCAATCTTTCCTCCTTGTATTCCTCCAGGGATGAAAAAAAACAGCCCTACGGTTGGTACAATGATGCTACAGCTCATACTTCATGCAACAAAAGGCTGTGTTCAGCTCTTCCTTCTTGCTCCACAACCCTTCAGCAGGCCGAAGGTGAACTGAGAAGCTCACGTGCTCCCTTCAGCTAACTGCAAGCCTATCCGCCGCACTGTCATATCACTATCAAAGCATGGTTGGCACCTTCAGTTATCGTAGTTGAAAAAAAAAAAGGAGAAGAAAAAGTGTTCAATAGAATAGTTCAGAAAACGTTTGATTCATTGATATCAAAAGCTGGAGAATCACAGGCATTCTCGGTTACAGCATTAACCCTTGCCAGAAAGAAAAAGAGAAAGAAAACCATCAGCGGTAGCCCCCTCTTCGTCACAAGTTACAGTGTACTCAGCTTGTATTCTCTTTGCATTTCCAGCCACTAAAACTCCCACACACTCCCTCCCACCCTCCTCTTCCCCAAACAGCACGGAGCTTCATATAGGCTAATTCACCATGCCAAGAAAACCAGAACAATTCTTAACTAAGCTGCATCTATATTTACTTATTTCAGAATTTCAAGTCCTCTTTTAGCATTTACTGTCCATTATTATTTGTCCATTTACTTATTTGGACAAATGTAACTATTCATGGCAATTCTGACAGGAGAAAGAAGACCCAAGCCTGTATGCAATGAATTTAGGCAAAACCACAATCGGAACCGATTGACCTAAACAACTTCAAATGCGGGTCTAAATTTGTCTTCATTTTGTTTCACAAAAGACACTTTCAAACTCATGTCACGTGAACATGAGATGAACACTCTACAGGGTGCACTTCAGATACTAAATTAATTTTAATGAAGCTGTGGAGTGCCTTGTGATGGACTGTACCTGAGTTCTATTACTGCAACCCAGCTTATACACAAGAGGATTTACTGCACTGTGCCACGTCTCCAGCTCTGCATCCAAGGCAGGAGAGCGACACTAGAAGATGGACACGGACACCAGTTCTCACTCCTGGGTAGAAAAGGGAAGAACTTCAGTCTAACGAAATCTAAAACTTTCTTACCTGCTTAAACACTGAACCTTTCCAGCAAATAAACTTAGAGGTTCCCAATACATTACTAAAATAATAAGCTAATACCACAGGGCATTTTCCCTGTTATTTTTCACGTCCGTGAACCTCTGCATGTCTGGATTCTGGCCAAGTCTGGAAACAGAAGTGCCAAGGAACATGTGAGAGGCTGTTCTCCTGACAATTCCAATTTGGCTGGTTGCTGGAAGTGACAGAAATCCCCAGAGAAAACCAGCACTAACGACAGTTCATCGCCCGATATGCAGACATAAGATCCTTACTGTCTACCACCAAAAAAAAAATAATCGAGAAGTATTTCAAAGATGTGGGGAAAAAAACTGGAATAAATTTGAGAAAACATATATTCTAAAAAAGAAAGAAACTCTCTACTCCCTATAAACACACATCAAATAAAGTAGCAGCAGTGGTAGTTGTAGTAGCAGTAATGAGGATGATGTCAGGAAGGCATGATCCCCATTGCTTGTATTCAAACTTGATTCCTACAAATTTTATAAAAATCTTTCTGCACTTCTAAATCATTAATTTCCATTAATAATTACTGGGTGGGGGGGAAAATCTTGCTTCTTAAAGGGCTTTTTCGAAGTTTTCAGTCTACTGGGCATGCGATGATAATTGCTGCTCTGTTCTGCTTAATGATAGAGTCCTTTCCCTGTACAAAATAAGATGCAGTTTCTTCCCCGCTTTTTATTTCTTTACACAACTCAGAGGCTCAAAGAAGATAATTACAAACAATGCCTGAAGAATGGTTCAGTTAATGTTAATTTATACAACAAACTAATTACTACCAAATGGTAAAAAATCACATGTGGAAGTTCCTGTCTCCCACGCACACAACTAAACCAGCAGCCATCTGTCTCAGCCTGGGAGCTCTCAGTGACAACCGAGGAAAGCAAGGCAAAGGATGAATCCAGATACACTAGCTGCTTCTTCTGACACAAAATCATGGCATTTAAACACCAGGCTCTGTATGGTGATCTTAGCAGTGGCATTTTTCCCCCTTTCATTTATAAAACAAACAAACGGATTACTGGCAACTATAACTACCTCTCGATCTAAATTTTTATCTCAATCCCAAGAATTTAAGATGAGGTCTAAAATACCTCCATCTATCAACCGTAATTTTTCCTCCCAGCAATTTCTGTACAATACGTTTTATAACGTTTTTAACATACTGCCTATCAGAACGCATGAGGTGAGACAGTCTTTGAATCTTCTTACAGTGTGTTAGACATCACGACGGGAAAATGTGCTTTTTTTATTTCAACATTTTTTTCACAAGCTGAGAAAGCAATTTTCTCCAAAACCTTGAAAAATCAAAGTCAGTACAATTGTTAAACACTTTCACGGGATGCTCATTAAAAACTGACAGGGAGAAAATAGCTGGGGACAAATCCTGAAGCGTTTGTTCAGCTTAAAGTTGCATTGAATTTAATATGAGTGTTACTTTATTGAGGACTTCAATACTAGATCCTTCACATGAGTAAGTACCTTGGAATTTTGATTGTTAATTATTCTCTGATTAGCCTGCATCTACTGCAACAAACTAAACACAGTATTATCCCCTATGCTCTGTTCAAGAAATCTCAACTCCAATATTCTCCTCTCCCTGTGAGATCAGAACTCCAACAGTCATCAAAGAAAGTGTGGTGCATGAATAGGAGCAAAATATCAGAGTTTAGATTCACAGTACAGACTTCAGAGGAAAAGGTTTTTTCCCTAACAATAAAAACTTACAAATCTTTCTATGTTGGAATATTAGGCAAAATTCTTGTATTGCAGAATGGCCTCTACAAGTCTTATTTAGACCAGGACCCCCGGTTTTGTGTACGTGAATCCCACACCAGTGCCAAAGTACAGCCTTATGACTTCATTAGAAAGCAACAAGCCAGAATAAGATAAAGGCCAAAGATGTTTTAGTAAAGACTAAATGTGTTTCTAAACACCAAAATTTCTGAGTATTTATCTTTTTACAGAGAAAGAATATGTTTCAGATAGCCTGAAGTGATCACAGAGGAGGAATAAGTGTTACAGCAATTTAAAACAAAGTCCCTGTAATCTCATATTCATGAAGTAACACAGGCATCATTTCTACATGGCAAGAACAGTATCGACAGTTTAAATGAAGTAAACAAGAGCGGATCACAAGAGAATCTACATAACCAAACAATAATGCCTAATTATTCCTCATTCATAGTCCTTAACAGAATTATGGTATCTATTAAAAAAAAAAAATAATACAGGGAAACAATTCTTGCATACAAGAGCATAAAATGATAGAGACAAAAAATAAAGATACTAAAATATATTAACAGAAGTGAAGCAGGAAGAAACAATTTTCCTGTCGCTCAGCCCTATTTCACCTAATCTTTTTTTTTTAGGTTACATCATCCAGAGCTGTTTTCTATGAATGGAAACAGAATCCTTCATAAGGATTTCACTTTGTGTCACATTTTTTTCCACTTTTTTTAGGTGCATGTTATACAAGATTAGCTACTCTCTCAATTTTCATTCCTTTTTTTTTCAGAGTGGGGGGTAGAGTGAAGAATTCACAATCCCAGTATACCAAGATCTGGACTTTGCTATAACAAGTAAACTATGAGAGCTTTCGACAAGGAATAGGTGTGTGAAACAAACCACCAAGTGCTGTATCAGTGAGTGGGATGAGACAAAAAAAAAAAAGAAGGGTCATCCACTATAGCGTGCGTTGCAGAAAAACCTGTATCTGAGGGGATGCTTTAGACCTCTTGCAGTCCTCAGGCTGTGACTTACGTCAGGCCTCTTCCCTCCTCTTTCACCCCAAGTAGCCTCAAGCAGCTCCCACGGCCAAAAGTCTGCCTCTAATTTTAGTTCCTACTCCTGGCACATGTTGTGTCCTAGATCACTGAAAGCCTTGAATTAATACACTAAGACCCAGTATTAAGCTGAAGAACTGACAGCTTTATGGAATGCATTCAGCCTAGGAGGAAAGCTACCTGGGATTGCCTAAACAATCCCTACAACCTCTTCTATTAGGAACAACAGGGAAAAAAAAAAAAAAGAAATTGATAAATTGATCAAACAAACTGCCATGAGTGTTTTCCCTATCCCAAGATTAATCAGACTGCAAGAGTTCATCTGAAGGAAAAAGGTCTGAAGAATAGTACAGAGCATCTTTTAACCTCCCTTTAAAGAGCTATACTGAAAAGCTTACAAAAATTGCCTCCCCATTTCATTCTCCCCCAATGATGCCTATTTATACAAATACAGAAGGCATCTTCATTCTTTTCCTCTTGATGCTTTTTCACCTGTCTTTATGTCTCTAGGGACCTGTCTACTAAAATAACTAAAGCAGATGAGTTAAGAAATGGTCATACACTGCATCTTGTTTGCTTGTGAAAGCACTTATGACTGTCGTAGTTGGTAGATTCAGTCTGTTTCCAGTGAACATTCATAATGTCCAATATAAGCAGGTCAATCATTAGCAAGGATGAAGCTTAACTGGCAGCTGAAATCTCACTCTAGCATTTTAACAGCAGTTTGTGCCACACTGTATTTAAGACACAAGGCCAGGACAAAACCAACAAAAAAAGTTGACATTAGAAAAATCAGGGGAACTTTGCAGTTTGGCCATGTAAGAAGGCACCTCTAATTTTATTGTCTTTGTCTTCTGTGGGCCCTGTTACTTTAAAATACGTTCCATGTAACATCCACTGGGTACTGCATTTCCCCATTCATTAACCAGTCTAGGAAAAAAAATACTGGTAAAAATGGTAATGCAGTAACACGATCATCTCAAAAGGTCTGCAATCTTTTTCAGCAGAAAGAACAGGTTATAGCCTAAGCCCCCATGTCATGTTTATTATTAATCTAATACTTTTATGGTTAGTTACAGAATGATTCCCAATGACAGCTTCTCAATTCGTCTGAACTCAGATAGGATTGCCTTGGCCAAACTTGTAAAGGAAGAATGTGTTTTGCCTGGATGTGCCCCCCACACCCCAAAGCTTCACAGGAGCTGTGAATCAATTAGATGACACAGCAAGAGAAAATGCATAAAAAAGACTTAAAATAAAATAATCTTCAGTGAAATGTCTCCATATTTAGTTAAACAGTATTGCTGATTAAGGTTGCACATGAGCTCAGTGTGGAATCCAGAATCATTGCAGCTGAAAATCATTAGCAAAAGCCTGCTGTCCTCTAGTTTCATCTTCAAATATTAATTTCACATACAAGGAAAAGGAACTATTTGGAATATGTTGCTTTATAGACATCCCAGCAAAAACACATTAATGTGCTTTACACTTTGCAACAAGACACTGATCACAGGATTTGAGTGAATACACAGCAATGACTACAGTTGAAGCCATTTTTTCTGCTTAGTTGGTGACTTTTTTGCCTTTTTTTCCCTTCCCCTGGTTCCTGACTCTGTAGGAAATAAGACGCTCAGTTACTGAAATGGGATATGTGATGTGGGCAAGACAGAAAAGAAAAAAACAAATCAAAAACCAAAACCCCAAACGTTTAGCAGAAAAAGATCAAGGATGCTCATGAAACGGAGAGGTTTATTCTTCCATGTGATTTTTGTCTCTAGACTATTTACCTTGAGATTGTGTGGGCTAATCTACAGTACAAAACTAATGCAACATTCCAAGCTGTACTGGAAAAACAGGACACTTGGATAAACACTTCCAAGTCAGGAGAGACACTTTCCTTTCTGATAAAGTACTTGGACACCAGCTATAACTTCAGGACTACGTAAATCTTTAGCCGCAACCTCTCTTGCTTGTTGGCAGAGCAATACAATAATTGGTTTTTTGAGGGGGTTGAGGTGGGAAGGAAATTTCCCCTTGGGTATATGGGCAAGGTCTTTGCAATTACACTTCCTACATATTTAGCAAAAATTTGAGTAATGGCCAAACAGCATATTTCACACACAACCAATTGCAGGCATAGATAAAAACACCGTTGGACTTCAGATCCTCTTCTGGCTGTCATCTCCCATACTTCTATTATTTATTCAGAGATTCAATAATTGAATTAATTATGGCTAAAAGGCTCAGATGAACAACTGAGGTTTGTATGCCTCCTTGCATGTTGCAACGTATGAACACGTGTCCTAAATTGCTATTTCTCTCTGACAGGAAGAATCTGGCTCTCCGTGTCATGCATCTGTGGCTATCCTTCCTTATGTTGTGTCTATAGCACTGTATATAGTACTTTCTATACCTCCAAAAGGCAAGTCTGAGTGCTAATTCATCATGCCCTATATTACTTAGGTACAAGTATTTCACCGTCTAGGAAATCTAAGTTTTCTAGCAATTAATGACTGCACAGACTTTGTTGTTGTTATTACCTTTCACTTCTCTTAATAATTCTCTTTCTAGGAACAGACCTAATCCCTGTCTGTATAGGAATAAAAAACAAACAAACAACAAAAAAAACCAACCACAATTCCCGTCGGGTTCTTTACAAATCCTGTATTAGGTCAAATGTTGCCTTCTTAAAGCTCTTGCATATTCAGCGGGAGTTGTGAGCTTACATTTGAGAACAGAATTTGGCCCACATTGTTCTGAAGTGTCTATTAACTCTCCCACACTCAGAAATAAATCAAGACAAGATTCCTCTCGAGCACAATGAGCCTAAAATACAAACCATACTGCTCACAACGGGGAGACTAGGCATTCAACTTCAGTCATACGGTTCCTCTCTTCCTCCCTCCGACTGGCGTCAGTAAAAAGGAGAAGAGGGCAGGAGGCTCATTAAAACCCCAGACGTGGCCCGCGCTGTGCCCAACCAAGAGCACAAGCCAGCAGAAGCCACAAAAGGCGCATGCGTTCCCTCTTCCAAAAAGACCAGAGTTGAGATGTGCAGTGGGCCATCTCATTCATTCTCTGCTCACTTTGAAATTAAGCATTTTCCTCCAAATTAAACACTCCTCCCCACCTCCCCCAGCCCCCAAACCCAATCCTCCCTCGCACAAACATGGGAGCCACAACTCCTATTTACACCGTGCCCCAACCCCTCGTTGCCACCTGTCAGTCAAAGCTCCATTTGTCTTCGGGAGGGTGAATAAAGAGGAGGGGGAAGGAAGAAAGCGGGAGGACCTCTGCATTGATCAAAAATGTTTGGGGCGGAAAGGAGGGGGGAGAAGGAGGGAGAGAGAGAGGGAGATGGAGATAGATTAGAGGGCAACAAAACTGGAGAGGAAGATAAACAGAGCCAAAAAGAAAAATGTCCTTTGTTCATTTAAATGGCTCTCTGCTCCCAAGCCCTCTGCATGACTAATGCCACGCTGTGGTGTGTAAACCTCTTGGGCACATAACACAAACAAAGCATAACTCGGCCTGAACAAACAAAGGCCTAAGCAACAGTGATTGAATTCATCTTAAAACAACAAATCAATTCTTCCCTATTAATGCCCTAAATACCAGCGTAGGAGCACTGTCCTGTTGTAATAAACAGCCATGTGTTCAATTACCGTCTGTTTTCCCAACTACTGCTCTCTTCAGTAATTACACCATGCAATGCATTCTACATTGACATTATATTAATGCGCTGGGAGGAGAGATCTTAAATACGAATTAAATCAAGGCTAAACATCTCAGAAAGCCTTACGGAGTCGCACAAGTGCTAACAGGGTATTCTTCAGCTGAAAGCACAGACTGATTTTTCTCTTCTATCCCATCTTTTCCACTTTTCATCTCCATGCTAAACAAATAAATTAAAACACAAGCTTGAAAGAGCTCTATTGCCCCAAAGAGCGTCACAGGAAAACTTTCATAAGCTAAATGTCAACTTCAACCTGCAGAAGATCACTGCTCAGTAAGGAGCGTTTCGTAAGTATCAGCTTATGTCACAGCAGCTACACAGCAAGGACAAAACCCCTTCAACAAGAGACAGGTGACAACAAAGCCAGGCAAGAAAAACAAAAGCAGAAAACTTTCTCGACGGAGACGAACGCAGGAGAATAAAAGTTTAAGAAAAGGTTTCTTATCCTTTTGCAGAGCCGTCAAACAACTTCTATTGACTACTGAATAGCACACGGCAAACAGACCAAACAAAAGATATGATGAAAGACGTATTTACTTGTACAGGGCTCCTTCCCCCACCTCAACCTTTCTTTCCATTTCATATACACCCACACTGCTCCGTTTGCATTGTGTTGTTAAATAACCAATAGCAACCCAGATGAAACAGTGGAAGGGTTTCTATGATGCTGTCAAGCACCAGACAGATGCTTGGCAGTGTCAATATGGTTACATTTGGGTTGTGCCAAGGTTTGAAACGAAAAATAAAATGGGAATAATGATAATACTGAGAGAAAAAGAGAGAGAGAGAAAGATGGCAACAAGTTAGCGCACGGACGTGCAATACATTTTAAATCAATGGAGTATCATCCTACCTGCTGGGTTTTACTTCAGCAATTGCAACCATTATGGAAACAGATAAATAAAGCTTTGATTTTTGCCTGTGTACTGGACTGCAAGAATTTTAATAGAAAGCATAATCAAATTCTGGGGGTGTAATGACTGCAGATTTCTAGGTCCTCCAGAATAGACTCATAGGCTTCTGCTGCAAAGACATGCCAAGTATGTCTAACATAGAAAGCATAATAAACTTCCAAAACATTTCATCATAAAATGCCCTAGGTGCTGCAAAACTTTTTTGACTGAGGCTTCAGAAGACATAGAAATTTGCACATTTGGAAGAAATCAAATTTTAAAAGCTTTTCTGATTAAAATATTACAGTTTTCTGACTAAAATAGTACAGTTTTCTCCCAACATCACAGCATATAACATTCAGATCCATTTAAGTGTCTTTAGAGCAACTGCTCATTTGTCCTCCTCAGGTCATTAGACACAAAAACACCCCCAAAACCTCTCCAGGTTTTGAAACTCATTTTTGTTTGACTAGTTTGAATTTTTTCATTTCAGCTGCCAAACCAAGTCAGGGGAAAAGCTGTTTCCACCTGACCCAAAATGTTTTATTTAATCTTAATTGAAATGTTTTCATTTCTCTTTCAGATTAATCATCTTAAATATCTAAAAACAAAAAATATCATTTCCAATGAAACATTTTGTCTAAAAATGTTGACCGTTCCAAATTTTCTACTATTTTTGGCTAAAATTAACTTGTTGAATTGCTAAATGGTATTAGTCCTTCATTACTATTTAACAGGTTTTAGGGTGTCCACCCCAATCTTCCTTTACACCGTTATGAACTTGCTTTGAATTTATCCATTACAGTACAGAAATCATACACACATAAGCTTGTTTTCTTCTGAGGCAATGCAGAAACCACACTGCAATCAAACCATAGGAGAAGAAAAGATGATGGAAGGAGTTCCATCTTCCCAGTGTGGTGTATTCACAAGGGAAGAGACGAATACAGTTGTGCAAAACCACCTTAAAAATACCAAAGTTAAACAGCCACATAAGAAAAAAAAGTAAGCAACAGCTTAAGAGTGTTTTTACAAGGCTACTTCATTAGCTAAACAAGCAAGTGGGAGTTGCTGCAAATGTTGCTCCTTGCCATATTAGAGGCTTTCCCTCGCTTCTGGTAAACAGAAGACACAAGACAGCCTTGTGAATAGCTCATGGCACAGACTGAGATCTAAAGCTAATCAGACAGGATGATAGGTCATCTTAATCAACTTCAAAAAGCCAATCCACATGCTCATCCCAGCCTCCTTGCTTCTCCTTCCCTGATGGCTCTCTGGCTCATTTGGCCGTATTCTCCCCTTCCCCCTCCACTTACTTCCCACAAATCGTACTGTTCAGAAAGAACGTGGGGAGCCCTTCAGGTCTCAGCATCCTGGGCGCAGGTGGTGGGGAAAACTTTGAAGTGAGCTCTCCACTAACTCTAGAGCTGGCCGTGCCTCCTCCATAAGCAGCTCTTATTAAAAAAAAGACCAAGTATCCACTAGAACAAAACCAAGCAGGCCTATTTAATTAGGGCAAACGCTTGATATCCACTTCTTCATGTTAAACCACACAGTCACACAAGCCTGGGAGGTCTGATTAATTTTAATATGCACGGTCGTGACAAGCGCCTCGGGGGTAAGACAGAGAGGGAGGGAAAAAAAAAAAAAATCCCACAACCCCGCTAGCTCTACAAATAGGTTTCAGCTAAATGTTGTGTATGTTGCCCAGATTAAGATGTTACTATTCAGCAAGGGCTTGAACCTTTAATATGAGGGACAAGAGGCCTGAGAAACAGGTGGCTCGCTCTTCACTCCTGAATAAATGACATTCCCAAAAGCTGTGGCACATAAGCATCCAGAAAGAGCTGGCACACTCCCTCATGTGTATTTGTATATTACCAGTCTGGGTCAGAGCTTTCTCCAGCAGTGATCCAAGGACTGAAACGGATCTTGGAAAGCTAATGGCTTTCCTGGGGTAAGAGGGAAATTACAGAAGAAAGAACAGAGTGCAAAAAATGAAGGCAGACTGCAAACTGCTCTAGCTGGAATACACCGGGGGTAACAGGCACATCAAAATGATCTGGGGCATTAGATAAGAGTGGCAGCAAGTTTTGAAAGCACCTATTGACATTAATCACGGCTACTGAAGAGTCTGGTTACCCAGGGAATTAGGGGCAGACAGGAGCCCAAATAATTTTTTCAGTTCTGATGAACCAGTTACAGGCTGCGCTGTAAGAGATGGGAAGCGAGAGATCAAGAATCTGAAGAATCTTGTTTTGGCTGCTGCTTGTCTAATATTATGGAGTGAATGTACCCTAGAAGGAAGTTTTAATTATGGAGATCCATCAGAGAAGACTTTCATTCTAAAACAGGGAGGGGGAGAGGGACTGTATCTTCTCTACAAAAGAACAATTTTCCTGAATCTCACTTGACCATAATGCTTTCTTCTATATTTAAGATGCTGTATCAGCACCTCAGATGCCTTTATCACAACAGAAAAGAAAAATCCAAAAGCTACAAACCTTTGAGGATGTAAGCAAGACAGACTTGGAAGAGAATCTAAGCAGATTTTGAAAACATTCATTGAAATAACCCATGCCTATTGGGCTAAACTATTAGGAAGGAAAACACTTAAAAACTGAAGGTGACAAATGAATAAACTTCTCTTTGAGTGAGGAAAAGCTGGCAGGACTTCAAACTAGGCTACCTCTGTTCTAGAGTTAAAGCACTTGATAATAAAGGTTTAAGCTACTGCAGCACTTAACAGTGCCTTCTCTTCACATAGGCCTATTTCATAAACTTCATCTTTTAAATTTTTTTTAATTATTTTTTTATTTTTATCAGCAGTATATGAATGCACATGACCATATGGCAGGGTCTTTGAAAGAAGTGCATGGAAGCTTGATGCTGGCTTGCTCTACAAGAAAAGACACATTTTCTGGTAACAGACTGTGTAGATGAACATGGAACCACAACACGCTTGAAGCATCCTTCCACAGCAGCAGAAGTGTATGAACAAAACTTGAAAGTACTCAGCTGCAAAGTATCCTTGTTTGTCCTTCAGTAGAACAGCATTACAAAGCCTCTTCAACACGTACTTTGTCAAAGGGACAGTGAAGAACCAAATAAAAGAAATTCAGACCTCAACCAATTAGAATATCCTGAGGCTTTTCCTGAATCTGTTCACTTTTATTTCTTCCCATCTCATCACATGTGATTTAAAAGCAAGTGGCTGCATTTCAAAGGCCTCCCTTCTTGTGCCCATTAATGGTCTGCTTTGGAATTTATGGCTTAAGAAGAGGGAGACCTCTTATTTCTGTACAAGATATGTTGATTAAAAGTTTGATAATATTAGGAGATATTCTGGAATCTTATTTCAACTAGAGAGCCTGAATTCAACACAGTTCACTTTTATAGACTATGGAACTGCTTAAACAGCAGCCATTTAAATTACCACAAGAACAGGTGTTGTGATTTATAATGTAAACTTAAACATCAAACACAAACAGCCTTTGGGGGATGTTCAGAAGACAAAAATCATGCCCGAGAGGCCTTTCTCATCCCCTTCTTTCCGACAAAGTAATTACTTACAGTATTGCAGCATACTATTATACCTGAGGCTCTAGTACTCACACTGCCTGTTAAAGCCCTGCAAACATATATATTACCTGCTTACTAAACACTTGAGATTAATTGTTGCTGCTCCGAAGACATAAGGACTAGTAGCTTGAAATGTTCAAGTAGGAACGATATTAAGCACAATATATAGATACTTCTTGTATGTGCGTGTTTATATATACTTATGTTTAATACAAATATCTAATACATATATTTTTTATATATCTGTGTACATATATTTATATAAAATTCAAAGATTTAATTAAACAGCCAAGCTGAATTGAGTTTCAGAGGTCCTCACTGAGGAAGAACGAGCCATGCAGAAGAACACATGTACCTACACATGCAAACATTTATACACACGGTCTTTGTGGTCAGATAGATGCTCATATGATCTGTTTTATCCAGAATTCCTACAAATTCTGTACAATAGCATAGGTCTGGCCTCAGAAGATACAGCATGTAAGTTTTAAAGATAAACATAACCTGTTACAAACATATACTACCAAAACAGAAAAAGAAGATCGATTCTTAATTAAAAGTTAAAAAAGATGTAAAGAGCTGGTAAGTACTCTGGCTTATTCTAAAAACAGGAGAAAATTTACTTGTTTGCCTACTTTTTTTTTTTTCATAAGCCAAGCTATACATTTAGAGGAAAGGCTACGCAGATTTCAGAGATTTAATTTTCCACAAGCACAGGCCATAAATTAAAATACAGCAATCCAATCCCATTAATAGTGCAAGAAAAAGCTAAGTGGCTGCTTTGGTCTTTGCTTTCATGAACTTGTGTCAGGCTCAGTGACTTCAAAGAGATTTCCATTTCATTTCTACAAATGAAGAGAACAGACAGACAGAGAGTCTCTGCCATCCTCTGATGCCTTAAGAAAACAGAAGAAAAACATGCCTGTATCTCATTCGCCTAATGATTTTAGCTGCAAAAGGAATCCCATGGTCGGCAGACAACCCTCAGGGCAAGGGCTTGAGGTCTGTCACAGTATATAAGGCTTCTCCAAACCCACTCCATTATCTTCATTATTGTATACCAGGAATAAAAGGGGACTGACTCCTCTTCTGAAGTTCAAGTTAGAAAGGACAGAATGTTTCATGTAAAATAACATTGTGCGACTTCAGTAATAGGTTTATGCCTTTGGGGGCCTAATACTAAAGCTGCATATAAGGATTTTCTGCAGAATTTGAGACAAGAAAAATGAACGCTGTTTTAGCAATGAGTAAAATTCCACAAGTTTTAGATTCACTGAAACACTCCAGGTCCCTGTGTCAGCATGACTCATTGTCAATCACATACCTTCATATAGCAAAATAAAACAGCAAGTTTAGGACTGGGCAGGGGGAGGGGGAAGAGCATGAAGCTTTAGAGCTAAGTATAAACGCCTGTGAAAACCAAATGCATACACACGCATGGAAGGAGAAGAAGAAAGGGACAAGCCTCTGGAAAGTTCTTGGAAATCAGTAGGTAGCATGGCTCCCTTCAGGGAATGCTAACCAAGGGCATACATACAACAAATCAACATGGAAACCCTTCATACGAACAGTGATGCTGCCCTTGTCAGCACATGTGTGGGTACACGTGTGTGCTTACATATATGCATACATACATGTGTGCGTTTGTACAGCCTGAGCAGTACGTTTCGTAATACTGTAAAAATCGTCCTTTGCTGACAATATTTACTAATTAGTAACTCTTACATCCTAACAAACATAATTTAAGAGAAACATTTACCTTATATCAATCAAGTTTCTTAGAAACAACCAGAGCTGTTGTCAGTATTTTGGAGTATCTCATTTCTCCTAAAAACCCATTTAAGAAAAGAGAAGTCCTCTCCCTGAGTGGTAAGAGCGTTTGGATCAAGACCTTAAGTTGTCAGTCCAGCTATTTTCTTTTTTTTCTGGTTTTGAAAAAACAGGCCATTTGAAAGAATGCTTCAAAAGCACATTTCCCACAGTAATTCAGAAGACAATTTCAAACAATAAAAACAGAGCAAACACAGCCCATTGTACAAGTTAAATAATATATAAACGTTTGAGTACATAGAGAAATGGGAATCTGGCTCATATCTGGTCTTCGAAAGATTCACAGGAAATTGATTTAATTAAAACCCAGCGACCGGTACACGTTCCCCTTTTTTCACAAAGAGAAATAAAGTATTATATTACTGTTGTTGACATAACGCAGCAAAGCTTAACCAAGATTCTTGGTCTTCTCCGTCAAAGCTCCACAAACTAGCAAGACTAGAAATTACTAGTGGAATACACAGCGATCATGCATTTTTCAACTGTTACCGATATCTACTACCAAAGATTCCCACTTACAACTGATCTTACTCATGGGGAAATTCATTTGACCTGGGCAGGCTGGAAGAATAGGCTAACAAGAACCTCAAAGTTCAACAACGGCAAGTGTATAAGGTCTTGCACCTGAAAAAATGTAATCCAGGAGTGCAGCATAGGCTGGAATCTACCTGCCTGGGAAGCAGCTCTGTGGCAAGCGATTTGGTCATCCTGGTGGACAAGCTCAATATGAGCAAACGGTGTGCTGATACTGCTGCAAAGAAAGCCAACAGGATGCTGGGTTGCATCAATAAGGGCATCACCAGCACAGCTAATGAAGTCATTATCCGACTCTACTCAGCGCCTATCAAGCCACACCTGTGGAATACTGTAACCAGTTTTGGTCCCTGCTATACAAAAAAGATGTGGACAGGCTGGAGAGGGTACAGAGAAGGGCCACAAAGATGATCAAAGGACTGGGAAGCTGCTCTGTGAGGAAAGGCTGAGGGAATTGGGTTTGTTCAGCTTTGCAACAAGGCAGCTTAGGGAAGACCCCATCACCATGTTCTAGTATTTAAAGGGTGGCTACGAAGAAGATGGACATTCCCTTTTTACAAGGAGTCGAATGGAAAAGAACAGGAATAATGGGTACAAGTTATTCCTGAGGAGATTCTGACTGAACACAAGAGGAAAATTTTTTGCAATGAGAACAATCTCCCCAGGGAAGTGGTGGATTCCCCAACATTGGACACTTTTCAAATTCAGCCGGACAGGGTACTGAGCCATCTTACCTAGACCGTGCTTTTGCCAAGAAAGGTTGGACTAGACGATTCTTGAGGTCTCTTTCAACCTGTGATTCTATTATTCTCTTATTAATATGCTAATTATGTCACCAGTAATCAGTGATGACTGACAACTTTACTTTAGCACTACATGAAGAAGACATGACAGTAAGTAGATTTTCTGCAGGAGTCAAACACAGAAGACATTGTGCTTGCAGTAGAACATACTTCTTTTAGGGAAAGAGGAGGATCTCTAAGACCAGTTTTGCCACCTGTACCCAGAAATATATATTTTTTAATTAGCCACTCTAAAAACAATCATGTTGGTTGAAGGGAAGGGGGAGGGAGACTTGTCAAAATGATGTATTTGTCCCTCACCACCTTTCAATGCTCTCATACAAGTCTAATTTTCTTCCTAGCTAGCTCACCTCTCTGGCCTCCTTTTGTTTCATGTCCCATTTCCCATTCTCTTCTAACTTCTGAACTTTTGTTAGTTCGCTTTTAAGGAGAAAGCGAAAAAACCCCAACCCTTTCCTATTCATTTTTTCCTGGATGGGAGCTGAGCAGAGACATGAATATGGCACCCTCATAATGATTTAACTAGGGCTTAATGAAATTTTCATCACAACCTGCTGTTCATTTTAATGGCCTTTGAAAGACAATAGAACAATGGCTAGAGGGAAGAAAAGATTTTCTGTTGCATGCATTTGCAAAGCCCAACATTCAGTTGCTCCCCCTCCTCTCTCTCCCGATCTCTTCACAAAGCTGTAGATCTTTTGTTTGTACTGTATATTTTCATTTTAGTAGAGCTGAGATAATGCACAGGGGCTCTGTAACCATTCTCATGTCTATCTGCAGCCTTTCCTTAATGGAGTCTGTGCAGTTTGAACAACCTCATACTCAACAGAGTCTTTTTACATTGCCCAGAACCCCCTCCTCTTTCCTCTCGCTTATATAAAAGTCCAGTCTCATTCCCTCCCACCCCATACCATACACAGGAAAGATCTTTTCAATTCAAAGGCACAAGGTAGGCACTGACCATCAAGTCAACGTAAACGCAAAATGAAATGCTATGATTATACGTAATATTCAAAAAGTGCTTAGACAAGTAATTTGTCTCCCAGCAGACCCTTACTATGTGGCTCCAGTCAAGAAGAGAGTCTAATTTACCATCCTGACGTGCTCTTGTATGTAACAGTGTGGCTGTGTATGCACCTGTACTTTCTTTCCATGTATGTGGGTTGCCCTAAAATTTTTTTGTAGGTGCCATCAATTCAACACTGAGGTGGGCTCTGAGGACCATGATCTGAAATAGTCTTCTACAACAGGACAGGCGGGTGTAAATAAAAACAAAGTCTTACTACTGTGCATTAGGGAACAGAGCTCAGTATGTCACACAACATCAACTGGCACACAGTCCCCTGGAAATCTAATTGTAAATATGCATGCTGGATACCTATGGAATATATAGTAAGAACCTTATCTTCCACTCAGGGGTTTCACTCTGCCCCAAATAGGCAGGAATTGAAAATCCTACTTAAATTAATGCTGTTGTGCAGCTTCTCAGAGGCGAGATGTTCAGTTTCAGTGTCAGCCTACAGAATACAAGTGACAGTCTCTGACTGGACGTGCAGTTTCAAAAGTTCTCCAGAAATGACACCTGTACAGCCAGGTTGAAACTTGCTGGCCAGACATAATGTAGAGAAAGAGGCCTGTACTTGTGTGTTTGTATAGTACCTGTACTACAGATAAACAGAAGATAAGACGATAGGACATGCTACGAACAAAAGCTTTTATGAATTCCAAATATAACTCCTTACCTTTCAAATAACAGCATGCCTACTAAATAATTTCACCCCAAAAAAAATGACATTGCTGCTAACATTGCTTTTTGCTCTAGAAATGGAGGGCAGGGGAGTCGTGGTGTAAGTGACCCCCAGGCTATTAAAATTACAGTGCTCATTGCGCCCGTGTGTTGAGGAGGTTGCCTTGTCTACTGCAACTGTGACAAAAAGACAAAGGCTCTCATTTGGGAAAAGGCAAAAATGTTACCTATGATGGGATACTGCTGAAATCTATCTCTAATGTAGACAAGAACTATGAGTTCCTCAGTTTTGCTAGCAAGAAAAAGCAAATGGAGCAGAAAATGGGAAGATTAAAAAGTCTATGTATCCAAAGAATCTGGAGAAAAGAAAACAAACCAGAAAATTTTGGCCAGTTTCCCAGGCCTTACCTTCTGGCTCATTTTTTATGAGCTCTTCCATTTTTCTTTGCTTAAGGGTGTCTACGACATCCGCTAGGCTCCCTTTGCGCCTCTCAGGGGTTCCCAGGGCTGTGCTGGACAATGATTCTCCACTCTGACGCCCACCTTCTTCTGCCTTCAAGGGTGAGGTAGATGAGTTGTGCGGGGCAAATGAAGACATCACTTTATTGCCATCAACTTCCTGAAAGGGGAGAAAAACGAGATGAAACGTTTCTTCCTTTTCTTAAAGAAGAAAAAAATAAAGATGGAAAGAAAGAACAATCCTTTGTTCTTTGAGTTCATTGCTGTTTGTTCTTCTGTTGAAACCTTTAAAAAGGCATGCAATGCTTCAAAAACATCCAGAACAAAGCCTATCCGTAAAGCATAAACCAAGATTACAGGCTGAAGTGAACAAAGATCAGCTTGCAGGAGAGAAACATAAAATACAGTTTTTCCCCTAATTGAGAAGAAGTGTTGTACTCATAGGTTTCCTAATAACAATGGTATTGATTACCTTTAATTGTTTGTTCTTTTACAGCTTGCTTTGGAAAAAATCTTCTATTTTTACAAGGACCGTTAATTTCCTGACTTTATAAACTACTTAATGCCTCAATGGCTAGTTGTTTTAAGAAATGAAATAGTAACCAAATATTAAATGCCCTTCACCATATGACTTATTTTAACTCGCAGTTCAAGTAGTTCTCCCATCTATAAGGGATGAAGCAATTGTTTTCTAATTCTCTTTCTATTCTCCTCTTCCATCTTACACCTTCATTTCTTGTAGAGACAATATTTTTCACACAGGTGGTCCTAATGACTTTCACTGGTGGCACAATGGCAAAACTCTCTGACCTGGAACATACAATCCTCCTCACGTGTGAGTCTGTAGAAGTCTACTCATTAATTTTAATGGAAACCAAAACTGGTTCCAGCACCTTCAAACTTGCTTTCATTAAAGTGAGAGCCTTCTCCTCCACACCTCCTCCAACATAAAGCAATGTTTTCTGCACATATTCCTTTCCCCTCATATGTCTCTTTTACGCCCTACCCTTCTGCACACATCCCTGAAACCCCTTTTTTCCCTCTGCTAACGTGTGTCATCTATATCGTGCAAAACTTAGGTCAATGTCTCTGAGCAAAGTTTGCTGCAGAGTACACAGGCTGCATGATACAATGCTGCAAACAGGAACAGGTTTTATTTTGATCAATTCTCCAGAGTTTCTCTTTTCTATTATCCTTATATTTCATTATATTTTTGTATTCCAGATGTTTAATGAATATTATTTATAAAAAATTCACTAGAATATCTTGAGACCCGAGTTACAGACTTGGTTGAAAAAGTCTTAATAATTTTTCAATTGTTTTCATTTTACAGTGTATGAAAGTGACACATACATTGTTTCCAATTATTTGTGTTATAATTTTATCTTTTTTTTTTTCCTGAGCACTTTTTGGTGTCTCTGGTTTAATAAACCCCAATATTTCAGCAAAATACGTGTCCTTTCACAAACAGAACACATATTGCAAAAGATTACCTCCATAAACTTTGAATAAAGTAACACAGGAGAAAGGAAGTAAATAATGTATTTGTTTTCACAGACTACTTCATACTGACAAAAAGATTACCTTTGGTTAGGAAAACTTTTAGCGTAAACAGTTTTGAGCAGCTTGAATGTGTTATACTAGTGAATAAATTCCCTAACAGAATCGGATTTAACTGAGATTACAATCTGGGCCATCATATGCCCCAAAAGCCAAACCCAGTGATGTTAATGAGAGACTTTCTTCTGACGTCAATGAGCTTTTGACCAAGCCCTAAAAAATTTTCCGACTCTAGTCAACAGAAATGCTCCTTTTTTTTCCCCTTAAAACTCCCTCCATTTTTGTTCTGCACTTGGAAAACTACTAGTTGTTAACACCGGACTTCAAAAATTATTTGGAGTCAACTGTAATTTTTTTCCACATGTATCGACCTGAATAAACTGGATTTTAACACTGATCCAGCTGAGCAAAACAGTTAACTTGGGCATCAGTTCAGATTTTATCTAACATTCAAATTTATTATAGCCAAGTGCTCATTTATTTTTTTTTACAGATAAGGCCAAAAGAGGAAATAACTGGAAAGCTGCTTTCTTATTTACACTTTAAAGACAGGTAAGCCAAATACCATCCTTAGTTACAGTTCTTAAATATACCTATACT
Source organism: Thinocorus orbignyianus (assembly GCA_013400375.1). Taxonomy (NCBI): domain Eukaryota; kingdom Metazoa; phylum Chordata; class Aves; order Ciconiiformes; family Thinocoridae; genus Thinocorus; species Thinocorus orbignyianus. The sequence goes on from VXBW01005306.1 coordinate 2,041,423, forward strand.
ATCGATTATGCATAGGAACAATATCATTCCAATTTTACCAGAAACTAGTTTCTTTATCCTGCAGTGGGCAACTAAGAAACTCTTGTTTCTGTGTATGTCAGACATTGTTACAGACACAAAGTATTTGCAACAGCTGCCAAAACCTCAGGAATCATCACTGCTGCTTCCATGTACATTTTGGGTACAGGCAAGTGGTTTTACATGTATAAATATATTCTGAGCAATATATTCAAGTTTGTAATATGAGAAGAAGCATAAGAACACAAGACTGAATAATATCTAAGGTAATAAAAGGTGACTTTCTAAATCACAAATTGTTTGGCATTCAAATGGAATCTACAAGTATTTTCAAAACTAGCACAATTTCCCTGGCTCTTCTTCTAGGGAAAGGAAGTATGAGGGGCAGAGGACAAGGGCACAGTTTGTGGGTACAGCATCACAAAAGGACTCTGGATCCTCAGTTCCTTTTCTTTTACACCTTCTGTGTAACCATGGAAAAAGGTTTTTCTCCAAAACAGTTTCCTACCTGTAAAACTGGCACAAAAGAAGTAACTTCTTATATTGGAAAGGTCTTGGAGTGATAACCTCATTAATAACACTGAGACGCCCTGATACTACAATGCTGGCTGAAAGCATTTCTATGGTACCACAGTCAAGAAGACTTCACAGCTGGACAAAAAGGGAAAGGGAAGTGCTCTACACAGATATATATATATTAAGAGAAATTACACATTAAAATATACACCTAAGTAAGCATTCCTAAAACAAAATCTTTCCTTAGACTGCTCTTGTTATGTGTGCATGTATGTAGTGTTTGCATATAACATACATGGGCTATTTATACACTTGTGAGGTTTAAGACACACTCTGCTTAATCAAAACACATATACAGTAGGGGAACAGCTGCAATCACATCTCAGTGGGCTAAATTATGGTACACCAGTGAATTATTCATTCAAAAAGATCTGTAGCAATCACCCCTTCATTGCGTGATTTGCAATCTAAGAGGAATCCTCTGCTTTCCATACCAGCAGACAAGCACACACATCAGCTATTGCTGTTGATGAGAGTTCAACACACATCCTCTGGCACACCAGCTTGAGAATCTGCCTCTCCTACTTGTCCATGATCTTTTCATTCTGACATTCAGAACAACCTGAAATGCTTAACTGTTATTTTGGCTTTCGCTTTAGGTCCCTGTGTTTTATTTTGCTCTTTCTTAGGCCGTTACTGGGGAAAGTGAAAAAGAACTTTAAATATTTCTGGATTTTTACTGTGTAAAAAGAAAGAATACTTTCACATGAAACCTACTCATGCCAACATGTACAAAGCTAAAAAACTTCTGGCAAAGAAAATCCTCTGATACTACGTATGACAGTTTCACTATGCCCGTGAAAACACTCAGAGAAATCCTTAATGGCAAGAAAGATATGTCATCAACGGTTTAAAATTAATCCTCTGGGAAGGAAGTTCCCTCCCAATTACTGAGATTTAGCAGGTTCCTTTTTTGAAAGGACAAACTCACACAACTCTTTCAGTTAACTGAGAGAAAAGCAACAACACTGTGAAGTGTGGTATTAAAGAACCGAAGTATCTACTACCGACATTTTCAAATTAAGTCCATCAAGCCACATACATGTTCTATCTCTCAGCCACCAAAACAGTGGAAAACCAGACACTCTCTTCCCAGAGAACAGCCTCTCTGGGCTGTGAAACCATTTCACCTGTTCAAGTTTGATTACATTCCAGCCTCTGGCACTGTTAATCCTGGTAACAGTTTGATGCAGTTAGCAGCTGCTTGGTGGATGGGGCTCTATTGTTCATTTGCATTGCGAATTGCCCTGCTAATGTGTGCTGGCACCACACTGCATCCAGCTCTGAGCTGGGATTGTACTCACCAACACCTGATGCTGATGCTTCTTGCTTTTCCCACTTCAGAAAGGCAGACAAGGACCTACACGCATCCTGCTGATTCAAACACCCTAGGCCTTTCTTTCCCCCCCAACAACAGCCACAGAAAGAAGGACTGGCCCGCCTTAAGCGTCTTCTGCTTCTGTTCCAAGCTAGAATCCACAGGAAGATTCGTTCATTAACAAGAAAAGTTGCCTCTCTTTTGCCAAACAGCTTTCCACCTATGGAGGAAATACCTCTTCCAAGGTTTAATGATAAAACAGGCTTCTGCCCTTTCAGGATGAGGTCAATAATCTTCCTTTGTTAATCTTGGGCAAGCTTTACTTAATCTAGCCCCCTTGTCACCTTTGTGATTGACAGGAAAAGTCATGTCACTGGACAATGGACTTATCCTCACTGAGCAATATCTTTTTTAAAGATTACACAATGTTACCCTTGCTCTCATAAAAAGTGCAAACATTTTGCAGTTAAAAGAAACTATTCATTCCAACTGCATCTTTCAAATTGTCTCTCTCCTTTTCCAGGGTCCAACCGAGGCTTATTTCAGTTCTATGGAGGGACAGTGAAACATTTAATGAAAAGGAACAGGTTGTACTTGGCAAGATTTCCAAAATATCCCTTAGTGCTCTAAATAGATCTCTTCTTCTCCTTCCCCATCTAGAGATGCACGTTATTCCTCTCTGCAATTAAACTCAGACAGAAAACTCTGTTTCTGTGACATTAAAATTTTGTCCCAAACTAACTAATAATCGAAGCAGAAGAAAACTCAGAACTAAGTCTGAAACTGTTAATTATCACCATATGGTATGCAAGGAGGCTGCATCTGCAGCAAAAGAAAAATTATTATGAGAATCAAGCTTTTGGCTTTGCAGCCAAAAACACCTGGAATAAAATACTTGTGTCTTTAACGCAAGCATTGATATTGTTGGGTTTTAAGAAGCCTGTGATCCTAAAAGCAACCTAGCAGGTTCTTTTTCCAAAGCTGGAATTTTGCCCATACTTTGCTCTTTTAGAATGCGTAAAGAAGACACGAAAGCAAATTTTTTTTCTCTGCTTTCTGCATTACACATGGAGGCCTATCTATTTTGTAGTCTCCATAGTGACCAGGAAGCTGGTAACAGTACGACATAAGACATAATCAAAAACCAGAATACTTCACACTTCTGAAGACAAATGATTCTTACACAATTTAGTACTGTTTGCTATTTATTTGTATTTATTTTACCTAATAAACTTTTAGGAAATTAATACCTTTGTTTAAGATTCAACACCATAGCTAGTTCGAAGTGAAAATGTGAAAGCTATAAAAACACTCCCAATGCCCACAGGAGGTCCACCAGCAATTATGAGAAAGACTAAACTTGACATTTCCAGTATTTTTTAAGGTTTGAAAGAAACAAAACACACACAGTATTCACAAAGCAAGAATCATCTTTTTTTTTCTTCTTAACCTTCTTTGCCTTAATTAATGTAATTAACTTACTTTACGAGCATAAGTGCCATTAGCTTTCAATGAGAATCATATCATCAAATCACTTAAGCGATTTGGAAAATTCTCTCCTCCCACATTCTATGTCATAGGGGCTGTAGGGCAGGTATTACTTTGGCTGTAAACCTGACACCTCCAGGAAGATGAAATATGTATTCCACAAGGCTTCCCAGTGCACCCCACACTTTTTACAAATTAGAATTTCTTTGCTTCTGTCTTACATTTAAACAGATCTATAGGTTTCCTTTCGTTGAGCCACGCTGTTCAGTGGTGGGAAGGAATGATCTCAAGGAGATTTACAAGAATGGCAGAGGATCCAGTGAGAGAAAGAGAGACTACGGTAAAAGGGCATAGAGGAGAAAAAAGTGGAAGAGGATAAATACACCATTAGGAAGTAAGAACTGACAAGAACTCATTATCTAAGGAGAGATAAAAGAGACGTCAAAGGGTGTCACGTAAACAAACTAAGAACAATGTACATCCACTGGCTATGGTTCTGCAATTAGATGTATGCAAAGCAGCAGTTATTCTTATACAGATTTTTTTTCCCTAGGACTGGTTTTAATGATGATGAGGAACCGAAATGTAATGGAGAGTGAAGAAGTTGATGAATAAATCTGAAGAATCAGATGAAGAGAAAATCATGGCAGAAAAGTAAGCATTTTACTTCTACTAGGTAAACTAAACATAATAAATAGAGACGCACAATTTTCTTTTTTCTATGATCACACTACAGTCAAGAGAAATGCATTCAAGTCAAATATTGTTTTGACTTTGCTGAGATGATGTATTTGGGACTTCATGATCTGTATTTTGGAAGTACTACCAGTTACCAGACTTACAGAATCCTGATCACATCTAGCTCTCACTCTAAAATCTTAGTACTTTGCTTGGTACTGGAATGTTTAATTTTTTTTTAATTCTTTTTTGGCAATCATTACTATCTATTGTCCTACAGCTTGCATATATTTGACATCAAATGCTGTATCTAATTAATGACCTCTTTTTGATGAGGCAGAAGATATCTGGCAGAGGTTACAACAAGAAGACAAACAGGTATTTCCAGTGTTTGACATCTATGAACCTTGCTGAAAATGATCTGACGCTCAAAAAGAAGACCATCTGCTCTATGAACTCCACTACATCAGACACTTTCCTTTCTTCTACCTTTTTCCTCCATATGTAAAACTGAGACAACAATAAATATTTCCTGCAGCTTAGGGCATTTTATATAATTGATGTAAGAAACCTAGAGATTATTGGACAAAAGCCTCATAGCAGTTGTAGTTAGATTTTTATTGATGCCATAAATACTCAGCTCTTACATTACACTGTGATGCACTACAGTCCAATCATCTGAAAACGGAGATTCGGAACTCTTCCATATATCAAGTACCACCCCACAATATCTACCAGTAACACTGAAATGTACTTTGATTTTTTCCAAATACTATGATACTCAAACTGCTGCCATAACTGCAGGAGCAAGAGAAAATTTCAAGTGTTTCCCAGGTCTGGAGAGGAGTGGGTAAGAAACTGTTCAGCTGTGCAACACAAAAGGAATAACTTATAATCCATTTTGCATTGATTTCTAACTTTATCTGTGATTTACAAAACACAGGAGCTGATTCTTCAAGGATTTAAAGGATCTAAAGATATAAGGAGTTACCTAGTGGATTTTTTGAAAATGCACAGTAATATATATCAATTTAATTCCCACTGATTTCAGTTACACGTTCCTGAAAATGAAGAGTTGGAACCATCACGGTGTGATGGGCTGACTGTGCTTCTTCAACAGACTATTATCAGACTATCTACAGTAAAGAGCACAATCTGATAACCAGTGCTTTAAGACAAACATTTCTTCTCTGGATGTTCTGCATTCCAGCCCATCCCCAAACCTACAGCTCAAGTTTAGTATTTTTTACTGCTTATCCCCCATTTCTACTTGAGTCATTACAAATCAAAGAATTATATGTAAACCATGGGTCTGTTTGTAGTAAAAAGTGTATGAAAAAATGTTGCCAGTGAAATTTTAGAACATTTTTATATTGGATGTCTAAGAGATTTTTTTTTTAAATCATTTTCATTTGTGCTACAGATTTTAGTTTTATTTTTAGCCAACCTCTTTGTCCCTTCTCTTGCAATGAAGTGTTCCCCAATATGTAAAAGTAAATTGCAAATCTTTCTACACAATAAAGATATTAATAGTTATGACTCCTTTGTATTGGGTAAATATGGTTAGTGACATAATTACTGACACATCCTCAGACCAGCTCTCTCCTACTCCTTCTTCCTCCAGCAAAACTCATTTTAAGAATGTAATATAGGATTATATCTATTTGCTCTCAATATACTTCACAAACAAAACTGGCATTTTGAGAACTCCTAATACGTTAGCTATAACCTGCAAAAACAAAGAACATGTTGTACTATAACAGCCTTGTTATCTTCATGCTAGTAATCTTCATGCTTAAAAATAATAAATAAAACTCTGCAAAAGCACTTTTAAGACTTTTATGATCTCTTCCCTGGGGGACTAAAGATCACCCTTAAGACCTTGCTAAACAAAAAATAAGACTACTTATCAAAACAGCTTGGTAGAGTCTTCAGCATATATTAAATCCTTCTAATAGTTTGGAAATCATGTGGTATAAAACGATTATCTTTGTAAAAATGCAAGCTTACTAACCACACACAACAACTCTGGTATTGTGTTATAAAACTTATGTTAAGTGTCAAAAGCAGTTTCATCACCAGCTTTCTTCCTATGAAACAAACCCATTGTCTCTGCTAACTCCCTGAGAGAACAGGAGAGGACTGTCTGAACAGAATTCAGTGACAGAATAAAAAGAATGCCAAAGGCTAGCAGTGGCTCCAGGCTTGTTCCCAGCTGCCCAGCTTTCGTGTTACAATTCACCACAGCTTTTGGATGGTAAAGGGATGCAAGATCACCTCGTCTGTTCTCTGCCAGTCTATAGAAAATTGTACAAGACAGACACCTGTCAGACACCTCAGACATGACAGACACCTCACTCCTTTAACCAGGTGCCTGAGAGCAAAGCTGAGCCATGTAAGATTTGGTCAAAACCGCATCCTCCATGTTGTGGGTGATTTAGAGAGTATCTTGTCTAGAGGAAACAGCCCTCCAAACTGAGGAGCAAACAAAAAGAAAATATCCTGTGCCTATAAGGGCTTGTGCTCACATTCATATTTCTAATTCTCCCAGGTCAGCACGATTCTGCCAAGTCCCTAAAGCATGGATGTAACAAAATGTCACACTCAGCCCTCGCAGGTGGTCCTGCTTGTTTTGTTTGGGCTAGTAAACAGACAACTGGATTTCCCAATCCCTCTATGAATGTTCAATGCATTTAAAGAACCCCTCATTACTCTGAAACTTTGCCTCATATTTGCTTCTTTGCCACCCCAAAGTCCTCTTACAGAGCTGCTTCGTCCAGTGCTCTGGGCTGTCCCTCACCCATGTTAGAGTTTGTACCATCCACATCTTTTTGGACAGTTTGCATGTATCTGCCTTATTATTGCATGTATCTGCCTTTCCTTTTTCAGTCTTCCCTCACAAATCAGCTCCTACAACTCTTTAATCATTTGTTGCTTGCATCTGAAATCCCTCCAATTTGCTGACTTCTCTAACATGGCCAGAATCGAATGCATTATTTCACATGTAATCTCAGCAGAGTTATGAGGAGAAGGACAATTACCTCTTCGTTACCGCCTTTCTTGCTGCTTTGCTGCAGGACAAGCTCTTATCTAATTTGTTTTAACACACCTAAATCTTTTTCAGCATTACTGTTTTCCAAGTGCCTTACTCCCATTGATTATCTGTGTTTTGGACTACTTCATCCAGCCGTACCGGTTTGTAATTTTACATTGGAATATTTCCTGCCATGCAGTCTCCCCTTGATTCCTTTGAAACTATGATTCTATTTTCCCTGGTGTATCACTGGCAACTTTAATGAGTGGACTACAACTCACTTATTCAAACTTCTGTAACAGTGCATTTATTTCTCCAAATTTCTGAAATGCTTCCACAGGCACTCGCTGTCCTATGAAACCCATACCAAGAACCAGACACCCCACAGCAGGCAACAGACTGCCATATCCATATTCCTTCCAGTCCATGGGTTTTTTCCAGCCACTTCAGAGTAACACAAGGGACCGATGTTGCTACATAACCAGGAGGTTCTGACAGGCCAGCCTAAGAAAAAAGGTACATCTGTGCAAAGTTTATTGCCCGAGGAATTTCTTCCTCCTTTTTTCAGAAGGAATTCCTCCGACAATCTCTGCTGTCATGGCTTTGCCAAAGAAGGTACTAATCTTTTTCAATACTCAGTATATCTGCCTCTTTCCACTAGCTGAATAAAATCTTATTGTGCAACATCATCCTACCCTCCTCTCAGTAACATAATGCATTACTGTTTTTCCTTTTTAATAGTTACTTTACCCAGAACATTCAAATGAGATGCATGAAAGACTGTAAGAAGGAAGCGCCTCACAATCCACGCGTACTTATGGACTGAATTCCATGTAACTTCCAATAATCAATTCTTTCTGAAGATCTTTGGAAGATTTTAGTCCACACATTTAATACCAGGAATATTACATGTATCCTTCACGATAAGGGCACGAAGGGTAGGTGTGTGGCTCAATCCACTACACTTGTTAAATAACTACATTCTGCTTTATATATACCATGTATTGTTCATGAGCCCTATCAATTCATATCTGTTTATTTACTTTTACTGTATATTTGTTCTTTTGCTTATTGAAAGATTACAACCAGATGTACAGGATGTTAACTGTCAAAATCATCTCTTTACCTCCACAGAGATTAGTATAGCTTTATTTCTTTTTTCTGAAAGTAATCTTCTGGAAGTTCTCACTTTCCAGAAGGTCCAGAAAACATTACCTTATCAAAATGGAATACCTATTTGAGAAATACCCCCATTTTCTCCACTAGAGTTAACTGTAGCATAAGATAACACAGTTAGAATATAAGTTTTTCAAAATGAATTCTATTGGCTCAGAAATATGTTTGTCTCATTCATTTATTTTTGAAATGCCTACCATCTAGCACAAGGAACTTGTGGATCTGCTTTTACGTAGCTTCTCTGTTCTTTTACCTGCTTTTTATAGACTTCACGGATTATTTTCTGTCTGCTACTTACCATCTTATACTTCTCAAGTAATGGCTACATAAATAATAATTTACAGGATTTTTCCAAGCAGTAACTACTTTCACCCTCTTTAACAGTAATTAAAAGGCATATTTTCCTTCCAAAATCTATTTCACCTGCTCTTCTCCTTATGTCTTTTACAACTTGATTTTCCTTCTATCAAGGACCATTACATAATTTAGTGAAACAGAAATTGGAATTCTGGTATAAACCAGAGTAGTTTTCTCAACTTTGGAGGAAAGATTGCATAGGAAATAATAATAACAAAGAAATACATTCTGTGTTTATCAACACAGAATATATAATCACATTCACAGAAAGTCTGTTCCACAGAATATGTTTACAGGGTAGGAATCAATCTTATTTGGATCTTACGCACTTCAAACAGAGGATGGTGTTTGATCAGAGAATGCCAAATATATCAGAATAATTAATAAAAATTAATACGACAAAAGTCAATCCACACAACACCAATACGTAAGTGTAGTGTGTCTTACAGCTACTCAAAAATTTGTTGATTAACCCCTACAAAATCCCTTTGGACTATTGCATATAGGGCAAAGTAGGAGATGACAGGAATAACTTGCCAGGTTCCAAGCCAAGGTAATGGCAGAGAACATTCAGCATCCAAGGGTCACCAAGAACCGATTCTCCACTCACTCTTCTAGGTCCTAGTACACCTTAAATGGTAACATTATCTTCCATTCAGGGGAGCAGCATGATGTTATTTTATCATTTAAGTCCCATTCTAAAGCTCATTCAAGGAGAGCTTAAGCCAGATTTAAAATGCACATAGACACACACACGCCCCCCGCTGAAGCCAGTTCAGGCTGTAATTGAGTGATGCAAAAACACCAATAAATTCTAACATATGACAGATTCACAGTTGTTTTCACTCTGCACATCAGTTATTCTTTCTTCCGTTCCTTTAAACGGCAGTCAGAAGCATACATTACCTACCAGGAAGAGACCTTTGTGATAAGATGATATCAAGGCATGTTGTGACACTCCTGATTAAGAATTACACAGTAAGCAAACTGTACAGAAATGCTAATTTTCCTCCCCTTTCTCATCGCTTACCTAAATTATTCTGAGTAATACAAATGATCTTTATTAGCTTTAGGGCAGTTCATTCTTACTCTCTTGTGCCATTTTTTTTTAAAGGAAATCATATTCCTGCAGCTGATTAATTTGACTATATGTTCTCCTTAACAATCACTTTTGTGCATTGTTCTATGTCATGTTCACAAACGAACAACAAAAAAACCCCACCCCAATCCCCAAATAACAGCTGTTCCTCTACAGTCATCGCCGACTACCCACCACCAGCAGAGGATGAATACAACTTTTGCTGGAAATAGCCTTTCTTCTACAAGTTCTTCTTCGAATCACTGATTTCCGAGTATTCCCTGGAGTTTTCAGTCATCATGAAGAGACGCTGAAAAACCCACAGGATTGCCCAACCCAAGTAAGACAGACACAATTTTCTCCACTTTGGTTGGAAAAAAATATAAGCCTGCTTTGTGACGATGAAGTACTGGTTGACTAACAGAACACAGTTTTACAAAATCTGACTTTTTCTGACCTTACATTTATCAAGAGTGAGTCTCAGGATGCAATCCAGCCAGGTATCACTGTGCCTTCCAGCACCGAGCTGAGGTACAGAAGGTTTCTAACAAAAAGGTCTCTGCAACCCATTCATTATACTTAGCAACATCAAACAGGGAAAAATAATTAAGAAGCTCCTATCGAGCACCTAGAGACCTTAAGCACAGACAGGGGGTGAGCACAAAGACATGGCATTTGGCTAGAAGAGTCACACTTCATTTTTTATATATATATATTCATACACATTAAAAGGTATTACAGAACATTTTGGAGAGAGATCTCTTACTTTCTTCATCCCTTCTATTCTGGTCTGCAAGTGTCTACACTTAGAGTATACATATTTAAATATATGCAAAAGAGTTACATAAAATGTCTTGATTGAAGATTTTTAACCCTCAGATGTACATGTATGGAAGACTACATATTTGAAAATTAAATTGTCTGAATAAATTCAATTATGTGAAGTAAGAGTGAAAATGTCACGCAAATGACACGACAAACAAGAACTGTGCTGGGAGTTTAATGGTACTGTGCAAGGTATGAGTAGGCAAAAGATACTCTCTGACACTCAGGACCGGTCCATCTGAACAGCATCCAAACTTCGGTACAGTATCCTTGACAGTACTGGAAGCTGCACTGCACTGACATTTACATAAATCTCTTCTCAATACATTTCGGTATTACTTTTCTGTTATTCAGATATTACACAGTGCTCATAACTTAAGGTTCAAAGAAAACTCTAAAAATAGAGGGTTGAAAGATGTTGCAACATCCAATATACCTGACGACTGACTGCTTTCCTGAGTAGTTACTGTCGTATGTCATAGTCACATTCATGGCTATTGAGTGACCACTTTGCTTCTTTCATCAGTACCACGCATTAACTGGGAAGAGTGTTTGTGTCATTCATAAAAACATAGGCTACTTTCCTTCTTCTACCCAGGTCTTATGTTAAAGAAAAACCAAAAAATTTGGAAGGAGCACAAACATACTCTACAACTTGCCCCGTCTTTCATCCCAGTTTTACACAGTTTTATCATGACATCGGTTCCCCCCAGTTATTTAGGAATCAGATTCATAAAATAACGAAGTCTTCACACTTCACACAAATTCACCTCAAGCCTCTACAAATCAAGGAACTGTTATCATATAAGGACTTGGCAATGTGAAAAGATTAGATGATATATAAATCACAGGTACTCAAATCAGTGAAAACATCATCTTCAAAGGAAAAAAACTAGATTAGGAAAACCCGTAGAACAGAACGGGGATACACAGTTATACTTTCAGTGACTAAATGGAGAATTTCTGAAGATGGCCTAAGCAGCTTCCTTTTGTAAACATTTTTCCATTAAGATATTATCAGCCTACTTTCTCTTGCTTTCAGCACATATTTATTCTCTAAAGAAGCTGGCCAGAATATTGAATGATTAGCAAGAGTCTGAGAAGATGTCCACCAGCAAATTGCACTTACCTCCACAGATTTCTTTTTCAGCGACAACGGGATCAGCTGATCAGAAAACTAAACTGGAAATCACACTTCCAGAACTCTTTTTTTTTTTTTTAAGCTTTTATGTGCAAGTTTATTAATTTTCATTGCCATTATTACTCACTTAACTAAGTAGTAAAACTTTCTTCCTTGGAAGTAGCAGGATGAGTCTTCATACAAGAGAGGTGAGCTCGTGCACAGTGTACAATTCATAAAATACGATCAGAATTAGCTGTGAAGGTTTCCCAAAAGAACTAGTGAGTCTGTCTTAGGTTTTACTCTTTTGCTTAAGTACTGAAGAAAAGAAATGCTCTCTTAGAATATCCAAACACTCTCTTAGAATATTTAGTGAAACAAAAACACTTGGAAAATGGACAGCAACAAACATCTTTGGAAATCGCTAGCCGTTCTTGTACTGCAAGGGCTCCATTAATTTTAGACTGGCACAGATTAGTACCAGATTACATGGACACATTCACATTCTGCTTCTGTAACAGGTGAACCTCAAACAATGTATGGGCATAAGAAGAACAGAGGCTTTAAAATGTCATCTTTATTCAACATATTTGCTCCCCGCGTATTTTCTGAGTCATGTCTATCTGCTTGCTTTATTGACTACATTTTTTTTAACTGCCATTAGCACTAAAGAGTCAATACAGCTACAAAAGAAGGGACTGGACTCTGCTTTGCAGATATATCATCAACAAAATAGTTAAGTACCATTTGCAAAATGTTTATTACCATGGATGACGTGAGGCAAAAAGGACACAGCTTTATTTTCAAACCCCAGGTTAAGTTAGCATTATAGGCGATTAATAAAAATACCATATTTTTATGCAACTAAATTTGACCTCTAAAGTCACAGCAAGACAGAAAACATGGGACCCTTTCATGTCATTTTTACAGTCATTTATCTGACTATAACCACACTTTAAAGCATTAAGGTCAGCTGGTCATGAAGCATGAGCTACACTTCTGACTAGCATGCACCACATTTGACTTGAGAGTAAATAAGGGACTGACACTCCATTAACCTTCACAAGTACAATTATTTATCAAAACAGTTAAAAGAGTACCCGACAGAGAACTGTTAAATCTGTAAGTGGAAAAGCGAAACTGTAACAGAACAAACTGATCCTTTGCCAGTGATGAAGAGCTATTTCCTACCACAATTCCTGGGGCAAGTCCTCCAGCTCATTTTCTAACACGGTCGTTCATTTTAAAGGACTGTCCCTCAGTTCTCACTGGTTTTGACAAAAATCTCAGAGGTTTTTTTTTGCTCTTTCTTATTCCCATCTTCTTTCTTGGAAATAATACATGCTAATACCCTGTATTTATAGGCATCTTCAAACACTTTCCTCAGAATCATATGCAGAAAATTCAGAAGAGAAGTTGTGACACATTTGGTCCTATCTACTCTTTTGTGCTTTTAGTTGCTTCTAGTTTCAGCACAAAGACCATGCCTGCTCACGATACTCCTATCTGGTGAGCTGACCATCATCTTCCTACAGCCGTATAAATTTTATTTGTTTTATTACAGGACCTATGATGGTCTATTACCATGTGGTCCTCAAATTTTCTTAATTCTGTAAGATTTCTAGAATATCCTTATGTTATGAAATTCTATCTGCCTTCCTCACTGAAGCATGAGGTCGAGCTGTTCATCAGCAACTGTCATCTGCCATCAATTACTTTCACTTTTTTACTCCAGTAGCACTCTGCACTTCCAAAGGAGAGGTGGGTTGCCCCAACCTTCCACTAAAAAGAGTCAGGAAGAAGAGTGGAAAGAAAAGGCACATTTTTTCACATGTGGAATGAGAAGCAAAAATTGGTGATTTGAGTATTTTTTGTAAAAGAATTTCAATTTTATTTTATTTTATTTTTATTTTTATTTTTTTTTAGTTTCAAGTGTTAAACTATTCATTCTACCAATGGGGAAAAAATACAGCCCTGATACAACCCCTGCAGAGATGGAGGGGTCTGAGTAGTACATCACAAGATAGGTACACACTAGACAACTAGCTTGTGCTTGCTTACACCCCTGGCAAATATGCACTGCATGAAGATTCAGTTATGACTGACCAGAAATTTGATCCATCATTGACATCTTGTCTTGCATACTGTTTTTTTCTTTGGCAGTAAAGCACACCCCTTTATTCCACTGCAGCCTAGACTGATCTCCAGCCTCTCTCAGATGTACAGATAGTAAGAAATCACTAAGTATTCACCACCGAAACTGTAGTTACCCTAACAGAGCTCCAAAAAAACCCCCACCAACAAACAGTGACAAGCAGCAAATTAACTATATTCCTAGTTTTTGCTATCTCTTTACGATCAGTTCTTATCTTACTGCTTTGTAAAATGCATCAAGTTCCATGAGCACAAACAGTTATGATTTCCAGACGGCTCATACATACCTTTTTTTCTGGTGGTCACAAGACAAAATCTCAAAATGTAAAAATAGAGACACAAGGCAGAAAGAATCACTTTAATGGGAATGTGCCTTTTCTCTTATTAAGTATCCCAAAACACAACAAAAAGGAAACTGTTGCCTGATACCAAGGTGAATTTCTACTAAGTGTAGAACTTAAAACTGTAAACTTCCCAGTAAAAAGTGGGAAGATTGACATGGCAACTCCTTTTAACAGAGGATTTATTAAATCCATAAAACACAAAAAAGCACAATCCTCATTATATCAGTTACCTTATTTCAGTTTGTACAAACAGTGGATTCCTCCAAGATCATAAAAGGAAATGGATTTTGATTTTAAATCTGTTGCACACTTTATCTTGTACATATGAAAATAATTACGCTCAGAGGACTGAGGACTTTTTAAACGTGACTCGGATAATTGACATCATGAGGACTGATGTTTATTTTTTCCCCATTGACTTCCAGATCAAATGTCTTAAATTCAAAAAACTTCCTCCCTGCCAACTCCTTGTCTCAAAAATTTGCTCTAGGACCTAAGATTCTATGTTGTTTCTACCTCCTCCCCATAAGAAAAGATCCTGTAGTCAAGACTTCCCCGGCAATTCTTTTGATACGCAAGAGGCACTATAATCCATTTTGCTATTCAACAGCTATTTAGTCAGAGCTCTGCAAAGCTTAGCAGCCCCAAAGCTTGTCTTCTGCCAGAGAACTAAGCTAAAGACAGTGGCACACAAAGCCTTCCTTCAGTTAAAAAATGAAACCACAGCTAACTAGACAGACTAGTACCAGAGAGGATTTCACTGCAAGTTAATTGACAAACTGCTCAGCACCAATTACAAAACCACGACGGATCCACCCTGAGCCTCTTTTTACTTGGAACTAGAGTTTTTCAGTAGCATCTCAGATGCACCTGCTGCAGACATCCTTGACATTAATGGAAAATGATCTGTTGTTAAGCAGGAGATGTAGCTGTTAAAATGTAGACGCTTCCACTAATAGTAGTTTCTGGGAAGGAGGGGGAAAAAAAAAAACAGCAAAGAATTTTTAGAAAAATAAGGTGGAAACGAACTCCACATACTGAAAGATAAGTATGAGAAGAGGGGATGTGGTATCAGCCTTAAAATACAGAAACATTTGCTGAAAGGAGGAACTACATTATCTGCAGTGGCTACGACAAGAACTAATGAGCTAAAGCTGAAGCAGAAAAGAATTGAGTTACACATCAGGAATAACTTTCTAATGGTATAGACAGCAATACCCCAGGACAGGTAGACTGGTAGGTTGTAAGTCTTCTGCACTGAGTAACTTGAGGAAGTTAGACTATTATCTAACAGAAATGACATTGGTACAGCTGATCCCTGGATTGAAGCTGGGACTGGATGACCTCTCACAATCCCTCTCAGCCCTACAATTCCATAAAGTGCAGGGCTCACATATGTTGAGAAATAGATGGGCTCATTCAGTAGGGGCTCTATAGATCTGTAAGGGACTTACTCACTAAGCTGGATCAGGGTTCTTTTTTGTGTTGTGTTTTGCTTTGGCTTTTTTTTTAATTTTATTTTATTTTTTCAAATAAATCAATAGGCTTGGGCCGTTTTCCAAAGATGTGATTTGGTAAGTTTCAAGCCAAACCTCTCAAGCTTTACTCATGAGATAAGTGGTAAACAATGAGCTAGATTCATCAAAGCTTTATAGACTTACTTAAAAGAAAAAGAAACTGATTCAGCCAACTCATTTCAAGCCAAATCAGGCAGTTGAAAATCTATTCCTGAGATTTGGAAAATCTGCCTTTTTTTAAATTATTTTTAAAATATGTTTCAAAAGTCTCTCTTTTTCAGGGGCCTCAGGCAACTCTCTCAAAAATCTGTTTTTTTTTCCAGTCTGATTAGGAGCAGTATATTTCTCATGCCTATAGGAAACAGTTAAAGTATATGTGTTTGCATATACATACACCTACATATTTTTACATACATACTTACATACATAAATAACATAAGGATTCAAGAATTTTCTATCAAAGGTTTGGTAATTAAAGCAGTGGGCTTGCTTTTCAAAAAGATTAATAACAAATTTGCTGCTTTACTAAAATAAAAAAAAAATAAAAATCAATGATAGTACTGAGTATCAATGTACTCCATTAATGCACAAAGCTAAAAACCTGCTCTCAGGCAGGTTTATGAGCCTAGCACATAAAATCCACAACAGTTCTTAGTAGTGTCCCTTATAGTACTTCCTAGGGGGAGGTTAATTCCCATGCTTCTTCACCTCTTATTATCTTTACCAAGGATGACATGTAGGCCAAACAAGCTACCTTTTGTGTACGCCCTACGAAAATCCTACCACAATCGCCAAAGTTTCAAACAAGGCATCAAATAATTATTACTAAGGAGAGAGGAGGACACAGACCTCGTGTCATTTAACAAAGTCAGGCCATGGTTTCAACTGTGAACAGGGGGAAGGACATACTGCCTAGCTCTACAAAGTAATGCAACGTTTAGCATCCCACATTTGACTGTGGAGCTGGAGAAAACCTGGGCTGAAAATGCTGTGCTGGGAAAAGTGCTGTGCTGGGAATATATCCATTTCTTCGCAGAAGCAGAGAAGAGGCCTCCATACTCTTCTTCCCATACAACTTGTAAATTCACTAGTAAATTCAATTTCAGCTACTGAAAGTTGTTGGTCCAATAGCGATGGGCAGACTAAGCGCTGAAGACCATTAGGTGGCTGCCCCTCTAGCCCTGTATCAAGGATTTACTGTAAATGTGTATGTCAAAGCTATGAGAATATTTTCAAAACCTTGTCATGCTTTCTTTTTGTTTTGTTCTTTTCAAGGAAACCACTTCTTCCAAGAACACAGAAAGACCATGTGACTTTGAACTGGAAAACCTGAAACATCAGTAAGCCTACCTGCTAATGAGCAACTTGCTACTGAAATGAGCTCATTAGCTTTCATTTTTGCTGGCTGCTGATCGATTCATGCGCCACTTACGCAGTCTCTGTAAGCTGTACATAAATTCACAAATGCACTGATTTCTAAAAATAATAAATCAGGAAGTCAGTCCTTTCTGTATCTCTCGTGTAAGTGCTTAGCTCAATGGCCTTCAAAATTCATCCAAAGAAAACAGTGATAACATCGGTGTTCACAAATACATTGCATCTCAAAAGGCAAATATTCCACTGCAAAAATAAGCTTTTGCTGGCATCTGAGAGAAGCGAATAAAAGCTTGCCTCTGAAAATGTTACATACAAAATGTACAATACAAAATGCACAGAATTTTGCATGAATCTGTGTAGGTGGCAGCTCAAGAAATTCACAGTAAAGAACAATTGTCTAAAGCAACGAAAAGTCCAAGCTAGATGAACTTATAGTCCTTTTCTATCTTAGATCATTAAATTTCCCTAAACTTCTTCATACGACTGAAGCAGTGAAAGTCCTATGGCATCCCAAGAGTCAGTGCTAAGCTTCTGACATAAAAACATCTTCTCTTGTGAACTGATAACCTCGACAACATAGGAAAAGAACCTGTCAAAGACTGAAAGAATCAGCAAAAGAAGAGGTGGGGAAGCACTCCTTCACCCAAACATGCAGCATAATGTTGCCATTTTCAGAACATACAGCTGTCTCCAACGTTGGGCTGGCCAACCTGGCTTCACCTGGCCTCCCAACTGCTAATAAAAAATTATGGCAAAGATTAGTCCTTTGGACATGTATGCTTGCAAATTTCAAAGCAATTCATAACACTGATTTGCAATCATTTGCCTAAGGTCATGCGGGCCTTGATCCAAAGCCTGTTAAAGACAAAATAGTCTTTATATCGACTTCAAAGAGCTTTGGATTGGACCCACGATGAATCACTGCATAGTAAACAGAAAAATGAGGAATAGAAAACCTGGTCTAAGGAAGAGATGTCATTCTCTTCTTCGTTGCCTCAGTTTACTGAAAAAGATGGGAGTATGAGATTTATCTTCCCCATTCTGTATCACACTGCCAGCCTGATGAAATGGCTACAGCCCTTCATATCCCTTTAGCTGTATTTCTAGGAGCATTATGTCATTCTAAAACCCTCTGGTACCATTTAATACAAGAGCCCGAGTGCGTTTCAGTGGTATCTTCGTCACCTTGACCCTCAGTAATACCAGCAGGAGAGCAGCTCACTGGAGTGCCACTGGAGAGAGCTGTGGCAGTGTATGCCAGCTGAGGATGGTGCCAGGAGAGCTGGGCAGCCGGCTCTCCTCCTAAATCACAGCAAGCTTCGGACTAAATGCAATAACAGTAAGGAGTTAAAACGCGCAGACCAGAGAACATTGCTTAATCCCAGTTTACTGAAAGGACATGTCATTTTTAGAAAGTTGTCCAAACAACTGTCTTAATATTCTACACCAAAGTGGCTATTAATCAAACAACAAAGGCCCAATTAACACATAGCTGTTGTCACCTTGATGTTAAAAGCCTCTCCCTTCCCCCTTCCTTTCTTTCTTTTTGTCTTTAATGTTACAACCTAACCCAAAAATGCCTCAGGGCCCTACAGGCAAAAAAAAAAAAAAGAAAAAGACAAGATAGAGAGAGGGAGGGGGAAAGGGAGAGAAAGTGGGGAGGGGAGAAAGAGAGAAAGAGAGAGAGTCTTAAATACCATCTCTCCTCTAGGCAGCAATTTCCACAGATGAAGAGGTCACCACTGTTTAACAGTGTGCTGCCACGTTAATTTAGTATGACAAGATAAAGCAGTAATCTCTGCTCGAAGAGGCTGTAAACCGCCTGCTATCCAGGGACATGCTCGAGTCGATTTGCACTGTATATCACTTTATACAATTGCCGTGACAAAGCCCCCTGAGTTCCCTCATGTAAATCTCTCTCTCTCTCCCTCTCAACTTCCCTGCCAGTCAGGCAGCATCGGATCTGCGGTAAGCTCTGCAAACTTCACGTCTTACGCA
>VXBW01005306.1:2060525-2110930 GCA_013400375.1 Thinocorus orbignyianus
GATGTTTAGGACTTTGATAATCCATTGATCCCACTTCCATATCGGCTTGTATTTTTCAATCTGTCGTGTTAAGTTGTCAGAGAGGGCGATTAAACCGATGTTTCATGTTCCGAGATTTGCGTTCCTGGGAATGATAGTTTTCAAAGCCTTTCTTGCTAGGTTCTGCTTAAAGATTATCCCTAAGAAAGCTGATGTGAATATTATTACTGGCATAAACCTGGTAATAAAACCATAAAGTGTTTTAGGTAAAGACATTTTAGAGATATTCAGGGTTATAAACATAAGAGTTTAAAGCTGGATAGAATTTGGAGTGCTTAAAAAAAAAAAAAAAAAAAAAAGGGAAAAAATAAAAGAAAGGAAAAAAAGCGCGCCCTGTCAGGCTGCGGAGTTTTCTCAGCATGAAGCAAAACAACATATGTAAAAGGGAAAAAGGAACTCACATGTCTATGTAAAATAAATATAATTACAGAATCACAGAAGAGGGCAGAGGAGAACACTGACCTGTGCAGTTAGACAGGAACGAAAAGAAGACAGAGCACATATAGCAGTGGGCATGATACCATCTCAAATAAAATCCAGCGACAGCTATTCCAAGCGAACACCCAAGAAAACTGCCTGTGTCTCCAGCAGCCCGCACAGATGAAAACACGGTCTTCTTGTTGGGGAAATAGGGTGAATTTTTTGCAATATGTTGCAACTCTCATACGCCATACTGCATCTCTAGAACATGCAAGTTTCAAATTACGGCTCCTCTCTATTTCACATTTAATTTGTGTCGTTTTCCTATGGCCTGCAGGCATGATACAAGTCACAGCACACAATATACCAAAACCAGTGCCAAAATGTGAAGCTGCACACATGTATATATACCCACTTTCTGGATAAAACATAGATAAGGACATAAATAGAATTAAAACAAGCACAGCAGACAGGTTTCTGCAGAATAAGACTGGAACTTAACTGTAGTTTCTTAACTAATACATCGCTGTGTCTATCTGCTGAGCCTATGCATGGCATTTGAATTTGCCAGTACTGCTGTAAAAATGACCGAGCAAGGCTAAATCAAATCTTTCAGACACAACAGGTTACATACACTGTGTCCTCTTTAATGAGTTAAATTCAATAATTTGACATTTCTTGCAGCTGGTAAGAAGAATGATGAATGCCTTATTAAGCTCCTAAGTTTCTAACAGTAATTGAGAAATTTTAAATGGGGAAAACTGCTGGAATAAATGTCATTTTTCAATATCGAGAGAATCTTCTCAAAATAGCCTTTTAAAGGCATGCTGGATGGCTTCTTTTCTCTGATTCATGTTGCTAAACAACACATTTCAAACTGTACATCTAAGTGTAAAATTTACTGTTTGAACTTAACATTGCTAGCTGGGTGTGCAACAAAAGGTTTGCTTTTAGGGAATACTTAATTCTTAGAAGTTCACTAAGTGCCATCAATGCTGATTAAAAGGAAGTTTGCTAGAATATTCACACACATGCACAAAAAAAAAAGATTAACTAGATTGAACATAGTTAATGCTACAAAAATACAAGAGAATATTTATACAGTAATGTGTGTTATTTCTTTAACTCCACTATGTAGCGTGAATGGGATTATTCTCACCTAATTTTAGCCCCAAATTAGACATCTAGTCTAAACTAGTCATCAAGGCTCCCTCTATAGTCAATAGACAAGCACTTTCAGAGGGTTATTCATATGTCTTGTCTTAGATGCTTATTTTAAGATTGGAAAGGTTGTTGTAGAAAGGTGGTTATCTTTTTCCAGAAACCATGAAGAGAGCCCAGGTACCCAACTTTTGAACTGAACCCCAATCTCACTGCATGGCAGTGAATTTAAAAATACTAGTAGACTGGAAACCATCATGGATGAAGGACAAGTATAATTTCCATTATTAGCATATAAATTAAGGCAAAGACAAGAGAAGATCGCCAACGATAAATCAACAACTGGGAAGCTGGGAATACAGTCTAATTTCATTTACTAAACTGAAAACTTGCCATTTTTGTTAATATTTATGAAATTACAAGTATGAAGTCCAACAACTGCTTGTGGTGTTTTACAAAGCAAAATAAAGATACAAGCTCAAAGTATAAACGTTAAGACTTCAGTCAAATTAGTTTACCAACATGGAAAACTAGGGAATTCGCTGTGGCCCTGTGTCAATATATTACCCAATACTCCTGTTGACAGCTTCAAAACTGAAGCTATGGTCTCTGCCCAAAAGCTAAGTTTACACTAGCCACAAGCAAACAGGAAAAGTACATCATCTACCACAGATGTATTCTTTGCAGAATTGAATCACTCTATTTTCAAGTTCTCCTTGTAGAGACATAAAATCCTGAAAATTGTTTTCCAACAGAATTCATCAAATTGGTTTAAAAAGAATTTAAACAAATTATCGTGAATTATCAATCTGTTCTTCCACACGCTCTATGTGCGTTACTGTCTGTGTCAAGACAATAAAAATTTAATAATAATAATATTTTAAAAAAGGTATTTTCAGCTTTTATGTTTATAAAAGTAAAGAATATACCACAGACTCACACCGACACCAGCCAGATGCAGGACACAAACTCAAGTGAGTCGAGTGTTTTGATCTCCGAGATGCAGAATGTTTTATTTTCCCAGTAGAGCTAAGCACTGTATAGCAAATACTTACTTACAAAAAAGCAAATTCTCTGGCCAGCCAATTACCTCTCCCTCACGGCTTCTTTGGTTGAAGTTATCCAACTACAGATTTCTAAACTATAGGGAGCAACAGCTGAGCTTATCACACTAAACTCCAATTGTAACCTATGAAGAAAAATAGGCACTTCTAAGGGTGTGATTTCTCTGTCCTACTTAGAAACTATGTTAGGACAAAATGAATCATGCTATGCTATTCCCTATTTGCTTCCATTAACCATGAAGTTAACCTAAAATTACTAGCTTACCTCTGGACATACACTTTGTAAACAATTAATCTGTCCCAGTCCTTTGAATCCCCACTTCAAAAGTGACACTGTGATTGACAAGACATTGCATTACACGTTAGTGACCATGTTTATGCTAACTTCTATCCAATGTAAAGGAAAGCCAAAATGTTCTCTTAATGTTCCAACAGACCTATAAGCAACATACGGTTGTCATACTATCAGACTGTTGTCATATCCCAAGAAAAAACCCACAGATTAACTAAAAATTACACAAGAAGCCAACTGTCTCCCACAGAGTCCTAAATCCACTAGCTCTGCACTTTCATATGGGTGCCTAGACCCACAGATCCTGGGTAGCTAGGTGCCAGCCTCACTGAACGCCGTTGTCTCTGAACACAGACTGATCCAAACCTGAGCAACTCTCCTGATTACAACTATTGCAGCCGTTTAAAAGGAGAAGAATGAGAAAGAGGCAAGTTTCACTTAGTGTTTCAGAGATGAAACGCACACTTTAAAATCAATTCTAAAATCAACATAGAGGATGGTCTGAAGCACAGGTATTTTGGCTTCTTTCTGGCTAGCAATATTAATAAGCAATGAAACTTCCACTTGTAACACGACTTAGTCTAGAGCTATGCATACAATCTACTGCAGTAATTCAGACTTGAGATGTCAGAAGGATTTTACCTTTTGCTATAATATTTCTTATTTTGTGTCATCAAATTCCAATCCTACAAAAAGCTATGTGCAGAAGAAGTTATAGTCAGTGACCTCTTCTTCCCTCCCTCTTGCTACCATCAGCATTAGGTTCCAATCAACAAGATTATTTTGCAGGAACAGGGTCATAAGCTAAGCATTCTGGGGCAGGAATGTTTCTTTTGCCTGTCTCTATAAAAATAAATCATGCTCTGGGTACAATATAAATAAAGATAATAACAGTCCAACGTTAGATTTTATTGGTCTGTGTTCTAGACAATCTATATAATTTGCCTGTTGCCCATACAAACTACAGAAAGTTAATCTTTATAGTCCTTTTTTTCCTTGGGGTAGATTCAGTTTTAAAAGCATAAAAAAGAAGGATGCTGAAGCGGACTATTTCCATGCATAATGACAGTCTTGTTTACACTGCTCTGGCAAAAATTATCCTTAGTTAAACTGGGCACAAACTCCACCCGGTCACATCCATTGGTCTATCTAGTGACAGGGAGTTCACAGGATTTATGGAATCTACTTCCCCTTTGCAAAGAACAAAAATACCTTATCTGGTCACACAACTGCACCTAAACTGGAAAATTAAACAAAGAACTTAAAAGTATTAAAGTGAATTTGGAAACAAGTCTGCCCAAACTATTCAGGCAAGCTCGCTACTCCAGACATAAAGGATTCTTTTTACTCAAGAAAGTTTCTATCCTCCTTTTAATTCTCTTGAAACACTTTGTAAAATCGGTCAGTTCAGAAACATTGCAGCCTGTCAATCTTCTCCCTTAGGGAGGCTTCTGCACATGCTTTAGGAGTTAACCCATGCCCACAGATGCCCATACTTAAGCAAACATACTGAAATCGGTAGCCTGATTTACCACAGGTCCTTCTCCTGCCATGAGTCTCCAGAGAAAATTAATAAATCCCTTTATTACAGTGGAGAAGGTGGTGATATTTCACTGATATACTCAAGACAAGAGAAGCAGTTAGCTCCATGAAAGAAGACAAACATGACTGGATGACACAATACTTCAAATGCTAGCAACTGCCTGAAGCCCCATTTTCATTATCACTCCAACCATCATTACTTTTGGCCAATCTGCAAAAGCATTAGCAGTAGCAAGAAAAATTAGAGAAAGAGAGCTGGCCTTAGCACAGCCTAATCCAACTTAAATGTGTATAACCTGAGAAAACAAACTTAAAGAGACAAGGCAAAAAACACGACAGAGCATTTCACTCAGCCATTAAAAGGACAGAAAAGAAAGAAACGCCTCAAATTGTCCCTGCAACGGGTAACGTCCTAACTATGGATACAAACATTTGCTAGTGAGAGAAGAGTCTGTAAAACGCAACTGTGAGTACTTAGAACAGCAGAAGGTTCTGGCACTTCTAGGAGCCAGAACTGATAATCACAGAGATTCCTTGCAACCCTGAAATCCAAGAAACCATGACCAATACTTCACAATGCATTTCAGTTTTGGTATATCTCTACTGAAAGTAGAGCTGCATATCAAAAAACAACCATACTCTAGCTTATTGACATTCTGTCCAAGCAAATAGCACAATACTTTCTTTTAGTGTGCAATGTCTTCATGTGAGCTATTTACTAAAAGGCTTTAGAATGGATTAAATAATAAAAATGACCACGTTAAATATGACTACAAGCAGAGGAAGAAAATGGGCAAGGCAGAAAAAGGTTTTCAGAGGACAACTGAAAGCAGACAGAAAGTGATAGAGTAATACTGTTCTTATAAAGCCGGAAATTAGAGAAAAAGGCTCTCACCTGCAATGAAAAGAAAGGGAGAAAGCCACACCAGCTGATTAGAGGAAGTAAGGCGGATGTGAAAAGCGTATGGAGCCAACAAACAGCATACACGGAAAATGTTCTGGAAGTTCTAAAATAAATGCATAACTACTGAAGCAAAAATTATTCAAGGTGGTGGGCAAAACAGAAGTTTGCACTACATAGGGGGCAAAATATAGTCAACAGATTCCCACGTGCCTTGCCTTGAAGCCTATGTCAAATAAGAGTATGAAAGTCTGGTATGTTGCTCTCTCTTCTGATAGTAGTTACGCTGCCAGTCCAAGGCCACAAACTTCTTAACAGTGCAGAAGCTTGGCCAAAGGAGATAACCTCACCATTTGAAAGGAAAAGCATGAAAACCTAACTACATTTCTGCTGCCTTCTCCTTCTGGAACCATGGAGAACTGGGTGCTCAACTGGCAGCAGAGTTTCTGCCTCACTAAAATACCATAAAGATTCACTATCAGTAAAGAAAAGGCAGCACTTCAGAATAAACTTGAGCAGAGTGCCACGGGGGTCACAGGTCCAGACCTGGACTGGAGAAACTATATGAAGTTTAGTGGCTACTGCTTGAGTTCAGTAGGATGGAGATACCACAGATCCTACCTAGGTTATGTCACAGACAGAGATTGCCTGCAGAAAGTAAAAGCTGTATGAAGAAGGAATAACATTTGAATGCAGTCTCTTTACATTCTATAAACTAATCTTGCAGTCCTGCCGGGGTTTGCTCCATACCCTAGTCTTCATCTTCATCACTGCTCCTTGAACTGGTAGCTTCAAAATTTTGTTCCAAATCTGCGTTATCTCCCAAGTCCTTCTGGAAGATACCATTATCCCAGTCTTCTGGGCACTGGCTGCAATGTGCTGCTGTGGGCAATTTGCTGCACTTCCAAGCCATGAAAGCTGCACATACCACCAGGCTGACCTGGCAGAGCTGATGCCAATGGACTATTTTCAGTAAAAACGTGCAATCCTCAGTGAAATTACCTAGCAGATCTCAGCAAATGTGTGCAATCCCAAACTGAGCTACTTACTGAAGGCAGTCTGGATTGAGATATTAATTTGGAATGAAAAAAGTGTGTCCACTCTGGATGTCCTAAGGCAAATTACTTTGCTTAGAAAGATAACCAAGTTTTTTTTCTTTAAGGTCTTACATATTTTTTTCATAGCGCACTTAATACTTCTTTTCTCTTCATCATAAGAGAGACCATCTGGTTCAAATATCCCTACTGAATGTGGGGCTTATGGTTTTACCTATCTTTTTTTCCTGTGGAATTTTTCAGCTATTCACTCAAATTAGATTTTACTAGTATTTATGCAAGAAGCTTAAATGAAGATATTTTCCAGTATGAAGTCAATGAATTGATTCCTAGGCATATAATCACTTGCAAACAATGGATACATACAGTTCCCAGCACTTCCATAAAACAAAGGTGTTTACTTTTCTGTTGATTATTTTCTGCTTAACTGCATTCAAATGAATCCATTAAAAACGTGACTGCTTCACAGTAAGATGATCTTCAGCAAAAACAAACAACTGCTGTTTCCACTTCTCTTCATGGCCTTTAAAAACTACAGTCATCTGTACCCTGTATTTCAGGCAATTTATATATGATAAGTCTGGTCTTGATTTGTTAATTTATTGTTTTAAACGTAGTCCTAACCCTCCTGCCTGGGAAAAAAAAAATATTTTCCTACTTCATTACTTACTTGTTGTCCCTTAACCCACCTTTGGGCCTTCTAGAGTTTGAGCAAAACACCAGTGGGTCATCTCAAACTTCAGCCAGTCTTTCTGCCCATTGACTTTGGCTGAAATGATACATCCACTCTGGTTGTCCATAGCCACAAGTAAGCAAGTGATAGAACAAACCAAGGGAACTTCCATAAACGAGCACACTTATCCTGCGTTGCACTATGGCTTTGATCCCTGCCTCATCTTTCTTCAGGTTTACCTGCCCCATATAGAACCTTCACAGTAAGTAGTTTGCAACTATTTGGTAAATATTCTAAGCACTACTTACATACATAGATGGGACAAGACTGGAGAACTGGAAGAATACAGATCATGACAAAGAGGACAAGCAGGTTGCAACAGCTTAAATGGAAGATATTTTGTCAGGCAGACACCAGAGGCGTCTAAACTTTTTGTGGTTCCATCATGACTGGTTCTCAGTAACTGCACAGAGCTTCCTAGGGTCTGGACTAAATGATGCAGTAGACAACTTCTACAGTTTTTGATGGCTCCTGGCTCACTCTTCTTTATTTTTCCCCTTTTCTAATAGCCCACAGAGTCTTTCTCTGAAATGGTCCAAGGATAAAGATTGGTAAGATCACTCTGACACAAGTCTGAAATTTTATCTGTGGAAACTGCTTTCATGTGCTACTTTTGTGATGACATTTATAATGCAATGTTTGTAACAATGCAATTTCATCATCTTATAAATATCAATTTACCATTAAGTGAGAAAGGAAGGAACATTAAAAAAAAAAAAAAGACAAATCCAAACTTACCACCATTTCTGCTTTGTTTTAATTGAACTAGCCTTGTTCAGATAAGCCTGTCTATCTCTTACAAAAATAACAGTTTATAGTTTAAACTGTGAAATTGTGTGTGTGTGTGTGTGTGTGTGTTGTAATTATGGTGCCTGCTAACAATTTCATACTGCCACATTGCACATATGGCTTCCAAGCTAGCTTTATCTGAATCTTTGTGAATCTATTCTCCGTGCTATTAAACTGAGCACATTCCACATCGTTCAAAAGTAATTACACTTTTGTCTAGAGTGTAGGAGACTGCTCTCCCCAAACAATGAAATTCTCATTATTAGAGCTGGCACAATAACGGCACTGGTGTTCACAACACTGTGCATTGTACCATCACAATAACTTATCCTAAGCTTGATGCACAAAGGTACACTGGAAATTAAAATTTCTCTAAAACCACTGTGGGTCTCTGTTTTTTTTTTTTTTAAATAGGCATTCTTTAGCTCAGTATAATTAGAGTCCTATTTGACTTTTTAAAAAGCTATGTGCATTCAAATTTTCATTCTCTTCACAACTTCTGAATAGTAGCTAAGTGCTCTAGCCGCATGTTGTTCTGATCCAATACTATTCACACGCTGACGACCCCAGACCAACAGGTGAAGTGGAGGCCAGGGTGGATGTGGCAAGAGAATTCAAAAGCAGCGTTAAACAACCTTTCATTGTGGACAAGTGAAGGCAAAACCATGACGCAATGTGTTGGTAAGCTCTTTGACCAGCAGTGCTGTTACTCTTAGTATGACCAAAACTTCTTAATATTATTCCCAACTTACAGAGGAGTAACTTCATTCACCACAGAAATCTAGCACTTTTTAGTGGGATGCAATAAAGCTACTTAACAGCGCATTGTAGTGTTCCCTATCCATTTAAAGCACTGCTGAAAATGAATTCTAAATCCCTTTGAAAGTGCAGGGAGAACGTTGGCTAGCAGTGCAGTCACACAGTTTGCAACAACAGGACAGTGGCAAAGTTACACCTTACCAGTTTGATCTTTTGGTAAGAACTTATTTTTTATTTTAATATTCTATGGTTTAAAAGAATCACCAAATTTGAACACAGTACACCATGCCCAGGGTATACCTTAATCAGTGCTCTTCTAGCCCTGACATCTCTTATTTTCAGAAACTAGCACACAGACACCACTAGTGAGATCAGTAGTCCTGAGAGGTAGAAAAAGAAATATGGTGAGGTAGACAAATAGAAATAAATAAAATAAACCCTCAAAAGAGGTATTGACTGATAGTGTAATCCTCAAGTGCTTCCCTGCTAAGCTTATGCCCTGCCATGAACATCTTAAGGAGATTCTCAGATATATTTTAAGTCAAATGATATGTCTTGTATTTTCTTCTGAGCTTTTGGTTTAAGTCTGATAAATTATTGTTTCTTTTCCTGTCAGTGAAAGAGCTTTTCTACTAACAATAAGTACCTAGTTTTTTCTATCAAAAGGAAGAGAGTTCCTCTTGGGATACAGTTATTCCTGCCTTCCACAAAACCTCAAAATGGTTGAGGCTGAAGGGACCTCCGGAGGTCACCTGATCCAACTCCCTGTTCAAGCTGGGCCAGCTAGAGCCATTTGCCCAGGACCATGACCAGATGGTTTCTCAGTATCTCAAGGATGGAGACTCCTCAAACTCCCTGGGCAACCTGTTCCTGTGCTCAGTCATCCTCACAGTAAAAAGCGTTTCCTGATGTTCAGATGGAGCCTCCCGTGTCTCAGTTTGCGCTCAATACACTAACCTTCTCCCTGGCTGCAGCTCCAGCATCCTCAGAAACACTCCATTTCAATGGGAAGACAGCTTTTGCAGCTTTTTGACAATTTTGGTCAGGTTTGAAGATTTCTTTAAAGAATTTTGCCCTCCTTTTGTAAAAATTTAGCCAGCATTCCAAGCTGTGTCTTTAAGTTGGCAGTTGTTACAACTTAGTGAAGTGCAACAGGGTAAATTTTCAAGTCTAAATACGGTAAACTGTTGAGTTATTACTCTGTTGCATTCAGCCCTTTACCTCAAGGATCCCAGGATGTCCCAGTTGGCAGGACTTTTAAAAGGAAGCACAGCTGGAAGCAACCTATGAAACACAGGGTCAATTAGCAGCTAGAGAAGTGAGGCCAAGAAATTGATTTTCAAGGTTGAAATTGCTTTCCTAACAGTGCCTTCATGACCCAGCGCTAAGAGGCAGAATACAAGGAGACAGAGATGGCTGTGGGGACAGGGAACTCAGTTCTGCAGCCTACTGAAGAGACAAAGCTGTGTAATTCCGAACCTTTTCCAGATCCTTTGACTGTAGTTTTCTTCCGCGGAGGTTGTTCCCTGAGCCAAACGGGTATTGTAAGCTACACGTAAGCTACCACAGGAAGATCCCTCTAGATCTAGACAATGTTCACCTCCGAATCCCTTCAGAGAAAAGTCTTAGTCAACAGCCATGCACAAAACACTACGGTTTAGAGGGGTGCACCAGGGTGATGAATCACATGATTTCCAACTGGCTGATCCTGTCTTATTGGACATTAGAGATATCAGAGAAGGTGGACCTTGCTAAGGACAGCATACAGCTGCAAAATGAGAACTCCATAGTCACTTGCAGACTCGGTTAGTAGGTGTAGTAGTACAGCTGACAAGCTATTAAGAAGTGTGAAGCACGCTGCTGGAGCTCTATCAATAAAACTGTATTGGACTGCACTGTGGTGGTGTGCGCACATGTACATACACCTGGATTTGCTTCCCAGAGACCATAAAACAGCACAGTAATGCTACCAAAGTGAATACCCTTTGGGAATGACTTGTGTAACCACCCAAATCGAAGTAATCTAAAAGTTGTCTGTGCACTAGGTTCATTTACTTCCTTCTTTATAATTACATACCACAACAGCTGAGGGAGTGATTATGGATCTTTTACTCCTTTACACTGATCACTTCTATCCTTCTGGAGACACATAGGCTACATCCTTTCTGACCTACCTGGACGATGATTTTTACAAAATCTCACTGAGAGAGAGGTATTACAAAAATGTCCCATTCATTCAAACCAGCAATTTTCTTAAATATGTCATAATCAGTCTCTACAACCCCCAAAACATCCTTCAGATAAGCCTACAGCATCTCACTACTACAGCAAAACTGCCCAAACCACGTGGTAATTCCGTATCTTGTATCATAAAGACACAGAACACTGTTTCGACAGCACATTAAATACAGCCTTCATATTAGGAAGTCCCACTAGATGATCAGCTAAACTTCTTGGTCTTAAAAATTATAAATGAATAAAGAAGTTAGTTAAAATCAATTGAAGAGCAGTTAAGTGTTTTAGTGAGGCGTAGTTTAAGTACTCATGCTGGATTACTTTGAAGACAATGAAGTTTTATTTCATTAAGCTCTAGTTCTACACTACTGATGTCATCACAAGTTTATCTATTGACTTAAATGTTGTCAAGAATAACCCCTTGTCTTCAACGTACTCTCTAAAAAAAGGCCAAAATACAGCAAAGCCGTACACCAGTTGCATACCCTAACATCCCATTGGCTGGAGCAGTATATTAATGAATTACATCTCCATAAAACATATGACAAAGGATGAGAAGTAAACAAGCTACAAAAAGATAGAGACATGTCTGCTCATAAGTAATCTTTTCAATTATGTTCTTTCCATCTTTAAAGTTGCAATAACACAAAATAAAACCAAACACTCCAAACCACTGTTTGAATTTAAGCATTAGAGCAAAAAGGAAGAAAAGTGGATTGGGATCAGTGAGTTATTTTGTCTAGGAAAGCAGCTTCAATGAATATCTAGTGATTTGGTCCTATGAGAAATAATAATCCTTAAGGCTTTTTACTTAGGGCTTGTTACATATGCATAATGAGCTGTTGGGGCTTAAATACCACTGTGGAGCTATTGCAGGCTTTTATGAGAGTACACTATCACCTATTTTGCAATGCCTTTTCAAAAGCATTCAAATATGCAGGCCCGTTCATTATCTTCACTTAAAGTGAAATTGTCACTGCCCTTGTCAAAGTAGGGGACTAAGAGAAAAGTTACAGTCGATCTGTAAACAGGCAAGAGCTGTGTAAGTGTGTTCACAACACTCAGCTTTGTTGAGGTGCCTAAGTCCTGGGGTATCAATGCCTTTCCCTGCACCTTTCAACTGATACAAAAACGTGCCACAGCAGCCTGCGTGAAGGGTTCAAATATGTCAATGTTGCAGCAGTGGCACTATTTTACTAGTGAAGAAACTCAGCTTTGCTTTTTGTTTGTCTGCTTTTAGATAAAGTCAGCTCTGGACTTCCAGAGGGCTTCTAAATGTAATGAATTAAGTGCACCATGTCATTTGTAAAGTGCACAAAAAGGTGGGAATTCACAAGCGACAAAGTGGTAGGCTGACTTAATTCCATAAGAACAGCAAGTTTTCCTGAGGGTATCTGTGGCACGTAAAATACATATCAGACGTGAATTTTTAAAAGCAGCAAAATCCAAAGTTGCCTTTTTTACCCTTTATACAGACTTTCATGCCTTCCTATTGCATAAACTTGGCATTGGGGTGATATTTCAGACAGCACGCCAAACATGACTCTCACTTACAGTGTTCCAAAACCATTTACTGTTTGCTGAACACATACACTTCAAATTCACATCACTGTAGCTAAAAAATTTTAGCACCCTAAATGCCAGCAGGCAAAGGTGAGGAAAAGAGGAGTTTGCACTGCAAGTGATTTAGCATTTGCAGCGGAGGGTAAAGGCAGTCCAGCTAGGTCAAAGCTTTCACATTATTGTAGCGTGTTCTGTACGTGTAACTGTGCATTGTACACTCCACAGAGTACAGATCTGGATGCCAAACTACTGTAAGAGGCAGAATTCAAAGAATGGATGTAAGCACAATAGACCATTAGCAAACCTACCATTGTGTTGTGCTGAGAAGTGGGAGTCCTATGGCCACAGTTCTCTTGCGTCAGCAGAGAAACTGGCTGAAATTCCTCAGAGTGAGGCTTGTTGGGAAAACTCACATGCAAGGGAAGGTGAAAGGCTGGGAGCCCGTCACTCTCCTCTTCTCCCACTTTCTGTCTGCTTGTCACCATGGCTACCTCTCCATCTGCTTCCCCATACGGAGAGGCTGGTCGCTTGGAAGACATCCTGGAAGGAACAAAAGAGGAGAAAATAATGAAACCTCCAAATAAATCCTTAATGCCGTCATTGTGTGGTTAGGGGCCATTGTAACAGAAATGCCTTTTTTGTGCTGGCAGAGAGCAGGAAACCATCCAAATACCACTGCAAAGCATACACAATTGGGAACAATGGCCAAGCAGGTAGCAACAGAACAGTGGCTTGTTTGTTGTGAGAATAATACACTAATATAGCACTCTCTTGTATTCTGGCTTCTTAAACATGAAAATTCACCTAAGAAGACTGGATAATGAAATGCAATTCCTTTAAAAAAATACCCATCTGGTTTTGCATTTGCAAGAGACTGTAAGAAGATAGAATGTCTCCCGATACAAGCTATTGTCAACTTAGCTTTTAAGGAATAATCACCCGCGTGTATTTAACCATAACTGAGAAAAAAGTAAAATAAAATTAAATAACTTGCTGGCAAGACAACACATCTGTGTTTTTAAAACTTCACCAATGCGAACAACAGAGTGTTACAGTCATGTTCCAAGAATCTTTTCAGGTTTGCAGATCTGGGATAGTTAAGCAATTAAACATTTGGACACTAATAATCGAAGCTTTTTGACAACACAAATTCAGGGTTTTATTAAGTGAATGAGGATTTGCTATCAAGACACCCTCTACTTCCTACCTCCAGCCAGATCAGGAAAACACACGTGTAAATGTAATTTGCACCTATGTCAATAGAAGAAAGGATACACAAGGAAGATACACAGAGCACACGCTGTAAAAAATCATCCACGAATCTTAAGTTAAAATTCAGGCCCACGTTCTGAATTTTCTGAGACTGTCTGATAACGCTGTTATGATAGTATGTGTATAGCCTCAACTTTTTGAAAGACTGGAAGAATCCTTATGTCATTGGAAAATCCAATTTTCATCCAAAGTGGGAACTACTGAAAATCTTACAGGACAACCCGAACCCAGAATGCTTCCAGCTTAGTCTTCAAAATAGAGGGGTCCAGGGAAGTATTAAAATGCAGACGACTTCTGGGATTAATTACAACAACATTGTTCATGAAAATCAGGGTATGTGCATGGATGGCACAATGGGCCACTGTGCTAAGCAGGGGCATCTGTAACAAGGAGCAGAATGAGAAGTAAGACATCCTACAGGCATAGTCAAAAGAAGAAAAGAATAAAAAAAGCAAAATATTTCACGAAAAATAGGAAGTTATGAACAAGGAAACTGAAGACTATTGTATGTAAAAGTTGAAAAGACAGGCTGAAGAATACTGCTCCTCCTCAAAAATCTAGTATTTATGATTCTAATTACCCCATTTTGATTTTCCACTTCACAGTTATAGAACTGCATTTCAAAAGCCCAGCAGCCTCTTGAACCATGTGTGGGGCTGCTGTGAGGTGGAGCATGTCCATACGATTTGGCATATTGAGCACGAAATGGTTCTTAGCAGCAGTCAACTGGGTCTGAAAACAAACAGTGACTTTAAACAGCCCTTTGTTAGGACTTAGTTTGTTTCTAATGATCTCATTTTGAGCTTTGCCTCCTGAGCCAAGTTAGATTACATTAAAAAAAAAAGAAAAAGCCAAAACAAAACAAGAACACCAAAAAACCCACACACCCCCAAAAAGAACCAACACACACAAAATAAAAACCTCAGACAAAAAAAATCCCTACCAGAACCTATACCCAAGCTGCACATCGCCTGTTCGGAACACCACCTATTGCTTGTACAAAGAGAAGCAATCTGTATTTTCTATTAATGTTTGACTTAGTCCAACAGACTAACACTTCATACATCCTACCTGAATTCTGTCTTCTAGGCTTTCCCACCTACGTGTCTGCAACAAAGCATATGTATAAAGACAGAGATCACCAGATAGACTCTTCCTGGCAGTTTTCTACTAGCCCACTGAATTCAGCATTTTACAGCTATGTTTGACGTGACAGATCCCAAGCTTTTCTACTGCAGAAACCATGCAACTCCCTCCTGAAGTTAATGTGAATTATTCATATTCTGCATTGCACTGCACCAAGATACACATTTGCTATTGATTCTGGGCGTAACATTTTGGTTACTTCAACACTGTCTTAATAGTACCTTGGGTTTTTACAAAATCTCACTGAACATCAGCACTAAGTGGTTGTCTTCATTTTGGCAAACAAAAAGGAAAGGACACAAAATCATTAGCAAATTATTCCACAGTAATATACTATACTTTATGACATTTTTATTCAATAAGAGGTCTGAAAATACTGTAAACTGACTACAAGACTCTCTGCTGTAATTCACTTTGACAATAAAATATGAAGAGATGATGCTTTCCTTTGTGTTAATGACTTATATTATATACTCTATATCCAAGTTGTGTTACGAACTCCTACTGCTGTTGACTCAGAATAACCTGGATTCTGACACACTGCTTCACAGGAGTTTGACTATCATGTTGAAGTGAAGCTCTTCTGTTAACTTTATCAGTCAATAAATGGTTTCCTCTACTGTGTTTGGTTCGCGTTCTGCAGATCATCATCACCTTCTGCCTGTCACTGTTCCCAACAGGGATGATATAATTTTCTGCAGGGAATTTATAAAAACAGACAAGGAAGGCAACAGAAGTGACCACCTCTATGCACAAGCAGTAAGAGGTTATTATGGTTTTGATCTAAACCAAGAACCTATGGGTTGGACTGTAGGTAAACTCACAGTGATACTAGTGAGGGAAGAAGAAACTTCTTCCTTCCTCACGCAGCTCTTACAAGACCCAGTTTAAATAACAAGCCATGTTACTCAGCATAATGCTGGAAGGCTAAGAAATTGCTGAAATAACTAAGGTGGCAAAATTATGGATCTAATCTGCCTTAGTCTTTCAAGTGACTAGGACACTCAAAGAAACGATTGCACAGTCCCAGGGTCACAAAGAAACTCAAGAGGTTTCACACAGCTCAGATGACAACTGCAATTTGTTTTCAGGTAGTTCTGTCCAAATCCAACATGAGTTAGCCATAATCTGGTTTTTCAGAGATATTATCGTCCCCTTTAACATCAAACACAAACATCACAATTTCACAGAAAACACTCCTTATGAACATCTGGGAAATCTCCACAAGGAAAGGGAAGATTTAATTAAATAAATACTTATCTACGTTTGGAAACGTCTTCCAAAAGGACAG
This sequence comes from Thinocorus orbignyianus, assembly GCA_013400375.1. Classification (NCBI taxonomy): domain Eukaryota; kingdom Metazoa; phylum Chordata; class Aves; order Ciconiiformes; family Thinocoridae; genus Thinocorus; species Thinocorus orbignyianus. The sequence goes on from VXBW01005306.1 coordinate 2,076,788, forward strand.
TAACTATCAAAGTCTAATGCAGCAAAGGATCCAACCACTGATAGGTTCATGAGCAACAAACAACATTCTCAGGTGGTCTTTCATTATTTCTACAGGTTTCTTGGTCCCTCTTCCAAATTTGAAATGCTCTGACACCATGCATACTTGAGTTCTCTCCTTGCCACACATCTTCTTTTTACTATTGAGCTAATACCATGTCACAACAGATTCTGTGTCTGAGACACAAGTGCAGTTCCCGTTATAAAGAATAAGTAAAGGTCAATGGCTAAATTCTGAGTGAGAACGTTATCTGAAACTGAGTTAATTTAAATAGATCTAGGTCTAACGGAAGACTGGAATTATCCCATCTTAACAAAGGACTGCAAACATCCTCAGATCTGCCCTCAACAATAACATGACAGTTTACAGCTTACATGACTTGAAGATCTTTTCCTCAAACTAGATCAAACTCAGAAGAGTTTTCAATTACACCCCTCTGAAAGAAGGTTTACAACGAGAGAGGAAACAGCAATTTCCTCAACCATCAACTTATGGATAGGGCTAAAAAAACCCCCAAAGCCCAAGATACAACTCTCCGAAAGGCAGCAACACAGCAAACTAGATTGTGAATCTAAAAGGGTGTCTCTGCAGACCTAATCTGTTGCAACTTAAGGCTTGCAAGAAGAGCTGCATTTTGAACTGGCATTAATCATTTCTACTAAATATAAATAACTAGATAATGATTTTCTTTTGACAACCTAAATTGGCAAAGTTCACATAGTGGGACACAGGCAGTACTCAGCCTACTGTAGGGAAACATCAGAGCTATGAAACATATCCCCATACCTGATTTTTATCAGTGGTCAGAATTGAACTGAAGATTAAATTCTGGTGACAAATTCAAGAATTACCTTATTTCTTGTAAAGGAAAACATTCTTTTTTGTTGTTGTTTTTGGAAAGGCTTCTTAATATGCAACAACTGAAGTAAAACCCATGTCTTGCCCGGTAGCAAGACCATTTTTTTCAGGGAAGTAAAATCTCACTCTTCTAACTCACTCTTATCCCACAAGTATTTGATGTAATTCATCTTACAATAGCTTCTCCACATATTTCTTTACCCTCCTTCCATTTACAACAGACCCATTGTAGGCTTAAACTGATACCCCGAGTCTACTGATCTCAGTGTTTTTGGACTTCAGCCTGGCTGGATTTTCCCCACTGGAGAAAGCAAAGCTGCACTGCATCCACATGAACTGTTTTCTCATGCCACCTACAAGTCTTGCTTCCACCCAAATAATTAGCAAACAACATTATTTTGTTCGAGTTTCTTTTCCCCTCAACTTCAGTGCCTCAAAAAAAGCGATCTTTCCACCGCCCTATTTTTTTATTATTATTACTATTTTTAACAGAACCTCATTTAAATGCTCCCACTACATTTCCATTTGTTCATTGGTTTTGGTTTATTACATATATGATTGTACACCCAAAATAAAGCTGAAACAGTATCCAGTATTCAAGGAGATAGTGCCCTCTAGCACACAACCAGTATCTATCCCAATGTGATTGCTCATACCATAAAATTTCATAAATTTATGTCATAAAACTCTAATCTTGTTACATTAAGCAAAATACCTCAGAAATATTTCAGATACCCACAAAAGCTTTTGGAGAAATGGCTTATCCATGTCTTCAAAAGTGACAAACACAGATGTGTCAGGAGAAAAAGATATGAGGCCATAAATCTTAACTTGTTGGGAGTTAATTAAGGGATTCATCAATCATTACACAGCTCACCCCATACACACACAGGCAAAATCCCGTCAGCTGCCATAACCTACAGAAATCTACAGGTTAAAAACTCCCAAAGTCCCTCTGTTCTGACTATTTATAAATGACTTTGTATAATCTAGCATTAAGACCTGTAATTATAAAACAGCATTAAAACAGGCCTGCATAGTTATGGGTAATTATAGTTGGTACACTTTTTAAAGAAATAAAAAGCTTTTCCATTCAAACACAGGCTTTGCCTTTTTGACAGCTCCAAGTCCACAGGATGTAGAGAGATGATTTAAATTGTATGTCAAAATTTTGACTGTGCAAGACATTCTTTTTTTTCCCCTTATCAAGAGAGGCATTGTTGTTTTCTCACCATAACTAGGCGTGACAGCGCCTGACTGGAGTCGCATAGCCAGTTTCTGAATCGGCATGAAAATGTTCACCTCTTGAGTTTCTCTGGCAGCTAGAAACTAAGTCTTTCTCATGGCTAGAGTTTAAATCGCTCGGCCCCGTGCATGGGAGACGGGCACAGAGCTGCATTCTAAAGAGATGCACGAGGCCGAGAGGAGCAGATCTGATCCCCCAGCAGCAGCTTGGTGGGTCACGCCAGCTACCCACAGCAGCAGGAATTTACTCCTTCACATGGCCCGATTCCCACCCAAATGTGACATGTCAAACTAGTCCCCGGTCTGACTCTCTCCCTGATCTGCAGGATTATTTCCCCTCTATTTAAAGTACATGTTGGAAATCTGCAGACTCTGCTTTTCCACAGAAATTACTTAGGATTACAGACAGCAGCAATCTCACATACACGTGCATCTAATGTGTAAGCACACACACACACATACAGAGGCACAAACACAAGTTTATCCAAAACCTCAGCGGTACATCTGCCTCATCTCTGAGCATATTTAAGTACTAATAAAATGGTTCGTATCCCAGTTTATCGAAGCTGCGGGTCTCTCTACAGACAGCCCAAACAAAAGGTGCTAGTCAATACTAATGATGGTCTCCGTTCCATTTTGGCCCCAAATTCCTTCATTATTTATGTACACTGAACAACTAGTACCTTTAAAAAACCAACTCTGCTCATTTTGACAAGATTACTTGTGTAATAAGGTATTACTCAACATGAGTAAGGGTGGCAGACTCCCACACTCTGTCCCACTGGGAACTGCAAGCCCGACTTGTTTCTACACATACCACTAAAAACAGACTTCACTTGGCAATATCTTTGAGTCATTTACAGCCTGGTTTGGAATTCTTCACTGAAGTCATTTTACAATTTAAAAAAAGAAAAAAGCAGCAAACCTCTCTGATCTGCTAATCAATAAAAAGTGCACATGAAACGTGCTCTCATTTGTCACTCACACTGAGATGGATTAATCTCTTAATTATTACTTTCTAAGATGATATCAATCGGCCATCTTTTAAAACGCACAGGTGCTACAAGTGAGTTGTGTTATGCAAAACGGGGTTTGGTGAACAAGTCACTTCTGTTAATGCAAACCAAGCTCACTATGGCAAACTACCTGGGTAATAATTCAACGCAGTTGTCTATTATTACAGCTGCCACAAGTAATCCTATGGTTAAGGCTACCCAATAATTTCCATTTCACCCAACTCTCTTTCTCTCTTTTGCTTTCCAGACTTCCTCTCTCTATGAGTTAACTTTAACAATTTGGTTTTGTCCACTAGTTTAGAAGATTCTGAAAATAGAATGGGCAGGCAATACGCTTTAAAGTGCAGCAGGGTAAAGCATCAGTGCCTTGGCTGATAAACCCGCTGTTCCTCATACTGTAGAAACTGTTTTTTTGATAAAAGATACTGTCCAAAATTCCAGTGGTAAATGGGTTCATTTTGACAAGTTTTGAAACCCTCAAATAAGAAAGTTGTTACAAGTGTGTTTCAATAAAATGTTAACTAAATTCTTGTAATGTTTTTCTTTTTTCACTAGAAAAATGAAAAAAAAAAAAAACAACAATCAACAACCCAACTTCTATACACTCTACAAACTACTAAAAATTCATCAACTCTATTTTCTTGTATTTTCCAGGAATTCATGCATGAAAAACCACTGTAAAATCAAGCCTAGAAAAACATATTGTGAAAAAACGCTCATGTTGAATATTCTGAATGTGCAGTATGCAAAGATTTTCACTGACCTTTTGAAGCAGGTAACTGGGAAAGATTCTTTGTGCACGACTACATTGTTTAGTGAGTGAAATAACCAAACCAGAAAGCTGTAAGGTGAAGGAACTCCTACCAAGATACTGTATTCTATTACTGGAAAAAATATTACCCAGTTCTTTTGTAGATCTCATACAGGACTTTGCTTTATTGTCCCTGTTTTGTACTGTAACTAGGAAATGTTACGCAGGAATGTTTCGTGATTTACCCAGAGACACACAATCAAAATCAGTTTTAGAATGAGAACCTGTACCCTAATTTGGTTTGATACCCGTCATCTTCATAAACCCTTTGTTTTTCACTAGTCTGTATGTCAACTAAAAGAGCCAGAAACATAATAGTAAGTTTATAAGCCAGAAAGAACAGCATCAAATTTTATTTCTGCTGAAAAGTATGTTTCTAAAATATCAAACTTCAAAACCTGGATTTTTGGAGAACTTCTCAACACCAGAAGAGGCAAGTGGTGAAAATGTGGTTATGGCATAGGCAACATATAACGGTAATGGTGTGATGTCAAAGACAATGAGCATCTATCAGCACAAACTCTGAAACAGCAGGATGCAGTCATTGTTGATGTTTCAAGTAAACTGAGCCTGATCACTGGCTTCTTTCATGCAAAAGACTCTGCTTGGATGATTTTGAATTAAATCCACAAGCTCATTTATTTTCCAGTGCATCCTCAAATTAACTCTGGCTTCCTTCCCCCCTACCTCCAAGTTTAGAAACGTACCTCCCCCCAGCCTTCAGCTTCTCACACATCTTGCTTTTTCATTTTTTATTATTTTTACTATTATTTTACATTTGTTCTCATATCACAGTAGAAATTGCAGAGATTTGGTTTTATTCTCATGTAAAGTTTTAGGAACTGCTCACTGCTGAAAACTCTATGCAATCACTATGACATTAGGCAATCATCACTCTTCTGCTTGCTGAACTACAAAGAGGAATCTAGTCAAATAATTAAGAGATTTCAGGCCTTGAAATTTCACTGTACAAACTAATACTTTAAAATGACAGAAAAGAAGTCAGTCAGTCTCCAGACGCTGAGTGGGAGAGCTGTGCTGTGTGCTACAAGGAATCTATACATCACACACAGACGTGCATACCTAATTTCCATTGACATTGAGTGAAATGAAGGCAAGGAGTTGAAAAAGCTTTAAAATTATTACAATTATGAGTGACTTATTACAAAGAAATTTGAAGAAGCACAGGCTCATTCTGAAAACTCAGCTAATATTAAAACTTCGCGATTTAGGGCGCTTATTCTTGGTCATTCGTAGTCTTTGTCTAATCAAGCTGACATAGAATCTTCTTCAAGCATTATTAAGTGATGAATTACTTTCAGTAGAATCAACATTAATAATAAAAAAATCTCTCCTAAAAGAAGTCCAGAATTCAATATAAGAAGCCATGCTTTTGATTGAGATCTTGGTAAATTACGACACAGCTTTCCCCACTCTTCCATCAGGTCACTGCTCAGTAATGGGCACACCAAAGAAACAGCTCTCCAGCTTCAAGCCTCCCTCTCCTTTCCCTTCTCTTTCCTTATTTACATTTCAAACTCAACAAAAGGATACTTTTCTTTTAAACAACAACATTCCCTCACCAGAGTTTGTGTATATTCACAAACCAACCAGAAATGAGGAAATATAAACCCCTAATAAATAAATTGTATATCCCCCTCTACTTTACTCTTAATTTCCCAACTGATAAGTCCAGAATTATAAGTTTATATTGGATGTATGTTTGTTTCTAATAAATGTACATATAATTGCACTTATGAAATAATTTTCAATATACCCACTGATGTTCACACATCTGAACTTAAGTCTTGTTCTACTGTTATTATATAAACTCTTGCTCCAACCATCACCTGCAACACATTTGCATCATGTCTATCACTTTATAAAAAAATGCAAATATACACAGGAACACATAAACACATACTTACATATATTTCCCAGTAAAAGTGATCATGCTCGTTAAGTATGTGTGTGTGGATGAATGGATATTCACAGCTTGAACTTGCATCACTGAAATACTGGGCCTCTAAATAACTTCAGTGGGAGCAGAATTTGGGCCTCAGAGAACCTGTGTATAGCTTTAAGAATTGTAGGCACAGTGAAAAAAGTTTATCTGTATCATGTGCACGTACGTGAAAAAAAATAAAATACATTTAGGTAGAACAACATCCCTAATGGATGGAAACATCTTCTTTTCAACAGTTTAATTCCAGCTGCCTAGAATTTTATCTTTTTTTTTTTTTTTGTTCACACAAATGTGTGTGCTCCCTGCTTTTTGGAGGGTTTAGATATGACAGGTGCATTCTTGGCCCAGGAACAAATAATCCTGGAGAGCACAAGAAAAAAAAAAAACAAAACACAAATTGAACTTGAAGATAAAATGACAGGGAGTAAATACATTATTGCCTTTTTTATTATATCAAAAAAAAAAACAACACCAAAACCACAAAAATTTTGAACATCTGTAACGTCCAAGCAATATGAGGTAGAATTTTCAAAGCTGAAAAGAGATTGTTCCAAAGCCCAGATGTTGCCTTTCAGAAACCAGTGAAAATTGCTGCCTCTATTTTTGTTTCAGCGTAATTTTCAGAGTAAAACAAAAATTGGTTAAATAAAACTAATTTTACTCATTCTGATATTTCAAAAGAGAAGGTGAACTTTTCCCGAGTCTTCGGGCGCTTTGCACTCCTATCTCCTACTTCAGATTATCCACAGTCATGCCATTTCTGTTCCAACAGATGATTGCATGACGGATAAAACAGAAAAAGTTTATGGCACGATACGAGGGCTCCTGCTTCACTCACTGTGCATATTGTACCGTGAAGTCTTCTTCAGTCATCTCGTGAAAGGTTGACAGCTGTTGTATTGTTTCCCAGTTTCTACTCATAAAACCGTAAGAATTCAAGTCTACAATAACAAATGTGTTGTGCTGTGCATTCACCCATCATGGCGTGGGTATGTTCACTTGCAGCAGTGCTGTTCAAGCCACCTTCGGTTCTGTTATTTCCAGATTTCTGGATGTCCGTGTTCAGTTCAAAATGCTTCTCAACACTTCTCTAAACTGTTGCTTACACGTACTAACACACTTCCTCGCCACTGCAACTGTACACGTAGGTAAGTGGACTGACTTCAGCTCACCGCTAAAAGCTCATTCTTTGCCACATCCAATTCAAGAAATGCCCATCAAATTTCAAGAGAAACAATTATAAACAGTTGATAATTATCCATCTTTACAAGCATTAACCCTAGATACTGCTGGAGCTGTTAGCTAATAGAAATATAGCTATTAATCATATAACACATGTATACCCTTGCACAGATAAATGCATACTGGTACGCAAAGTAAAAACAAATCCACAAATATGAAAATGAGAGACCGTTCCAAATAGACAACATACCTTTAGGACCATAAGGAGTCTCAAAGGCTGCAGTGGTAGACACTGAAACACAGTCACAAAAAGATGTTCACTTTAAAAATCTCTGAGATTGGGGAGTGGGGTGGAAAAGAGAAGAAAAATCCTGAAACCAGTGTCCTTCCCTCCAGGGAAATTTGGAGGACATCTGCCATTCACCCTTCCGTAGGTACTTTGTCTACCTTCACGTCTGTTGTTCAACAGTGATTCCCATCCAGCTCCACAAAGACCCAGCTGTATAAACCAATGCTGTCAAAGAACAGGGAGGGGTGTCTAACATGCTGACCGCTGACTGAGCTTGCAAGGATAAAGAAGCCTTGATGGAGAGAAGTAATCATCCATTGCTGTTTGTTTACTTTACCTCCTCCACCACATACTGGAACCTTTTTTGTTTTTTCCATTACCAAAACCATCCCCCACTGAGAGGCCTTTGTGATCTAAAAGGGGCAGAGCCCCTCTTTCTTAACACTGGCAAGTTTATGTAGGCAGATTCATTCAAACACATCTTAAAATAAACATTTGGCTCTTCCCCTACATCACACTGTCCACACACTGCCTTCAAACACACTTAAAAAAATCACCATTAAAATGCACTTGCCTAGAACTGTTTTTACTGAGATGTATTAAAACAATTTAGCAGTCTAAGGCACATATTACCATGGAGGTTCAACTTCAGATGAGAGCTATAGTCTTCTGAAAAAAATAAATATACATCACAGTAAAGTAAACCTGGCTGCTATTGCCATAACGGGGGTTATAATAGCTTTCTTGAAAAGACTTCTTCCATCAAAAATCTTCTCCCCACTGGGAATACACCTAATTATATTACAAGTGAATCTGAATCCAGATGTTCAGATCGGAAACAAAAGTCACAAGTATTACAAGCAAAATGCCCACTGCATGGAAAACGAAGCATTTGAAGGGTACCACTGGCCTGACCTCTGTAAGGAGTGAGGACATTCAGATTCCTTCAAGTCCTAAGAGGTGTAGGTGCTGAGAAGCTTAGAAAACAAACCTTCCTGTTAAACGAAAATGAACAACAAAGCTTCCTTATTTCCCACTTCTTTTTTATTGTACACTCTGCACTTTTTTGGTTTTTCTAACTATATGGGTTTGGCATTGAGAACAATTGCCTGCAAAAGTGTATTGGCAACAGAAAGTAGATCTCCCAGAAGGCTTTCTGACAGATCAGAAGATGATACTTCACTTCTCAACTGGAAGAGGATGCCCAGTCACTCCATGGGCTACCTACTGCAACCAAAGTTATTCATTAGGAATACTTATAGTCAAATTAAACTAGGACATTTGAGAAAAATCACAGATTCCTTTGTATTAGACATTAACCTCCACAGCACAGGCTGATGATCAACTATCTTTTGAAGGCTACCAGCTTGAACTGGATACAAAATGCAACAAGGAAGGTCTACTTGTCCCATTTTTAATTTTAAAGAGGTAATAAATAGGTTTTGATTTGGGTAAGTAGTCATCTGGCAAGCTCTACAGTTGTTTGATTGACACCTAGGATAGAGGATTGACTGGTGGATTGATTGAAATACATCACAGAAATTTAATTCTGCTGTATAGCAACATCTTTTGGCATTGATCATTGCTGAAGAAGCATAAACATTGAAACTATGATCAGGTAATTTACTGCTGAATACCCTCTCTGCCTCAGTATGGGCTACAAAACCAGGATACAACATTAAGAATTCAGAAGACTGTTATTCAGTGCCCAGTTATCAGCAACTTCCTCTGTGACCCCACATAATATATTGAATCTCTCAGTCTCCCAGTTTTCCTGTTTCTACATAAGAGATAAGAATGTTTAACTGCTTTTACAAAATGCTCTGCAAGGTCCAATTTTCTTTTTTTAAAGAAAACGTTATGTTAGTGACTGCTGTTTGTCTTACTTGCTTGTATCATTAACTTACCTGATGGTTTTGTGCATACTGACACATAAGCAAGAGCAAAAATTAAGTAGTCTATTCAGCTGCCACATTTTAAATCTGCAAAAATAAGTTTCTTCATGCAGTCCTGCCAATAGATCCTGTGAATCATTTTTGTTTTACCTACTGACTATATTTACGTAAAAATCTATTCATCTTTCTTTTCTGGGCAGTGACAATGCAAAAAATAATAATAAATAAATCCCAAACTAAACCTAACCAAAAAAAACAAAACAACAAACCACATACCGAACCCCAGCATTTAGCTGGAGAACACCACCGAATCTTTTTCACTACACCATCCACTTTCACTGGATCCCCTTCTCTGTCCTTCATACAAGAAGAAAACTCACCCCTTGCCAGGTAATGCCACGGTATTTTACAATTAATGAATGCTTTTCACTCAGGAAAACTATTTAAAGGAATCTCGCATAACTTCAACATGAAATACTAATGGCAACACCTATTTCACAGATGAACCATTACAGACGTCAGTTTGGTTCCTGTTTACCCTCAGAACTGCCCAGTGCTGGCACCCAAATTAAACTCAGAGCTCTAACTCATACTCCCACAGCAAATCAGGGACAAATCTGGACAACGAGGCCCAACGCTCTGATTTACAGTTTCCTCTATTATTCAGTAGCTCTGATTATAATTCTTCAGTACAACAAAAATGAGACACACTGCATTCTTCAAATGCACTATTAAGATAATGATGGAAAGCTCAAACTAGCCCCTTTTCCAACATTGCCCTGTATAACTAATTACAACAGTGCACTAAAAAGAAACAACTCCTAAGAAAGTGTACTTTCTGTATCACTTTAAGTTGTATCTACCCACCTGTCCCTTCTTTTGCAAACAATTTTTTTTCCTCTCTTTTAAATGGCTCACACAGGTGTACCAGATTTTAAAGCTTTCGAAGTGTCAACCATAAATTAGTCTCCATAATATAAAACTAATGCTAGGGGAACATTTTTAACCAAGAGCATACTTCTGGTTCCACTAACCTACTCGCAACACGGACCAAGCATACAGCTGTACACTGGCATTCCTGGTTGGCCTTTTTAAGAGTTTTTAAAACCCTCCTTGTAAAAGAGCTTTTTCCTTTTTCCCCCACTGTCTTCTCACCCCCATCTCCACCCTTGCTTTAGAAGAAGATCAGAAAGTGCAGCTGTTGCCAGGCCTTTACACCCCTCTCCCCCTTTCCCTCTACCTCTCTGCCCCTCATATGCCATGGATAATAAAGCACAAGGCAGACAGTGCCAGAAAGATGGACTTTATCTTCTTTGGTAAGAGATCTGCAAATATACTTGCGATATTAAGATATCTATACACTTCCAAAGTTCTGAGTAGAAGCCCATCTCCGAACACCTACATACCTCTGCAAACCTCGTCCTGCTTCTCTCCTCTCCTTTATACAATTTACTGGAGAGCTTTCCATGCTTGCACTACTCTTTTCATCCTTAAAAGCACTTACAAATACTAATTACTCTTCACATATCCCTTCTGTGAAGTAAATAAGGATTATTATCCCCTCTGAAGTAAGGACGGATTACTAACTCCTTTTTACAGACCGAGGAAATACGGAAGAGGATTTTAAGTGGTCTACACACCACAACGTAAAGAGATGACATTGAAGCATGGATTAAGATACAGAAGTTCTCCACCTCACGCTCCAGCTATGACAGTCTAAATCTTACCCTTCTAATTGCAAATGATACTCTTAGCCCAATTGTTTCTATCTGCTGGCTGATGATCAAATATTTAATGTCTGCCATAAAATGAAAATATGAACTCTACAGCAGTGCCTCTTATTTGTCATGCCCCATTACTTAGACTGGGTGGTAACATGTGCCCATACCATGGGTTTCCATTTTATTATAGTCTCTATTTGCTCACTCTCTTAAGATGTTTAAAGAAGAGTTGTATGGATTATCAGACAGTCTGAAAAGTTCAGTTCAGAGCTCTTCAAACACATTCATTTTCATCTTATTAGCACAAGTAAAGTAAAAGCCTTAGGCAGGTAATTTACCATCCAGTTTAGCCAAAGCGACTTCTAAAGGAAAAGTCAACCTTTGTAAATTGTTTGTGATAATCTCCAAACCGATCATTAATTATCAGCTGCTAGTAAGCTTTCCTTCCATCAGCGGCACTGTGAAAATAATGCATTTCTCAGAAAATCTACCATTGTTACTATTACCACCTGTGTAATCAGCCATTATTAAATCCAGCAAAGTTACATAGCAGGCAGCAGTCTCGCTAAGTGAATCCTGTCCAGCAAACCCATTCTGCAGGCAGTTTAAAAATCAGTTATCCACCAACAGGAAAGTATTCATTATTAATGTTATATTTTACATTTTATAACTTCCTACATATAGTAGCAGTTACAATTAATTTAGACCTGTTCAACTGTGCTTAGTAAAGCACACGCTGTTTCGTACTGCCAAACTCGAGCAGACGTACAGAAACTTTATTTTCCCTTTTTACAGTTTTCTGATTTTCTTCTACTGGAAGTGAATGCTTACAATCTAACAGTAAAAAAGTTAAAAGATCCTTCCATGTTTTGTTCAGGAAAAAGAACTTGGGAAGAGATGGCTGCAAGTAAAGCAGATTAGTGTTTGCTACCCTCAGGTCCATGTCACACAGAAACAGACGGTGACCTTTTTGTACAAGAGATTTTGTCAAATGCAGTTCAGCCTTCATTTAAAAATTCTGACCAATTGTTGGGCCATTTTTGGAATTTTGGACAATACTATGACCAAGATACAACAGCTGACATACTCCCAGTTCTTACTTCAACTCCACCGAACTTAACAGATAGTCGCCAGTTAACTTTCCTGGAGCAGCCCCCGATGTCAGAGCACCTTGTATCTTCAGTGGGATCAAGCACACCTGACAAATCATATTTTAAAAAATTATTTCACCATCCAGGAAACCCAGGCTGACAGCAACAAACTGCAAAACTGGTGGGTTTTAATTTAATTGTGCGTTGTCACACACACCATTGCTTGAGGAAACAAAGAACTAACACTAAAGGGAAGACATAAGTAGGTACTGAGAATTTCTAGAAATGTGGTGTCTTTGGAAAAGGCTGCAGATTATTAAGCAAGTGATTGTATTTTTCTTTTTAAATGGTCTACAGATGAAAAAACCCAACCAACAAAGTGGTGAAGTGCTCACCACCATGGGTTATAGGTTTAACAGAGCAGAAATTGAAGCCTTTTAAACTTGGCAGTCCCAGCAGCATGGTAATCTATTTCTCTATTTTTGTAACAGATTAAATGCAGAATAATTCTACATATGTGCAACCACATCATCTTTAACACACACACACACACACACACACACACACACACACAGAGTAAAAGAGTTCTGTTCACATTAAAGAAGACTGACTGCTCGTTGTGTTTGTGACTCAGGTCCATCAGCAGCAACTTCACATTGAGTCCTGACGATTCCAAATGCAAAAGGATTACAGTCATCAAAATGGAAAAGGGATCCAGTACCACAGCTGAAAGAAGAATCATCCCTCAAAGACAGTTTTGTTCAGGTTCTCTCAAATACACACAGGACAGGCTTAAAATTGTAGCAGCGGATCTTTTAAATAATGTTTATGAAAATTCTACTTCAAAAGACAAGAAGACCTGGAACGGAACAGTCTCTTAGAGAGATACGAGACACACTTCTGCTAAAAATCGAAGAGAACAGACATGTAGTTTCCTCAACGAGATGGTGCCAATGAACAGGCCATTGCTCCTGAGGGAGCTTAAGCTTTCAATACCGTCACCTTCAGCAAAGAAAACAAAGAGATCCAAACTATTAAGATGCAATTCTGTTCCACACAAGGGTAATGTCAAATGATACCTCCTCACTGAACAGTTCTGAGTGCTGGATGCAACTTAAAGTCTTCTTTTTGTTTGTTTGTTTAATTTTCTAATTCGAGGCCTCTTTTCTACTACTACTTTCCTAAATCCTGCAGAACCTATTACACCACAGGCCGCTGAGCGGCATTTCATTCTAGTCACATACCATACAATAATGTACTAAATGCAGAATCAGACTTATTCCCCCCTGGGATCTGCATAACTTACTTCCAGGATCTAGCCCGACACAAAATAAACATTTCACAGAAAGGCAGGTATCTCCAGGAGAAGAATTTAACCTGCAGAATTTTCATGTTGGATTACCATCCAAGAGCATGAGGGAACTCAGCCTGACTGATTCTGCGCTAAACTCGTAGGGCTGAAAATCAAAAAATACACTCAAATTGCAAATGAAACACAGTTTAAGAAGAGAAAATAAGTTCTGTGGCATCATTTATAGCTAGTTCTTTTCAGCAGAACTACACTATCAGACTCTCAACGCATGCATAGTATTGGAAGCAAGACTTATCATCAGTAAACAATTTAATAATCCGGTTACATAAGCAGTAACAATTCCTTGGCTGGTAATGAACAATATGATATCAAAGTTGTCATCTCCTAAATAGAATCTTGGTTGATTTTCTGTACACGAGTAGTCCTGATTAATTCAATTGTGTCCTCAGTGTGTTTAGTGCCTGTGTAGATACAGGAGGAGAGAGTCTTGCAAAGGTCTCTCTGAGGATTGAGCGAGCTTTGAAATTCTAACTTGGGCAATGTTATATGAAATAGAATCCAGCTCACTTGCCAGGAAGCAATAAAAGCAAACTCAGTGAGACTGCTCATGTGAATACATCTTAGCAGAATCAGGGCCTGCTCGAGCCACAAGGGAGGATAAACTTAAATAAAGCATTTCAGTATAACCATTCTTTCAACAGTCTTTAGTCTGTATTAGTAGCTAACATCTGAGGGAAGGAAAGGTTTGCTGCTTGGCAATAGTGTGGTGTTAATGTAACACAATCTGTTAAATGAAAAAGCAAAATTAATTCCAATTTGGTGTCTTCACATTTCACACTCCAGAGACTCTTAAGGGCTGAATGAAAGACAAGAAGGGCTAGGGAAAATTTAGTGAATTTTTTTCCAAACTGAATCATCTATTTCCTTGCATTTCACCTAATTAAGAGGCAATCAGAGGGAAAAATAAGCAAGGTGTCTGATTTATGAAGGTATCTCTTAGCGTGTGCCTACAACAGTGTAAGAACTGTCTGCCCCCGTCCATCTTCCACTGCCTACTCCCTCTCTTCCCCTTGTCCTCTCCGCAATTCAAATGTTTAGACTTACTTCATCCTCGCAGCAAGGAATGGATTAAGCAGAATTACTTACTGCTATGCCAATTAAGGAGGAATTAATTACAACTTTGCCTCCTGTTCCTCTAAGGTTGCAAGTTTGTCTACCAAAACAAATCTGAATGTAGCTAAGTGGAGAGCTGCAAACTCTCAGGAGGACGCAGGCACTAAGTTTTTCTCTTGCTATGTTCAAAAACCGCCGGCTGCAGCGGGATGACTTAACCCAAGTTCTTCTCTCTGGCCAAAAGAGCTGAACAAGGGAGCTGTTGTACTCCTCGGTACTTCAATTCTCCAGGCGTGTAAAAGGGGACAGGAATAATACCTATTTGTCAGCGACATTGTGCAAGTTAATCCCTTAATATTTGTAAAGCACCTTGAGATCTTAGCACAGAGGGCACAATAAAAGTACAAAGCGTTATCATCATTGTAATAAATTGGGGCATGTTCCAATTAGGCTGTTTCCAGGGAAGTCTCTTTAGACTTCAACTCAGGACGTCTTTGGCTTCTGGAGTTACATATACCCTGTCCAAACCAGAAAACTGGAAAGCTACACAAGACTTTTCTCTTCAGCAGACCATTTCTTTCTTATTTATTTTTTTCCTGAAAAAATACTTCTCCATACCACCCACATTCACTTCCAGGCTAATTATACTTTGAAAGACAACCAGCACAAAGATGATTATAACATACTGAGTCAAGGGAAGGCCTAGTCAAATAAACAGAATAACTTCCCTTGGTCCATCTCTCACTTTTTTCCACTGGATGATGAATCCCAAAACCCGTATAGCTGTACACCTTAGAAAAACTAAAACAACCTCTGTTTCCCTTTTTTTCCTTCCTTTTCGCCACCCCTGTACATTTCCAGCTACAAGTTTCCCAACCTATAAATTGCCATCTGAACCCTCCTACTCATCCGGGTTACAGAACAAAATGGAGCAATTCCAAATGACCCACCACATTACTAAAAAAAAAATTTAAAAAAAATATCCGAGGACAAGAACTGAGTGCCCAGTATCATGCCACCATCCAATTATGATGCTAAAAGCGGGACAGAAGCTGTATCTCTCATACAAGTTTACCTATGCAAGCGGTCCCATCCCTGCCTTCGCTCCCTTGCCATTCCTTCTCCCATTCTCTTCTTCACCCCACCACGAGCACGTGGATCTTCTGCAGGCAAGCATTTCATAGTTAGGCCACATGACCTCAAAGAGTTAAAAGCTCCTTTTGACTTTAGCACCTTCTGAAGTGTATAAGGAGGATGCCTAATCCTGCAAAGTTCTCAGCATTTCCAGCTGCCACCAATTCCAAGAGAAACACTGGGCACTCGATTTTCAGCTTTACAATATAAGATTAGTAGATTACTATTACCTCTTCTTTAATTATTCTGTGGTGATTTTCCATAAACTCACACCTTGTGAGTCTAACTGTTCTGCTTTGTTGGTCTGGTATTACCCATCGCAGTATAAAAGTACATTTCGGAACAAACAGAATATGACCCTAAATATTTCCTTCTTGTACAAAATAAATGCTGTGTATTTGGACAAATCCCCATATAAAGAAAAAAAAAAATATCAGACACCCAGAAGAACCCCACTCGATGAGAACATTTTTAGAGATATTTTTAATAAAATTATTCTGAGATAGTGTTTTCCTTTTAGACCAGCTTTTTAACAGACCAAAAAGAGCCAGTATTTACCTAAAGCAAAATATTTTAGTTCAGTTCCTTGCCATTATTTATTCTAGTCCATTTGTCACATCTATATAGCTTATATCATTATTGACACAGCTATATGAGTAATAACATGTATCATGCCTCTATCTTTCTGTACACAACTCATATAAAGAAGAACAGGATAGTTCAGCCAAATGAATAATTATTAAGGGTATACTTTCAAAAATGAGAAATCAATTGTTCATCACAGTAATTGACTGTGGTCATTCATTACATCTCTGTTGTAGATCCTGCTTTATAGAAGCCATGTCATAACAACAAGCACTACAAAAATACTGCAGAGGTTTCAGCTCTCTAGAAGATAAATACACTAGTCTTCTGCAATGCAATTGCAAAAGGTGAAAACAGTCACCAGAAAAAAAAGAAGATGAAGCAAACAACAGTTTGCTGGTATAGTGACATACTGTTCTAACACACCTCTCTTTTGGGACTTATTTCTCAAACAGTCTGATCAAACATTTATCGCTGGTGCTATCTTGCAACTGACTCCTACGAAACATTTAAAGGTTCTGGCTTGATTATCGGATCGCGATGGGAGACGCCAAATGCAGATGAAGCAGAATTTTTGAACTGAAGGACCCACATACCTAGCAGACATACAAAATTGTCAAAACAGGAAAACAGTTTTATACATCTAGAGCTTTGGAGCATCATAGCCATAATGTATTGCTTTAATTCTATTCCCTTAATAAACTAAAAAAAAAAAAAAAAAAGCTTTCAGACTTTGTAGTGCCCATTAACTAAAAAGAAATTAAAGTGACAAAAAGATGTTGAGTAAACAAAGAGGGAATCAAAAGTTCAAAAATTAATTTTAAACCACTCTGTCAGCACAGCTGGGAAATCCAGGAGCTTAGCCTGTCCAGCTGAAGGGTGTAAAGGTGTAAAGGGCAGGCCGGTAAGAATCTCTTTTTGTTTATTGTGCTGAGTATCTTACCTCAAGATTAGATGCAGAGAGGACAAGAATCTGTGGTCTTCTTGCCTACCCGGATAATTAGCCTTCAATGACTATACTAAGTAACCTGCCAGGTATTACCTATTTCCCCTTCCTTATTCTACAAGCAGCAATGTTATCTTTTAATGAACATTGCCTCTGTTTCACAGGACAAAAAGAAAGCATACATTCTAATTTGGATTACTAGCAATGTAAAATCCATCTTACTAATCCTACTACTGACCGAAAAAAAACCCACCCAAAACCCTAAACTATACTAAAATGGCCCCAAATCTATTATTTAACTGATGGTACACCCATTTCAGTTGAGTACAATTGCTTCTTCATTCCCGAAACGTTAAATCAGTCCAAGGGGACTCCAAGCTATGCTGTATTTTCCATGTTTCACTTCAATAAAATATTACAAATACGTTACCATGTATCTGGGATTTTTTCTGCAATCATCATAACAAACCAATGTTTTCATAATGTCGCCACAAACCGCAGCTATTACCTCATACAAGAGCACAATGTTTTGGCAATGCAGAGTGAATAGTAGGAACAACTTCACCATCATCTTCCAAAATAGTTCTTTGAACGCATTTCCCAAAAAACAGTAGCAACAAAAGCTGTCACTTCATTCCTTTCCTCCACCCTCTTGATGAACGAGAAGAAAGCAGTGAAACAAACAGTGCCCTCTCCTATCTCCTTGCTCTTAAAGAGGCTCTGGATCACAGTCATCCCCAGCTAAATTACGCTGAAGTCAACAGGAAACATTCCAAGACACGGAGAAGTTACATACGTCACTTAACACTTCAGGCTTAAGAAAAACGGATTGTTTAATATCTGCCTACACCACATGCTCTAACCAAGTCATGGGGAGAGTTGGGGCAATGCCTATGCTGTACCAAAACCCACGAGTAGCGCTCAATTTTAATATCGAAATTACATTGTCAATTAGAGCATAAAAATATGAAGATAAGGTAAAAATTCTTTTGTCAGTGTCCTGATCTTGTAGCAAGTCCAAAACCTACAGAACTTCAAAGGAGTCAAAGCCACTTAGAGCCTAACAGGGCTGGCCTTTATTTGTATGCTCAATCTACCATATTCCTTCTCAGACTTTACTCAAAATGGTTTCAAGCAACTTACTGTTAATAAGGATTAAACCTACTTAACTGAAGTATTTCCAGAGATCTCATCACTATCAGGCCTGATTAACGGGTCTTGAAGTCTACAGCAGTGAAGCTGCACTCTTTATATATTCTAAATATTGTATTTGCATTCTGGATTCCTTCTCAGTGAAAACCAGTGCATGCAAAATAAATTCCACAATCCCACATCTTGTATACAAAGGGCATCACACATATCCTGCGACTTAAGCTATCCTCCTGAAATTATCTTAGTCTCACACAATCACACTTCAAACACCCCATATGTCCAGTTTGGTTATTCCTCCTTTAAAAAGCTAATAAATGTAATACTTAGATGCAACTGTACTTCATCTTAAAAAAAACCCGCCACAATTATCTGCAGTACTTCGTGCCAGGAAAAGCATCAATAGGAATCATTAACAACGCTTCCACTTTATTTTCTTGCTCTTTAAAGGGTCCAATCCAACACCCAAGTGAAGTCAATGAGAGTCTTGCGATTGTTTTCAGCAGGGGCTGGACAGAGCCCTACGATCACACATGAATGTGGGGCTTGTGCAAGAAGCCCGAAGGACAAGCGTAGCCTCTGTTTATTCACACGATACTGCACAGACAGAGGAAGAGCACATTTCCTGGGATGTTCCTACTACCCAGAGCCACGGACAACACGGTAATAAAAGCTTTGGAGGTGAGGGCAAACACCGCTCTCTGGACCTACTCGGTCCTTATCCTCTTTTCTAAGACTATCAATCAGGGCATCAAAATCATTTGCTGAAAACCGGACTGACACAAGGCATGCGGCGCCCAGTGAGAAGCAACTTTTAGCTATTACTCTCATGAGTTGTTTTTAAAAATATGAAAAAACACAAAAAGACCAGCCCTTGGTGCCACACGTACCCTCCTATTCAACGGGATTATTTCCATCTCAAAGAAAAACCAAGACATAGGCACAATAGTTCACAATTACAATGCACGTGTATTGCTTTATTGAACTCTACCTGATAAATGGGTCTAAAAATGTAAATCAATTTATTTCAGGCACTCACTTTGATGTTCCATATAGATAAAAATAAGGAGAGAGAAAAACAAGCTCCGATTTTCTCCCCAAACGCCACTGGAAGTGGTGTATTTCCAAACAGACTAGATGCATGAGCCAAACTATTAAAAACATTTAATTGCCCCAAAATCCTACAAGGACATACAAGTTTTTTGTACACGATGACTCCCATGCAAATCTTTCACACACCATTTTTTTATTTCTTTACGAAAATCATATACTCTTCCTACACACACATTCATCCTTTCCTCCTGCTTTCAGTGTTAAATATAACATCAGAATCTTTGAAAATACAGCTGTTTTATAACCTTTGAAATGTAGGAGCCAACTTCATTCTGGAGACTTTCAAATCTGTACCTAGGGCTTCCTGGAAGGCACAAGCAGCACATCATGCTTCAATGGATTTCCAAAGTCCTGTACTGACATGTGCCTGACCTCACTTTCTCTCCATACACTGGAGCTAGACGGTTAAGGAAACTGGCTGGCTGATATTCCATGGCTATTTGGCACCTGATATTGTGAGCCTCCTTTTATTTTCAATTATGACAACGACAGGCCACAAGAGGAGTTGAAGTCCAACCTTTGAACCTGGTCATTCAGACCCAGCTTAAATGCAAATGCCACTGTAATCTGATGGTAACACTGAATTTGCTGAAAATCAGAAGGAGCCACTCTAGATCTACCAAGTGCATCCTACTCTTTCCACCTCGAGCTTTTCGCAAGTTGGATGCCTAAACCTAATGGAAGGGGGGACACAAAGCAGCAGTTTGTTTAAAAACAACAGAAAGAGATACAACTCAAATTTTAGTAGTGAGCAGAAAAGAAAGAAGAAAAAATAAAAAGGAAGGGAAAAAAAAAAAAGAAAAGAAAGGAGAGCACAAGGTATTTGTTCGGTCCTTGTTAACAGCACGAGGGAACTTAGCCTTAACAGTGTAATCAAATTAAACAGTTCAGGGATCTGGCTTGAAAGCTACCATTTTAATCAAAAGGGGGGGACAATAGGCAGGTTGTTTAAAACTGTAGCTGCACTCTTGTACCCTCTGCCTCCTCCTCCTCCTCCCAACCCTCCCTTCCACACCACCAACTGCCATCTCAAATTTACCTTGCCATGCACTCACTCCGGAACTCCCTACCAACCACTGCGGATTGGAGGAATCTACAGAAAATAAATTGACAATAAATATGATTATATTACCTAAAGGGAGGCGGAGGGGAAGCAAAGAAAATGAGCAAATTGTTGACATTGGTCAAGGAGACTTTCCCCTCTAAAATTTCCAGGAACACGAGGGCTGAACAGCAAAGGTTTCATTATGAATCCACTCACAGTGTCTCCTACAGAATTTTTTCTCGTCCATCCCTGAATACAGGAGCTTATTCTTGCTCAATCGTTAATGCTGAACAGCAGATAGGCTGTTATTTCCCATTCCTGAAGAAATCCATTTTACGGCATGCAACACGAAGAACTGTTTCTCTAATAAGATGGTTAAGTAACTTCAGTAGAGTTGCCATGGGAAGGCTTGGTGACGCAGTGGCTGGAGAAGTGTCTGTCTCTCTATCCCCATCATCACTTAAAGGGCCTCAGAATTTTCTTAAGCTTAATAGATTTATTGTGTTCATCTCTACCTGGGAGAATAACCGTGCTCCCCAAAAAAGTATAGAAAACATGCCTGATTGCTTGCAGTGAGAAGCCAAAAGGAGAAGAGCTGAGGAAGGAAAAGACAGACTGGACAAAACTAATAGATTTGCAGCCTTCTGCATGTTAGGGCTATAACCTTAATACTCTTAAGGCTTATTTCAGACACACTTTTTTAAAAAGTCAGATTTTCGCTGTCCATACATAATGATTGATCTAAAACTATGCAGAAGCTTTTAAGTTTCCAGAATTATCATAATTTTATCCATAGAGATCCAACTTTATCTCTCTTTCATCATCTCAGATGTTCTCTACAAAAAGACAGACTCAGGCAAATAAAATGTAATATTTAAAAGCAGTACTTTCTCAAGACCATGTAACGCAGAGAAAAGGAAACCTTTATAAAATGAAAGTGTAAATAACAATTAGTCCTTCTATTCATCCTCCTGACACCCCAGAAGCAAACAATCCAGCCCTACTTTTACATGATAAGTACATTTATTGAGAAAAGCATCCAGCAACATTATGATCTGACACAAGCAGCTCTCTAGACACAGCAGCAAGGAACCTTTAGCCCTGTCCAAAGGTGTTAACAATGCAGTACTAATGTGATACGGCACTAAATGGATGGCCAAACACAGAGGCTTTGTTACAGGCAGGAGGTTGGTTTTTCGTCATCTTTTTTCCAAACATGCACCTAAGGGGAAAATACCATCAAAACCTTTCAAAGGAAAAAAAAAAAAAAAAGCAAAGAAGAAACATAATTTGTCCTACACATTTTCAGGATAAATCTAGCAAAGGTAAATAAGTAATATCTAAATTGCTAAGAAAAAGTGAAAGCTCCAAAGACTTTTGATTTTCTGTACAGTCCACTTTCTTCTGCTTAACCTACTAAGAGTAAAACGGACTGGTCAGAGCATCAAATTAACACATACTCAAATCTTCTCCTAACTTCCAGGTTTCTTAATCTATTTAGCGAATAGGCTTTTAGCAGAGATTTTAGTGAGCCTCATTCATCCTAAACTTTTAAACAGATGAATCGGGTCAAAATGATTATATTATATGCCTGCATTTTATGCTATCAACTTTATTTTCCACCACTGCACCACTAAAGGAAAACCACGGTCCTGATTTAAAGCTGTAAATTCAGATCAAATGGGAAAGTGTTAAATTCAGAAGGGCTTTTGGTCCATTAACTTCCATGCTGATTTGACACGCTCTGCAGTGCTTGGGCAACAGACTCTGCTATACAACGTATTTCTAAGCAAACAGTGCTTTGTGTCATAAACCATCTGGGGTGTCAGTTCTAAGGGCCACTCATCTAAAAACTCCTCTGATACACTTGGAAATGCTGAGGTGCAGAACAGAAACTTTTCTTCACTACTGAAATCTCTTTTCAAGGCTAAGGAGAGGCTGCCGTTGGAGGAACGACGGAAGGCACAAAATTTTGGCTAAGGCAGTTGTTTTCATTATTCTACTGAAGAAAACCTTTGGATACGCAAGCTTTCTAAAAACATTATGATTTTTCTAAGGTACCAATAAAAGTGATACCATTCATAACCTGGACAGAGCTCCCTTTCATATCAGAGCCTATCGTCGCAAAGCTAAGTGCCAAGCAGATGGTTGAAATCTGTTTTGTATAAAAAGTGTGTGCGCACACGCGGTTTTTTTAGATGGAGTTCTTTGTATTCATATTCAGGCCTAGGTTCTAGCCATCAAAACACTGGCACTGAGGCAATCATTAGCAGCATTTTAGACAACCGGCAACTAAGGTATTCACAGTTCTCCACAAAATGTTCAGCTAATACCTCCCAGATGTATAATTAAGGCAAAAGATCATCTTCTTAAATTGGTATCGGTGCTTTGGATGGCCTTTCAATAAACTGCACATGTATGTAAAAAGCTATTTTATGTATCTTCTTTTTAAAATAATGTTCTAACTTCTATTACACTCTAATTTTTTATAGCTGGTTTTAAAAATACAGGCTTCCTTGTCAGACTCTACCCAACTATAACGGCAGCAACTTCATTCATCGCGTTCTCGTCTCTCTAATAAACATCAGGAAGGAAATTCCGTAAATCATTTTAATAATAAGGCTCTGTCTTTCTTATCTAATAACCATTTAGTTTATTCGATTCGAAAATATAAGATAGGCTATGCTGCTCCGGAGGAAGTGGCTTCAGATGAGGGCAGTGAGCCCTCCAAGAATCCGCTGATGAATCTGCTGCTCTTACACCAGACAACCCATGGCAAGTCACTTCGGTCGCAGGTGCCTCAGTCAACTCATTTGTTAAGTAGGCTGTTTATTACCACAAACAGCAAAACCAGAAATGCTTACCAGCATGGGGCTCTGCTGTCTGCCTGGGGTTCTCATGGAATCTGGGAACTGGTGACAATAATTTGCCTGGTGACAAATTAACAGAGGTCACACTTTTGACAACTGAGGTTATCAAGCAAATGTACACTTGGAAGAATGCATTTTTGTGCAGAGGTCTCGCTTAAGACCTTGGTGGCCACAACTGGGAATTACTACCTTAGGAAGCACACAGTTTCAAAACAAAGATTGATTTTGTGTCTAGTGCCAAGTCCACTAGGGCCCAGATGTTCGCCCTGGCATAATTCAGATACGTTTTCATCACCAACATTCTCATCATTCTAATCTGCCAAGGATACAAGTTGTTCAGGAGGATCAGATAGTTAACGTGTCTTTAAAGCGCATCGACACAGAAGTTCTGAATTCTACAGATTTGCAGAAGCCTGCATAAATCTCTCTTGATGCTTTAGAAATTCTGGTGGCATTGCAACTGATGGAAGTTTGCTGCAGACTAAGGAAAGTCAGGCTTCTGCTCAGTGATCTCTTCTTGAGTCACCAATTCACACCATCCTGGCTTACTGGGGTGAAACACATCAGCCTTTTTCACAGAGTTGGGCAGAATATTAATTAATAAGGCCTACATTTTTAGGACCTGACACTGAAACTCAGTGCCACTGATACCAAACACTCAGAATTAACACATGCTTTTTTAAAGGATGCCTCAACTGGTCCTACAACAAAATAGGTCTTTATGGTCACACTGCTGAATAAATACTACTGAAACACTATGGAACATGCCTGATTGCAATCCAGTATCTTGAAGCTAGTCTCCCTCTTAAAAAGCTTATCAAAGAAAATAACTTAATAGCTCAGTTATAATATTCATAGGCTACAGAGATCAAATTCATCCAGGACTCCTTAGTTGATAGCCATTTTCCCAACAGTGTATAGGAAGCGATGCAACATAGAGAACTAGATCTAAATCTACCTGCAGACCCCAACGATTCTGCCCTACTCTCACCGAGTTGGAAACAAGAAAAAAAAAAAAACAAAAAACCACAAAAGATTAGAAGGACTTTCAACAAAATAATTCTTCCCTTTTAATAAGCCTGTATCTTTTCCTTCATCTTGGATCTCTGTCACACGTTTAAAAAAAACAGATGTCAAATAAGCGGGTAAGAATCACAATGGATTTTGTGTTCTGCAATGTGGTTTTTGCTTTTAAGCTACTTGGTTTGCTCACTGTGGCTGCCTACACTGCTGCTTTCAGTGGAGTCTGTTCCTCACATTAATACTCTCCAAGTGAAGAATTTTTTCCTGGACTCCCCTAGCGCCTGGTCCTTCAGTTATAAAACATACAACAGCTTGCATACATACGGCTGAAGATGTTAATTGTTCTCCAGGATGAAGCCTTTACCTGACCGTTAGTAGCATACACCATCTCTCAATTTACTGCTTAAACACCACGGGTGCTACTACCTTACTCCAGTTCCCCGAACTTGCCTCTAGAGAGGGAGTTAGTTTAGAAGAAGGCTCAGGTATAATTGGAAGGGCTACAGACAGTATTCCCTCCCAGCCCTAACCGAGGCAGCTGGGGCTGTAAATATTTCTTTAGGTTATTAATTATACTCCAAAGTCCCTTATTTTACATATTTAAGTAATTTGAATATTACAGTTCATCTTGCTAGAATGAGACCTTTAGAAATTATAATTGGACAGACAGAAGTCTGTAATTTGCAGTTCTTAGGATCTCAAGAAGGAAAAGGAGGGTCTTGAGGTTAAAAAACAGGAGTAGCAGTCAGTATCTCTATTTTTTTATACCCACCCATGCAAATGATTTTGTGACACCGTCCCTCAGTTTTCTCATCTATAGGTTGAGGCTAATCTTGCTTTGCAATCTAAAAAGCACAGAGATCTTCATGATTTGTATATTAATGCTTTCCAAATGCTCTGAATTCCTAATCAAAAGACTTTATAGGAAGTATGAATCTATTATTAATATTATCAGCACTTCTAACAGCAAAGCAACTTCTACATCCATATGTGCAGAAAAAATACAGAGAGAGAATACACATGCACATACATTGCTTATTTTATAAATTCTAAAGCATGGCTTCAGGACTGAAATCTCATTCATGAGCCATGCTAGGGATCTCTTACCTACTCTCCGTTTCTGAATTTTCCCCATACAAAGACACATTGATATTACTCTAAGCTCTAAGCACAAAGGCTGCTCTGTGGAATGGAAAGAAACCTTCTTTTTTGTGTTTGTACAGTGACGGGCATAATGGGGTCCTGATTCAGGATGCTTGCACTCTACAAAAACACACTAAATCAATGACACTAATACACATGCAGATTATCTATACAAGAGATGCATGCCATACTTGAGAGTGGCACAGTGTTTTTCCCATACTTTACATGGCATTTCATGCAAACACCATAGCTTAATATGGTTTCCTGAGTAGCACAATTAATTTCAGAGTCTAGGCAAGAACAGCAAAAGTGAGCACAACTTAGAAAACATAAGCAAAGGATGAGAGCTTTCACCAAGAAATTCTGCCAAATTCTAATCTCAGTCACACAACCAGAATCAACTCAACGTTCATATGGTTTCGACAAAGATGAGAACCAACAGCCTTGTTTACAATACACTGACCATAAATACCTATTTAAATCTTTAAAAGCCACGAGCAAAAGACAAACCAAAGGCTGAACCCGAAGAGAAAGACGTATTTTCTATCTCCCTGTGATTCTCAAACTCAACAAGCTCGATATTTTTAACAGACATGGAAAAGAAACCTCTTCGGCTTTACTCAGCAACTGCAGAAGGAAACTGTACCAGAAGAATAATGTTGCATGTTCTGTTTTCATTTGATTTCACTTCGCCTTTCAGTTCTATTTCAGTTTTATTTCATTTAGCCTGTTTCTTTTTTTTTTTAAATAATCATCATGTTTTGGTGATTCACATTTCACACCAGCACAGGAACAAGTCATGTAAATACAACACAACAAAATGACCCAGTTTGTTAATAGACATGCCAAACGGGTAAGAACATCCTTCCCTCCGCCCTTACCAACCAGCACCTTCCCACACATCTCATTTCTATCCAAAAAAGCCTCTGCCCCAGTGAGGCCACAGCATCAAAATTTAGGGAGAAAACCCTATGAATAGAAACCTGACTAAATCTTTGGAGAAAATGTTTTCAGTCTTGTTTTATGAAATGAATGCAATGAGGCTGCTAAGGGAATTTCTCTGGAAACAGAAGACTTCTCTACAGTCAAACACAGCCTGGGCAGCACCACATCAACCTGATGCTCCCTCCCGGCACAAAGCTCCACCACAAAGTGCCTCAACCTTAACTCAGGCAGGCCACCCCGAAAGGTGAGAGGACACCATACATACGTTGCACACCCTTCTTTAAATGTTCTCTCTCCTAAAAATACTCCAAAACTATAAAAATTGTATGCAGAGATGCACTTTGGTCTTTCAGACCACGATGAATTTTAGCTGCATCACGCTATTAAAGTGCAGACTCCTCCAGGATTCCAAACTAACTCCAAATAACACAACTTAATGCAAATCAGTCAATGGAAAACCAAACTACAGAGAACAAGCACGAATCCTTCTGCGCGTATGGGTACACAATCTCTTGAGATTTTTTTAGGCTCGCTGTTTTAATTGGCAAAAAAAGTTTGGTGAGATCTTCTCATGTAACTATGGTAAGAAAGGAGTATCAAAGCTAAGAACCACTAACATTTTCCTCACTCTTGGTCTTATGCTATCTATTGAGTTGGCAATAGCAAGTAACTCGAGCTTACTGTCAGATACATTATCCTTGCCCAAGCCCAACCTGCGAGACAAATGACTGAAAGAAACACGGGGCACTTTTTCACTACCACATTCTTCAAAAATCAAGCTCAGTAGCAAAGAAACCAAGATGATGAGAAATTCTATGGGTTTCTCTTTATATACATTATATTCTTCAGTCTTTTTTTTTTCTCCTTCTAGAACTACAAAGATTCATGAAGAACATTAGATGCAGAAAATGGTCTTAACCACACAAGAATAGCACATACCCACACACACAGAGTTTCTCACAACTAAAAAGAACTCTGATTATTCAGGCAAGAAAATTAAATTTCTATTCACTCTGCTTATATTTTTGCTCCCCAAAGTAATAGAATTACGTGAAGATTATTAAGACAGAAACAAATATGTAGTAATAAGACTATAATACAACCACACAGAAAAGACAGCACTAAGGTAACATTTTATGATATATTTAGATCAAATAGCACGCAGACACCCACATCCTACGAAGAAACAAAGCACAATGAATGCAGTGTGTATGAACTTGAAAAAACACAAAAGCAGAAGCACTTAATAAACCAAAATAAAATAAAAATATTATAGTTCTCAAAGAGCAGTTGCTGGTAAGTATTTCCATACTTGATCTTTCAAAAAAGAAGTACAAAAAGAAAATCTGGAATACCAAACCTAGATTTTAAAAATAGCAAATATAATTACAAATTGAAAAATGAGAAATGTTACCTGATTAATCCCACAATACTTTTAAGGGAAGTAAGGTCAAAGCCATTTCAAACTTTCAAAGCCAGCCTCAACTTTTTTCTCATTTTTACTACAACTCTGAGTTCTACTAGTCAAAAATAACATCATCACGTTGATTGGGTTTTTTTCCTTAAACAAGGTGACAAAAGGAAAAGTTGAAGAGAAGTGCCATGCCAGATCAAAAAAAAAAAGAAAAAGTTAGGAAAATGTTTGCAAATTTCTTTCAAAACGACAACTAACGTCCCCCCCAACTCCCCAATACCATGGGGAGCTAATATGAAATTAGTATTAGCTACTGATGGTTCGAGCAAGCGGAGTTCCACTTGTATTTTTCCTTTTCCTTCTTTTTCTGTTTAAAAAAAAAAAAAAAAAGAATATAAATTTGCCGCTATCCTAAAAAAAAGACAGACAGCTTTTCTGAACTACCACTGCTCATCTCACAATTTCCATTCACTCCTCACATTCTTTCCAAGTACCATGGCCCCTGCAAGCAGCGCTCACCAAAATTCTTCCAAAATCTTGTCTAAATTTGCTCTCTCCCAACAACGACTGCGCGCAGAACTTCACACTGTCACAAGGACATGTGGGCTCAGGAACAACTTCGAGAGACTCCTGGCTTCTCAGGCTGGTGAAGGCTGAGCTCGGGGCGGAGGTGACAAGCGGCGTCTCTCAAGTGGAGGCTGCGGTGGTGGCACACAGGGCTCCCCACCGCCCCTCTGGTGGCCGCTGGCCGCAGCCAGAGCCTGGTCCCAAGCCCCAGAGGAGGCACAAGCCACTTGGACCAAGTCAGCCCCTCGGTGGGGCGTGGGAGAGGTGGGACGCGTGGCAGACCGCAGGCGAGCATCGTAACCCTCGGCAAATGCGTGGGTGAAAACTTTATGGCCGCTGACAGCGGCGGGGTTCCTGCGGGGGGTCTCGCAGGAGGAGATGTGGAAGGTAGAAACACCGTAAATCCCCGTCAGGTACAGCACACGCCACTGCTCACCGCTGCCAGAAGCCAAAAGCTCAAGAGAAAAACGCAGCCCCCTTCAAAAGTTTGAGAAGTTCTGGTTTAGGTAATACAATAACGTGACAAGGATTTGCTTAATTTGCAGCGTAGCGTTGAACATACTCAAATAGAAGAGAATTTTACCTTTCCTAGGAAGTACGGGAGACTTGACACAATTTCCAAGTTAGATAAAAATCCACAGATACTTTAAAAGGCACAAGCGCTTTGCTTCTAAGGATGCTATTTGTTAAACAAACTCCTTGCCATCAGCAGAGATGTACTACAGCTATTGATCAATTGCTGGGAGCACTTCTTTTCTCTTGACTACAGTAGCAAAATTCGCAGGCATTAAATATTTTGGGTGCATAAAGGTACAACACGACAACATGTTTCTTCCCTTCCACTTACGAGTTAATTATGCTATAACCAGGCCCGAGCAAGAAATTATTATTTAAAAAAAAAAAAAAAAAAAAAAGATAGACGAGAGGATGTCAAACTGACTTCTGCAAGAGCTGTGAAGGCAGTGGCATCTTACACGCAAACAAGCAGGTATTCTATTCAACGTTAAGAGATTTGTCTTTTAAAGCACAGTATGAAAAGCATGTGAAGAAACTATAAATCTGCCTTGGGAGGAGATACTCTTTTTCCTATATAAATACTGTAAAAGTGTATTTTATACAGCTACAGATATATCACATTACACAGACACGTATGCCTATCCTACGAAGGATATGAGCTTCACATTTAAGTAACTCAACCAGATACTATCTGCCTCCTAAATGATAGAGCCATAAATGCTCGTTAAAAGCTCCCTGAGAAGTAGTAAATATTTTGTAAACTAGTTATATTTTTAAAATTTCTGGACAGCAAGAGGAGGAAAAACAATTCCTCTCCTATCTAAAGGTACCAATCAAACACACTATGCACATAAACATCGCAAGATGCTTGGTGGGAGAGTGTGTGTATGTGTTTGTGTGTGTTTTAATTAACTCCTTGAATGCATATGATGAGCCAGCCACCCAGAATTAGTAATGCCAAACTCCCGATTTGATTCAAATGCAATGAATACAACAGTCGAATTGTGCGGGCTGGTGTGTCACTCATCAGCTCTCTCATTTGGGATTTTGCCTTCCAAGTCTACTTCGCAATTTCAGCAACTGGTAAATTATTGAGATGTTCATTAAAATCCATAATCTGTAACAGTCAACTTCTTCCTCGTCAAGCATAAGCGCAACAAATGAAATTAGTACACGCACAGTATTCTGCAAATGCATTAATTCCTTCAGCCTTATCTCAGAGAAATAAAATCACGTTCATTTTCGTCACTGCAAACACCCAGCATTTGAAACTTTAGCTCGCGCCGTGTTTATTCTTCAGATCCCAGACTTCTAGACCTGCAAACACAAGCAATGAAGTCCTTTTCTCAAAACGTCTCAGTGGAAGGTAAAAGCTATTCAGCCCGGTATTAAAGAAACCTCATTGCTGTCTTTTAAATGAAGGAATAATCACTCTTACTTCTACAGGTAGGTTTTAGGAGAGTGGGATGTCATTCTGAGCAAGCCAGTTGAAAGGTATTATTCTTTCTCCAAAATTCTCAGCGAACGCAGCAGCAGAAGAAAGCTTTTAGGGTAACTTTAGCTAAGAAAAGCACTTAGGAATACGCAAAGTTTCCTTTTAGGAAAATGATTTCTCCATTTGACAGTGTTGGTACAACCCCAAAATAAATTCAGTGGGAGTCTGAAATGACTCGTGCAGTGCAGCAGTGAAGCAGCTAAGTATATTTTTTTCCTCCCAGCAGAGGCTTGCTTTACATCTTTGAGCCTTTCCTTTCTACAAGCCAGTCACCAGCACAGAGAATGTTCCGAGTGCACAGAACTGGTGCCTGACAATGTTAAACTTGTTCTACTGTCCCCATCCTCATGCTCCCATCCACACCTTTTGTCTTTTCTAGCTCTTCCTTCTTTACCCCTCCCCCCCCCCCCCCGACAAGCACGCACAANCCCCCCCCCCCGTGGAAGCACTAACCCATCCTTCTTTCTTCCACAAACACTGCACACCTCTTTACCTTGAACTGACACGTTAAAAATCAGAAAGAAAAAAAAAAAAAAAAAAAAGAAAAAGAAAAGAATGAAAAAGAGAAAGAGAAAGGATGTTACTCTGTCCGGATGCCTAGCGTAGCCTTTCTCACAGTCTACAGAGAAATGTAAATATGCAGTAATTAATTTGGGTTTAAGAACATTCCATACACTAGGGACATTGTTAAGCAGTCACTTTATCCATTTTTCATTTATCAGATTTTATTAAGACATTAAAACTTTATGTTGGGCATTTCTGAGATTTTATCGTTCTGTAAATTTCACAGCTGTCCACAATGGTTCTGGCCACATTATCTCTATATGTTTTTACTCAATGAAGTAAACTTTCTTTCTATTGTGGACATACTTGCTATATTTAAGAATAATGACTCATCCTTAAAAATACAAGAAAAAAAAAAAAAAGAAAACCCAAACAACAACAGAGTTATTCTAAAGACCTTTAAAGTCAATTGAGAGTGCCACAGGTACATCCCAAAGTACATCCCAGAAGTTATCCTTTTCCCGTGCAACAAACGGAGCAGATCCCTGATATAACTTCTTCTTACAACACTTCTGCAAACATCATCCCCCCACAGCGTACACACTCTGACGCTCCTCTCAATCAACCAGCTGAACCGCCACAAATAGAAATAAAGACGTGCGAGTAACTTCTCAGGAAAGGCTGAAAACCCTCACATTTTCGGTACGGTAATTAATTATACATGCTAATTCACAAAACCTACTGCAATTTACCAGTGATGCTGAATGAATTAATGAATGTTTATTCGTCTGACACCGAGGATCATTTTCATTCCAAGTGTGTATCGCAAATGCCCCCCTGATAATGGCCACAGACACACAAGAGAAGTCCCCCTTGATTCAGATCCCTTCAGCTGGGGTGACTGAAAGTTTCTGAATTGTTTGCAGTTTACCGGGATACATTGAAACATCATGGGAAAGACGACAGGGAGAGAAGAATAACCTCCTGAGATATATACGGGCGGTCCCAAGATCCGAACTGCAAACCGACTTCGCTTGAGAAATCTTTACCTCCTCAGAATTTGCTGCTGAAGTTTAAAAGGGAATAGTGGGAGATGAACAGCAAGAGCAAAACCGAAGTCAGTCATGCAGATACGACACGCTGGACCCCAGCGACCGCAGAAATGCACTCCAAGAACTGTGTTTACTGAGAACCAGGGAAAATAATCAGCCGTAAATGTCTAAAAAACAATCATCTCCGCATCGTGGATATACACACACACACGAACTCCGTGAGCATGTGTGTGTCTGAGGCTCTGTGCATCCGTGTGTAAGAGAAAGCGTGGCTTCATGGCTGTTTTTGGATAAACACGTATATTACGTGGACAGTATCTACTCCCTGTACATGTGTGTAACTATAGTCAAACACACACAATGTAAACAAATGGTAATGATTAACAGAGATATTGGTTTGTATTACCAATTTCAGCTGCAGAGGGAAAATTGCAAAAAAAAAAAAAAAAAAGGAGATATATATAAAAAATTTGTATGTCCTGAGGCTCATTTTTATTGCATCCCATTTCTACTGCTTGCTATTATCTGCATAGCAAAAGGAGAGCAGCGTATTGATTATTTAACTAGAATGTTTACAAGAGCAAAGCTGGGATCTCTGAAAATGAAATGGGGGGGGAAGAAAGGGGAGTAGAGAAGCTCATTCTATTTCTAAGGAATATATTTTGTCCAAAATTATCTGTTTAATTATAAAATTTATATTTAGAATGCAAAGACTTCAGATTAAAAAAATTTTAAAAGTCCCCCAACAGGAAAATGAAAGGACTTCATTCTGCTTCACAGAGTTTACAAGTATTCTGTTGATCACAAAGTTCAAAGAATAATCAAAATCACTTGCTTACAAATTTCTGTGTATAACCTTAGTGAAGCACATGAAATACTCGAGTCTCATCAATTTTATGAACAAGGCACACGCACAACTGGGATGCCAGGTCAGATTTGACACCAGAAACAGTAACGGTTTCCTCAGGTAGTTCAACTAAGTTAATACAATGCACGTGAACAAAACCAGTTTTGTTCTATTATTGTCATGATAACAAACCAAAGAAAAACGCGAAGTATCCCAACTAAGTCTGGAAAATTAACTGTATTACAGACGACCTTGGAGCAGTGCACCCATGCCAACTCCACTTTCTAGTAAGGAAGCGTTCTGGTTGCAGAAAGAGACTTGAAAGCGTTAAAATAGTTCTTTTCTGCGTTTCCCAATTTTATTTTCCTCCAATCTTGGAATTCAAGCGTTCTTTCCTGTCCTTTCTCTGCATGCGTGTTCCTCAGCCCACTTAAAATGTTTTTATCTTGCCTTCTTCTCTATGCCTTTACTATCAAATTCAGGAGGTTTGAACGATGAACAGCTTGACTTAGCATATTTTTAACCAGCTGGTCTAGCACCTAGCTTGTATTGCATAGTCAGATACAACCAAATGTTTATACAGGAGGTAGCTTTCACCAAGATGAGAAAAACCTCAGTAACGCGCATCCTGGCGTTCTTTTATTTACCGCTTAAGAAATGAAAGTTTGGATTGTTTACTGCAGCCGCACAAGGGACTATTAATAACCTTTAAAAACGAAGCCGGAGGGAAGGGATGCCAGATCATCAATGGACGCGTGTACGAGCGCCTGAGAAAACTCTTCAAAAACCTCTTAGGAGCGCCAGATCATATGAAATAGGGACTCAACCCTCAGAGGTCACAAGCCATCCCCAGTGACAGCAAAAAAAAAAAAAACTTAATCCAAGGCAGCAGGCAAAGCTCCTGCTTTCGGGCAGAGGGAGAGACGGGCGCGTCTACGTCATCCCCAAACCCTGCTCGTCATACCCAAACCCCGCTCTTGACACTCCGCGAGAGAGGTGATGGCCAGAACTTGGAGGTAAGAGTTGCACTTCTTTCTTTCTTTCTTTCTTTCCTTCTTTCTTTCCTTCTCTCTCTCCCTTCTTCCCCTCTCTCCACCCTCCTCAGGCAAAAGGATGTTCTCCCGACGGAGGGCCGGGATGTTAACTTGCCTAAAAATAATCGCTTCTGCTGGATCAACAAAAGGTCATGTGCTCGGCGGAGCGCCTTCCCAACTTTGACGGGAGGGCGAGGATGAGAAGTGGAACCCCACGCACCCA